>VWYP01029792.1:746-11555 GCA_013400435.1 Pycnonotus jocosus
ACCTCGGCTGGGCTGTTCTTCACACCCCGTCTGACCTGAGGAGCATTTTGGCCCCAGTTCCCCCCAGAAATCACTCAGGTCACCCCCAGGCCCTGATCCCATCCAGCAGTGACCCCTCTGTGTGCCCCCTCCTGCCCTGCCCCACTCCAGGGAATCACAGAATGTCCTGGGCTGGAAGGGACCCCCAGGGACCATCCAGTGCCACCCTTGGCCCTGCACAGACACCCCAAAATCCCACCCTGGGCATCCCTGGCCCTGCACAGACACCCCAAAATCCCACCCTGGGCACCCCTGGCCCTGCACAGACCCCCAACAATCCCACCCTGGGCACCCCTGGAGCCCTGTCCAAACCCTCCTGGAGCTCTGTGGGGTTGGTTGGCAGCAGAAGAGCAGAGGTGAGGGTGACATGAGGAGATGACAGCACGAGGCAAGAGGGCTGCAATGAGCAACAGAACAAAGAGGAGCAGGAAAACCCAGGGGTGGGAGATTCATGGAGAAAGGAATTTGTGACTGGGTGACATTTGGAGGATGAGACCTTCTCCCATCAGAAATTTAGGGTGGGATTTTTCACAAGTGATTTTGGGTGTTAGAACCCAAACTGGAGATGAGAGGCTTTTTGGGGTCAAGTGTTTAAAAAGCAGGAGGTTGGGAAGTTTGAGATTTGGGATCATTCCCATCTCAGTATTGACCAAGGAGGACACAGGAGGGAAAGAGGAGAAAGGAGAGATGGGGAGAGGAGGAGGAGGAGCTGAGCCTGGCTCTGGACAGAGTCGTGGCAGTTCCAGCTCTCAGCTGTCCCAGAAAGCTCAGCCAGGCAGATAAACTGGAGCATTTTCAACAATCCTTGTGACAGTGGCACTGAACTCACCCAGCACATCCTTTTCCTCTTTCCACTCTTCCCAGCCACGTGTCTCTCCATCCTGCCCTCATAACGTGATGGATCCCAGAATGAGATCACTCTGATCTGTCCTAAAAGCACCACAGAAATGCTTTGGGTCCTTCAGCATCAAATCCATGGGGTGCTGCCAAAGAACTGAATTTTAATCACAGAGTCAAGGCATAGTCAGGGCTGGAAGTGACCTCTGGAGATCCCAGAGCTCAACCCTGCTCAAAGGAGGGACAGACAGAGCAGGGACAGACAGACAGGGCTGTGTCCAGTTGGGTTGTATTTCCAAGATGGAATCTCCCCAGGCTCTCTAGGTCTCCTGTCACACTCCCAGTGAAGAGTTTTCCCATGCTCAGACAGAATTCCATGGTTTTCAGTTTGTCCTCATTGTCCCTTGTGCTGCCAGGGGAGTTTGGCTGCAGCTCCTCCACCCTCCCCCAGTTATTTCCACAATTGCCAAGGTCTCTCCATGGGTTTTTTCTCCTGGCTGCACAGTCCCAGCTCTCCCAGCCTCGTGACCTCAGATGTTCCAACCCCAAGCCAGTTTTGCTGCTGCAGCAGCTGTGCAGAGGTTTCCCAGCCCCACAGGCCACTGGAGAGGTCACTCTGCTGCCCCTCAGTGCCCTCACCTGCCCCCAGAGCACCCAGGACTGCAGGGCAGGGCTCAGTGCTCACCTGGTGCTCTCCTCCAGCTCCACCCTTCCCACTCTCACCCTCTGGATCTGCTCCTGCCCAAGCAGGAGAGCCCCCAGAAGGGCAAACCCCACCTCCCTCCCCTGCCCAAGGGTTTGAGGGGCTGGGGGCACTGAGGGGGCACCACCAGCACTGAGACCCAGCCCAGCCCTGAGCATCCTCATTTCTCTTGGAGTCCAGCCCCACCTGAGCACATCCAAGGCTTCCAAAGGGGCTCTTCTGGAATGTTCTGGGTGTGCCAGGCTGGTTCCAGGATCCCACAGGCCCTGCAGTGGGGCAGGGTTCCTGTGCCAGCCCGTGGGAGAAACATGGATGGAGAGTCAGGAGGGGATAATGGGATCCCCAGATTGGGATAATGGGATCCCCAGTTTGGGATAATGGGATCCCCAGTTTGGGATAATGGGATCTCCAGTTTGGGATAATGGGATCCTCAGTTTGGGATAATGGGATCCCCAGTTTGGGATAATGGGATCCCCAGTTTGGGATAAAGATATCCTCAGTTTGGGATAATGGGATCCCCAGTTTGGGATAATGGGATCCCCAGTTTGGGATAATGGGATCCCCAGTTTGGGATAATGGGATCCCCAGTTTGGGATAATGGGATCCCCAGTTTGGGATAATGATATCCCCAGTTTGGGATAATGGGATCCCCAGTTTGGGATAATGAATCTCCCAGGGCCCAGCCCAGTGTCCAGAGTGCAGGGTAAGAACCTCAGCAGAGGGGAGCAGCTGGAACTGGGCACTGGATCATGTCCTAAAAGGGCAAATTTCCCCCATTTGTTACAAGGGGAGCCTGAGAGATGAGCTCAGAGGGAGGAGAGCAGAATGAGGGCACCAAAGGGAAGTTCCCTGAGGCACCTTTCAGTGCCAGGGGGTGGCTGAGGCACTGCTGTGGGTGGGTCACTCCAGGCTCAGGTACTTCCCATGGACAAATGGGAAATGAGCTCCCAAAGGTGCCTGATCCCTGCTGGCTGGAGGAGGAACCAGCACAACCTGAGCCTGCAGTGAAGCCTCCATCCCTGAGCTCACAGCCCCGCTCTGGGCCACTGCTCCCTGAGTTATGGGGTCACAGAGCAATCACTGAATCCATCTGAGCCCCAGGATCACCTGCTGGGCTCTCCCCACGAGCCCCTGCCCCCCGTGCTGCCCCCCATGGACTCTGTGTCCATGTCCTGCCTGTCCTGGGGAGCCCCAGGCTGGACATGGGAACAACCCATGGGCTCAGAGGTGCTGAGCAGAGGGGGAAAATCACATCCCTCCATCCCCCACTCTTGCCAGTGCAGCCCCAGGATGCAGCTGAGCTTTTCTCCTTCATGGACACAACAGATTCCTGTCCCAGCTGTCATCCACCAGGATCCCCAAGATCCTTTCTGCAAACTGAGTCAGCCCCAGCCTGTGCTGCTGCATGGGGCTGTCCCAGCCCTGCCCAGGGCCTTGCATTTGCTTTTCTTGAGGTTCAGGGGGTTCGTGGAGGTGTCTGAGGCCAGGCTGGTGGGACCTGGAGCCCCCTGGTCCTGTGGAAGGTGGAACAAGATCATCCTGAGAGTCCTTTCCAACCCCAGCCAGTCTGTGGCTCCATGAGCCTCATTCTGCCCCCAGAGTGAGCTGCTGGCAGGGAGGGGAGGGGATTAAATCCTGATTATGCTGTGATTGAAATTCCTGTGCTCAACTCATCTCACAACCAGACAATATCTTGATCTTCCCTCTGTGCTCCACGCAAGCCTCTGAATTTCATCATTTCTTGACCTGTCAGGACTTTGAGACCCAGCTTAGTTTTCCAGCCACAACCAGACCAGCTCTGGTGCTTCTTGGTGCCAGTCCCTGCAGGAACCAACCCCCTGGTGAGGAACTGCAGAGATGTTGGCCACTGAGTCACAGCGTGTCACTGGAGAAAGAGTTTTATTTGTTCAACAAGGAACATTCCTGAGGATCAGGCTTTTCTTTTCTTTTAGTTAAGACCCTCCTCACTCCAAAAAAAAAAAGAAAAAGGCCCCAGGGATTTAGCCCAGGTTACCCCTGTTCCCTGCCAAGGGTGTAGTTTTGTCACAGTCCTTTGTCAGTTGTTGTGCCCAGGGATCTCCATCTGCCTGGGAGAAATGAATCTGAGCTTCTCTGATAGGAAAAAAAAAACTAAAATCATGGATGTTTCTCAGGTCTAGAGCACAGCAGGGCAGCGCTGACTTCCAGATGCCAGGACAGCTCCCCCAGGGCCAAGGCCCTTCCCAGGCAGCAGCCCTGGCTCCACAGGGGCTGAGAGAAACAGGAGGAGACAGCCAAGAGCCTCACCTGGGACACTGAACCTCCCCAAAGGCTTTCACAGCTGGGAAAAATCTGAAAGCAGGAGGACAAGAGAGTGCAGGGCAAGCTGCAGCTGGCATGGACTGCCAGGACAGGGGGATTGACTGGATTTGGGCAGGAATTCTTCCCTGTGAGGGCAGTGAGGCCCTGGCACAGGGTGCCCAGAGCAGCTGTGGCTGCCCCTGGATCCCTGGCAGTGCCCAAGGCCAGGTTGGACAGGGCTTGGAACAACCTGGGACAGTGGGAGGTGTCCCTGCCCATGGCAGGGGTGGCACTGGGTGGGTTTTGAGATCCCTCCCACCCAAACCATCCTGGGATCTTGTGATTCTCTAATGCAGCCCTGGAAATGCCAGCCCAGGGCTGTGTCTGCAGAGCAAAATGAGCCCTGGCAGGGATGGGGAACTGAGAGAGGCACAGGGTGAGCAGGAGCTGTGAAGGGTCAATGAAATGACCCAGGTTGGGCCCAGGGACACTGACCTTGGAGCTCTGAGGCTCCCACGGGCTCAGCCTGATGTACAGGAGGGCTCTGGGCCCTGGAACAGAATTTGTTTCTGCTCCTGAGCCATCAGGACTGAAAACCCAGGAGAGAGTGTGGAAAAAGTGCCAAGAATTGGGCAGGGCAGGGCATGGGAGGGCAGCAGCCTCCCCTGGGGGCTTGGAGCAGCTCCCAGGTTTCTGGTCTTTGCAGATTGGAGATGTTTCTGCAACATGAGCTGCAGACAGAGCACTTGGGAAGGGTTTAAAGCTAATTTCTTCACAAAGCTTGTTTGGGTCACAAAGGAATAGAGCAGCAGGGGAAAAAATCAGCAGGGGACAGAGGAATTTTCCTCAGTGCCTGTGGGTTCAAGGAATCCTGCAGCACCGTGAGCCATTGCACTGGAGGGGTCAGCAGAGCCCGTTTGGGGAACCCTCTGTCCTTCCTCCATCCCTGCACAGTCCCTGCCCTGGGATCCCTGTGGGATTTGCAGTTATCTCAGCGTTATTTGAAATTATTGATCTGCCTCAATGGTGTGCAGAGCCCCTGTGCCCTGCCCTGTGCCCCTCCTGGAGAGCTCAGGTGTTTCACCAAAGGCTGCTGGAGGAACTTTGGCTTCAGCTGGAGGATATTGATATACTCAGGACTGCTGATAATATTGATCCACCCCCTGCAGAACAGACCCCAGCTCCTGTGCCACCCTCCTGTGCCAGTGCAGCACTGACTGGGCTCTCCCTCCTCATGGGCACAGGGGACAGGACAAAGCTCCTCCGTGCAAAGGCAGGCAGGGCTGTGTGAGCCCTGGGTGTGAGCCCTGGGTGTGAGCCCTGGGTGTGAGCCCTGGGTGTGAGCCCTTCACCCCAGAGTGAGCAGCTCATCTGTCCTGGCTCACAGAGCTCTTTTCAGCCAGGCACAGGCTGGGTTTGGAGATGCTCTGTGTAAGAGAATCTGCAATGAGTGTTGGGCATTGAGATTTGTGCCTCTGCACTCCACTGCTCTGAATTCCCACTCACCAGCTATTGTCCTGCCCTCTTCTGCTGGGCAGAAAGTCTTAATCTTCCCCTTCTCACTGTAAGTGAATAATCTCTCAGAAGCCTTTCCAATAGACTGATCAAACTGTCAGCATAAGCCTCAGCTCGCTGCTATTGCTCCTTTGTCCCCGTGCCGTGTTTTACATCCCATTTACAACCAGGAGGAGGCTTAAAGCACTCCAGTTCCTGCAGCATCCTGAGCCTGGCTGAGCCAGCACAGCCCCAGCCAGAGCCCCACCAAGGACAGAACCACCCTCAGCATGCCCAGGAGGGAAGCTGTGGGCAAATCCCAGAGCTGAGGAATCCAATTCCATGGACACCATCGTGTCCTCCTGCCCCTGGAGGTCTCATTTCCCTTTGCTGAGGTTGAAGGGGTGGCTGAATTCCCCAGAGGCTCAGCCTGCACCAGCCCCAGGGCAGTGACACGTCCTGCCCGCTCTCACAGGTGACATTTGTGGCTCACAGCCCCAGACACCTCCCCAGGGTCCTCTGTCAGCATTTCCTGGGCTCTGCTCAGTGCCAGGGGGTCATGATGGGTTTTTCTGGCTGGCAGCTCAACTTGGAGCTGGTCACTGCTCCCTCAGCTCATCCTGCCCCACTGCTGGGGGAGAAGAGAGGTCCCTGCTTCCCCCAGACCACCCCAGGAGAGCATTCCTGAAGGACTCTGGCATCCTGCCTTCCTCCTGCCCTTTCAATAGGAATTTTTGTGTTTCCCATGTCCCAGACACAATTCCAGTACCCACAGATGGACTCTGCAGTCCCGGTCTCCTCTGGGGGTTTTACATTTCTTCAGCCAAACTCAGCTGATTCCCACCCAGAGGGGATTTGGTGCAGCCAGGTCAGGGTCACAGTTCCCCCTCTCAGAGGGCTCAGCCTGCAGCTCCAGCTCTCCTCCCTTTGCTCCTCCCTGCCGGGCATTCCCCACCCATCCAGAGGGCTCAGGGGTGGCATCGGGTGCTCCATCCCTGGGGGTGCTCCAGGACAGGCTGGGTGGGGCCCTGAGGGACCAGCTCTGGGGGTGCCATCCTTTCCCATGGCAGGGATTGGAACAGGAGCATCTTTAATGTCCAATGATCCAAGCCAAAGCATCCTGTGGTTCTGTGATCTCCTTGGATCAAAGCAAACATCCCAAAACATCAGAACTCTGACTCAGCAACCCCAAACCCAGAGGCAATGGCAGGGGAACACCTGGGGCTTGTGAGACACCCTCCTTTATCTTAAATAAATATTTCTATTTCTTGCAGCCCAGCTGCCACCTGCACCTACATTATTTTGTAAAACCACACAACGATGGCAGCAGAGATGTGGGTGATGGGTGTGGGTGCAGCTCAGGCTGTGTCTACAGGGCAAAAGGAGGGGGAAAATGGAATAAAACAAGATTTATTTCAGTTTATGGGGCAAAAATCTCACCACAAACCTTCTGGGGGTCAGGCTTTGGTCATCCTTCACCCAGTTAAGGGCCCTGTGCACTGCACTGTCCAGGACTCAGGGGCAGGAGGTGACACAAGCTGACCTAATCTGAGAAGTCCTTCCCTAACTCTCTGTGGGGTCAGAGGAGCTTTTCTGGAGCGTGGCACCTCCTCTGTGCAATAACTCTGCATGGAGCAGGGCAGCTGAGCCCCCTCAGTGCCTCCTTCTCTCCCCCCTCACTCAGGAGCTCTCTCTGGGTTTCAGCAGCTGGGGTTTGAAGGGGGGCACTGAACCCTGCCCAGGGCCAGGGGGACAGGAGCTCCTTCAGCTCAGTGCCAGCTTAGGAGGAAAGCACAGAGAACTGTGTTCTCTGAAACCCTGGGGCACCCAGCACCTCCTGGCACCCATTTCACCCCCCCAAGAAACCTTCACCCAACTGAGGCTCTTCTGCCCCTGCTCTGCCCCTGTTTGCACTGGCAATGTCTGCATTTCTCTAAACTCTTCCACATCGAAGAACTTGAATTTCTCTGGTAGCACCAACCCCTCCCAGGGCCCACAGAGCCCCCTGTCCCTGCCAGGCAGGAGCAGCACCAGGGGGTGTCACTGGGATTCAGCCACACTCGGGGTGTTTGCACCATTTCAGAGCTGGATGTGGATTTTCCATGGTCCTGGCTGAAGGAAGAGGCTTCTCCCATGGGGCAGGAGCCAACTGCAGCCCCCCAGAGCACACAGGGTGTGAACCTGTCCCTGCAGACAGGGAACCCTCTGTGCCCCCTCAGGGTGGGACCCTGGGCTGTTTTCTCCCTGCTGAAATGCACTTTGCTCCTTTGCCTTGGCAGAGAACTGGGGCACAGCAGGTGCTGACCCACAGCACGACTGCCCCAGGGTGATTTTGGGGTTTGCACCAGCTCCTGTCTGTCTCTGCTGAGGGACAGGGGCTGCAGCCTCCACCCTCCTCCCAGGAGCTGTGTCCCCCATCCTGCTCCTCCTCAGTGCCAGGGGTGACACTGCTGCTACCAAGGCAGGGATGCTGCCCCTTCTCCCCCAAAATCCCCAAATCCCATGACACAGCAATGCTGAGGGTCTGTAATCCAACCTCCCCTGGGGCAGAGACGTCCCCAGCACCATCCCAGGGCAGCAGGGGCTGTGTCCAACCCAACCCCCATGGATGAGATCCCCCCTCTTTTCCCAATGCCCACCCTAAATTTCCAGGCTGTGCTTCCAGGTGTTTCCCATCATCTGGCAGCTCTGGGGAGAGTTTGGCTGCCCCACATCTGGAACTGCCCCACATCTGGAACTGCCCCACATCTGGAACTGCCCCACATCTGGAACTGCCCCATAAGTGCTTGTGGGCTGTTGTTGGACCCCTCCAGCCTCCTTTCCTGCCCACTGACCCTGCCCAGCCCTTCCTCCTCTGCTGGGAGCCCTCAGCCCCCCCACCCCGAGCACACGGTGACACCCCCTGGACAATGTCCCTCCCCTGCCCCTCCCTCTGGGTGCAGCAATCCCACCCTGGGGCCACCAACACCAGTGACCCCCCTGGATATGCTGAGCCCCCCCTGACCCAGCCCAGGGATGATGATGATGGTGATGATGATGATGATGATGATGATGAGCTCAGACTGATCTGGGCACCCTCAGCCCCCTCACTGACAGGGGCTGTGAGTGGAGATTGTGAGAGGAAACAAACGACCCCCAAAAATCCCCACAGTTTAATCAAAGGTTTAGGAAATGTGTCAGTGGGGCTGTGGGGGGCTGTGTGGGGCAGGGAGGAGCTGCAGTGGGCTCTGCTCAGCACTGCCAGCTGGAGGGGGGCACTGCTTGGGCTGCATCCCACTGGCATGGGGGGCTGCTGGGTTTGGATTTGTGGGGGTCAGGAGTGGCTGTGGGAGATGTGAGAGGTTTAACCCTGGGACAGAGGAACCGCTTCCACCACAGTGATGAGCACAGCTCCACACCTGCATCTCCTTTTCTGCATTTGCTCTTCTCCTAAACCCCAAAACTCCCCAAGCCTTTGAGGGAGAGCTCAGCCTCCCTCTGCTCAGATGGATTTTAGGCCCTGCCTGCTCCAGGAGCCGGCAGAGGGGGAGCACAGGGTGCTGAGCTCCAAGATTTCCTGGATCTCCCTTCCTGCCTCTTTCAGAGCACGGGGATCCTCACAGCACTTCTTGCTCTGCCCAGACCCCGGGAATGGTTCACCAAACCCAGGAGCCACGTCCTGAACCCAAGAGAGGGAACAGGAGTGTGAACAAGACCCCACAGGCAGAGCAGAGCAGCCTTCAGTGGGGAGAAGCCCTGGCTCCCAAAGCCTCCGTGCTTGGCAGCAGCTTCAGGAGATTCTGGTCCAGAATTACTGTCCCAGCCTTGTTTGCATGTCCTGGCACAGGTGGGATCCAGCCAGGCTGAATTCATCCCTCACATGCCCTGAGCTCATCTCCACCCAAACCTGCTCAGTGCAGGAGGATCCTGGGGCTGCTCCACACGTGGGACTCAGCCCAGCAGATGGATTTGGGGGTTTTTTAGCACCCTCCTGCCATGTGAGCAGCAGTGACTGTCAGCAGCACTCAGGGCTTGGAGATGGCAAAAGTGACACCAATTGTTGGGGAGGTCACTGGGAGATTGAAGGAAACACACTTGGGGTTTAGGCACAAAAATCTGCCCCAGCCAACCACATGTGACCCCTACTTTCAGTTCAGAAACCACCTGATGATACAAGCCCTGAACAAATGCTTGGGGCTTCAGTGATGTCCTCCCCTGTGCCCCTCTTTGCCCCTAAATTTTGTTAAATCTGAAGGATCTGGGTGCATTTTTAATGGGAAATAGGGAAACTCCATCCCACAGACAGCAGTGACCCTTTTTAGAGTGCAGGAAGAAGATAAAGCACAACCAGATGCTGCTCCTTGGGAGGGTGACCTGTCATTACTGGGTGTCCTTTGGCAATTTTTAAAATTATTGATAGAGTAAAATGAGAAATACATAAAATGCAGGTTATCATTCCCTGAGTGCCAACACTCACACTGAGCAGGGCAACCTCCTCCCAGCACTCTCCTTGATGCTTCCATGAGCCTCACCCTGGATTTTCCCTGTTCTGGCTTCTCCCTTTCTGCTGCATCACCGCACCCCTGAACCTCCTTCCTGTTCAGTATCCCTGGGGTTAAACCCTCAAAGTGAAAATAATCCATCCTCTGCCGGAATGTCCACAGGGAGAGCCTCTTCCTGCTTCCCTCCATCCCTCCATCCATCCATCCATGCATCCATCCATCATCCATCCATCCTCCATCATCCATCATCCACCATCCATCCACCATCCATCATCCATCCATCATCCATCCATCCTCCATCATCCATCATCCACCATCCATCCACCATCCATCATCCATCCATCATCCATCCATCCATCCATCCGTCATCCATCCATCATCCATCCATCACCCATCCATCCCTCCATCCCTCCCTCCATCCCTCCAGCTCCCTGGCTCGTTGATCTCCCAGGGGACAAGAGGTGTCCCCACCCTGGGGACATCATGGCAGCTTGGTCTCTGCTCCCCGAGGGTGGCCTGGACATTCCTGGGCCCCAATCCTTGCCCAGCCCAGGGCCCCTGGGATGGCCTCACTCCTTGATTTTCCCAGCAGATCTGAGCCCTCCAGAAAGCCCCAGGCCAGCTCTGGCAGCTGCAATCACCCAGCTGAGGGTGGCAGAGCAGCCTGCCTGCCCCAGCCCAGCCCCTCTGCAGAGAGCCCAGCATCCAGCCCCTGCAGCCAGCACAGCCAGGGGCTGATCCCATTGATCCCACTGATCCCACTGACCCCATCGATCCCACTGATCCCATTGATTCCACTGATCCAACTGATCCCACTGATCCCACTGACCCCACTGATCCACTGATCCTGCTGATCCCACTGATCCCATTGATTCCACTGATCCCAATGATCCACTGATCCCACTGATCCCATTGATCCCACTGATCCCCTGACCCCACTGACCCCACTGACCCCACTGACCCCACTGACCCCAC
>VWYP01029792.1:11631-28293 GCA_013400435.1 Pycnonotus jocosus
CCCATTGATCCCACTGATCCCACTGACCCCACTGACCCCACTGACCCCATTGATCCCACTGACCCCAATCCCAGCTCCCCTTGCTGCCTGCCCTGTCCTCCTCTCCCCTCCCTTCTTTCCCTGCCAGTCTCAGGTGACCTTGGGGCCGTTCCTGTGATGCCAGCACTGCTCACAACCCCCCTTTCCCCACCCATTGCACACAGCTCCCCTTCCCAGGGTGTGGGGGTCACTCCCAGCCCCCAGACCAGGCTGCAGAGCGAGTTTGTTCTGCTCTGTCCCCAGGGGCAGGTCCCAGGGCTGGGCTGGTGTCCTGCAGCCCAGGCTGTCCCAGCTCCAGTTTCCCAGTGAACATCAGCAGGTGACAAATCCCTGCTGCCTCTCTGTGACCTGGCAGCTCTTCAGCACCCAGCCCTGCCCCTCTTGCAGAAGAGTTTCCATTGTTTGTCACCATTCCCAGGCCTCACCGTGGGTGGGGAGGATGGGAAGCACTCACAGCAAGCCCAGGAGAGCCCAGAGTGGATAAACTGCTGCCAGCTGCAGCCCCAGCTCCTGCAGGATCCACAGAGAGCTCCTAAAATTCCTTCCTGAGTGCCCCAGTCCTGCACTGCCCCACCTGGAGAGCCCCCTGAGCCAGTGCCCCTCACCAGGGCTCCCCTGGTCGTGCTCTCTGCCCTCTGAGCCTGGCTTTGCTGAGCTCTGCTGCCTCTGTGCCTGCAGTGCAGGGGGGACAGCTCACGGGGATGGAGATGCTCCCTCCAGAACAGGCAGAGCTTTTGGGATCCTCACAACAGGAAAAGATTCTTGGTATTACTGAGAACAATTTTCCCTGAGTGCAGATTTGGGGCTTTTCATTTGCCTTGGTGCAGATTTTAGTCTGGGATGTGTTTCAGCAGCTGCTTCAACATCGGTGTTGATTGGAGGCTGAAATGAAACAGCAGCAGCCTCCTCCTCTAATTCCTCAGACCTGGAGCTGCCTCTCTGCAGTATTTCTTTGTAACTCTCCTTTTGTGGGCACCCCTGGGCCATCATCACTCTGCTCCCTGAGAACAGAAGCACCAGAGGTGCATCCCCAGCTCCTCTCCCCCTCTGGGACCCAGCAGGGCACAGTGTCCAACCCTTGTGTTGTCATCAGGGCATCACCTCTGTGTGCCTCCTCCTGGTTTCCTTCTGGAAATGCCCAACATTTCTCTGCAAATGGAGCAGGTTGCCAAATTTCTGACCAGCTGGGAGCAACGTGGGCCAACCCTGCCTGGTCCTGGCAATGTCCTGGGAATGTCTCCCTGTGGCACTGGAGAGGCACCACTGGACAAGAAACAAAAATCACCCAGGACCCAGAGGAATTTCAATACCTCCATCCATCCATCCATCTCCTCTCTGAGAAGAGCTCTCAGAGTGATGGTGAAATCATTTCCAAGCAGCCACAGGTTTGGGAGTGATTTCTAGATGGACTTTTGCCTTTGTGAAGGGTTTCAAATATTCTGGCCCTTTTAGTGACTACATTAAAGGGAGAAATTTAATGGGCCAGCATGTGGCCTTGTGGGTGCTGAATGTTCAGCTCATACAACCCTACAGACTCTTAACGAGGTCCTTTTCAAACACACCAACTGCAAAAAGAGCTCTCTGCTTCAAGGGGTCACACTGGGGTGTAAAATCTGTGGATTTTGACTGTCCCAGGACAATTAAACATTAAAATCCCACATCCCATTCCTGCCCTGGCACTCACCCTTGGCTGGGCCATCAGCCTCTAATGCTCAGGCAGCTGAACATCCTTTAAAAAATGAATTTTTAATCTGTTTTATTGACCCCCCCCCCAAGGGCTGCAGAGTTGGGTGGGGACTCTGTGGTGACACAGGTGCCCCCTCTGTGGAAAATCTCCAAGCTCCAGACATGCTCAGAGGGTGATTCCTGAGTGAAAAGCTGATATCCAGTCCCTCTCCTCATTGGAATTCTGTCAGGTTCTGTCCGTTCTCCACATCAGTCAAGACTGACGTTTCTCCCCTCAGATGTGAACATCCATTGCATGCTTTGACTTGCAAAACTTCTCCTGCTGCTGCTCTTGATCTTCAGGCAAACCCAAGATTTTGTGTGTTCCCCTGCCCACAAAGGGCTGCAGTCAGCAAAGCACCAGAATTCAAATGGGTGAAGGTTGTAGCAGGTGTGAGACAGAGAAAAAACCAGGATGGGAACTGCTGCTCCCAACATTGTGTCCCCAGGCCAGCACTGCCAGGATGCACCACGGCCACTGCTCAAAGCAGAAACATTGAGCACAACTGGAAAACACCAAAAACTGGAAAACATCTCCAATCTGTGCAGTCAAACCCCCTCCAGGCAGACAGATTGTCCCAAAGGCAGCAGGTGGCAAACGAGATCCCAGCTGGGAGCTGGGTTTCCCTGCTGGTTCCCAGCTCTCCCAGAGCTCTGTGAGAACCTCAGGGATCAATCTGAGGCATTGATGGGTGTTAGAGAGCCAAGCAGGACAATGTTTGTCCTGTAGCTCTGTGCTGCAGGGCCCTGAGCTGCTGTGGGAGGAAACAGCTCCTGCCCAGAGCAGCTCTGGCTGTCCCTGGATCCCTGGAAGTGTCCAAGGCCAGGCTGGACAGGGCTTGGAGCAGCCTGGGACAGTGGAAGGTGTCCCTGGGACAGTGGAAGGTGTCCCTGCCATGGCAGGGGTGGAGCTGGATGGGCTGTGAGGTTCATTTCAACCCAAACCTTTCTGGGATTCTGTGATCCTGGTTTCAAAGAGCTTCACTGGAGTTCCTGGGAGCTCTCAGTGAGTGCTGCTGGCCAAGGCTCTGGGGGAATTCAGGAAGAGCAGGAGCCACCACGACCAGCAGCCTCCTCTGTGTAATTCCCATGGCTCTGGATCTCCTCAGGGATCTCCTGGTGTGCTGGAGGCTCCAGTGAGGAAAATGTAAAATCATTCTATCAATTTTGTCAGGGCAAGTGGCCCAGAGGAGCCCAGGATCCCTGGAGCTTGTCCCCATTTGTGTGGCAGATCCCTCAGGAGGGCAAGGGAGAGCTGCAGAGCAGGGAGTGCTCCATGGGACAGGATGTGCCCTTGGTGACTGCCCAGAGCTCTCCTGCACAGGGCTGGAGCTGTCCTGGTGTGGGGAGGGGAACCAGGAGTTCTTCAAATCCATCTGTTCAGCTGCTGGGTTCAGAGGCAGAAAACACTCCCAGAATTCACAGAATCACCAGGTTGGAAGAGACCTCCAAGATGATTAAGTCCAACCCAGCCCAAACACCTCAACTAAACCATGGCTCCCAGTGCCACATCCAGGGATGGAGACTCCACCACCTCCCTGGGCAGATCATTCCAGTTCTTTATCACTCTTTCCGTAAAAAACTTTTTCCTGATATCCAACCCATATTTCCCTTGGTGCAGCTTGCTCCCAGCAAGGTTCTCCCTGCATTTCCCATCAAAAGCTGCAGCCCTGAGCCCAGGCAGTCCCAGGTGCTGCCCCCACTGCAGCTCAGGGGAGGCTCCTCACACAAATGTCAGCATCACCCAGGGCTGAGCAAATCCCTGTCCATCTGCAGGACCCCAAGAGCTGCCAGGGCTCAGGACAGGCAGCAGCAGGTTATGGGATGGCAGAGGAAAGAGAAAGGGGTGACCCCAGTGGGTTGTTGCCCAGGATGCAGGGTCCCCCCCTGGCCCTTTGCTTCTCTTTTATCAAGGAACTGTGAAATTGCAGGTGAGCACACCCAAGGGCCAGCCCAGACCATGCACATGCAGCAGAGGAGAGGCAAAGCCCTTCCCAAGGAGCTGCTTTCCTGGAGGGCAGCAGCCAGGCAGGGATCAGCCCCAGGGGGGTTTGGAGCCCTGTTCCATGGAGGAGCAGCTCAGCAGGGTTTGTTTTGGCTGGTGAATCCCAGCCAGTTTGAGCAGCACACAGCGAGTGCAGTCCTGAGTGTCCTGAGCACTGCAGCCTCCAGGGAGGGAGGAAGAAACATCCCAGAAGGTTTTGAACTCCCAGGCAGGAATCCTGCCCTAAATGCTGCTTTTCATGTGCCCAGGAGCAGTTCTGACCTGGCCAAATCCTGCTATTTCCAAACTCTGCTGGGTCCAATCCCTCTGGGTACCAGGTGCCTTTCCAGGCAAATGGAAGCTGAGTTTCTGGCCAGCTCTGCAGGGAGGATGAGGATGGGTGAGGGCACAGCACCTTCCACACTGAGGAGAGGGAAAAGAGTCACCTCTCCAAGGATGGAAGGATTCACCCACCAGCAGCCACAGGAGGAGGAGCTGCCCAAGACCTTTCACTGCCAGGGCTTCCAGAGCTCATCCCAGCCCGTGGGAAGCACAGGAATTCAGCTCAAAGCTGCTGGATCCACAGCCCTGCTGTGCCTGGCACCATCAGGGGAACAAAGGGAGTCCCTGGCCTGGCAGAGTGGGGAGGGATTGAGCAGAGGAAGAGCAGAGGGATTTCCTGTGTTTGCCACTCCTGCTCCTGGTGCTGTGCCCTGCTCTCCCACAGACACAAAGCCAACCCTTCATCCATCCCCTCACCCCAGCAAAGTGGGCTCAGGCAGCCAGGAGGGACCCTGAGAGCGAGAGAGGGAAATGTGGGTCTGTCAGAGCTGCACCTGCCAGCCTTGGAGACGTTTGTGCCTTAAAAATTGTGCTTGTCCTCCATCTCTCAAATTCACCCTGTGACACTTCCTGTGCTCGTGTGCTTCCTTCATCCCATGAGCTCTTGTGATTTAGGTTCAACTCCTGTGGTTTAGGTTCAATTCCTGTGATTTAGGTTCAACTCCTGTGGTTTAGATTTAACTCCTGTGATTTAGATTCAACTCCTGTGATTTAAATTTTAGGTTTAACATCTTGTGTAGGACACAAGCTTTGCTCCTGGGATCCCAGCTCTGGATTTCAAAGAGGTTTTGTTTCATCTTCACATCTCAGCCACTCTGTAGGGGAACCATTGGCCCATGGGACCCCTCAGCCACAGCTCCTCACTTCTGTGTCTTCCCAGCCCTCCTGGGGAGATCTGGATGATGGGACAAGAGGAATGAAGTTTTTATAGCTAAATTTTTATAACTAAGTTCTAGTTATAAAAATATAATTATTTATAGCAGTGGGGAAATTACAAGTTCACTGACCTGAGGATGAAAATGCCAGTGAGGTGATGCTGGAGAGAAGGTGCTGCCTGTTTACTGCCTCACTGGGGCAGGGTCTGTTCCCTGGAGCTCCCCACCCATCCCAGCAGTGCTGAGCCCCCCTCCCGTGGGATGGGAGGGAGCTGGAAGCACAGAGCAGCTCTGGGAGCCCGTCCCAGTGCCCTGCCCCTTGTGCTGCTGCCTCCCAGCCACACCTGGCTGCCTCCATGTGTCCCACCCAAGGGTGGGAGATGTGAAGCTTCAGGCAGGAGCCCCAGGGGGCAGAGAGGGGCAGGAGAAGCAGGGAGCAGGAGCTGTGGCAGAAGACAGCACTGGGGCAGGGTGGGAGTCAGATCCTCTCATTCAGTGTCTCCAGCAGACACATTTCTCCTGAGCAGGTACCCTGGGATTCCCTTTACATCCATAAAACCATTCATGGGTAATTAAATCAGGAACTGATGCCAGCTCAGCATGCAGCCTGGGAGAGCAGCTCTGGGCAAGGACAGTCCCCAGGTGTCCCATAAAGGCTTCTCTGTCCTTGGAGGAGCTCAAACTGGGGAAGGACAAGGCCCTGGGAAACCAAATGTAGCCTGGACAGCAGCCGTGCTCTGAGCCCTCCTGAGGCTCTCCCAGCCTGGACTAAGCAAGGATTATTTTATTATAATGGTTGGCTCATTCCCACACAGTCTCCAGGGCAGGAAGGCACAGGGAGAGGGGTTTGGTACCACAGGTGGCTGGAATGGGCTCCAGTGGAGAGAAGGAATGGGATGAACTCCAGCCCAGGGACCTGGGGAAAAACCAGCTGGGAAGAAACAACCCCGTGCACCTGCAAAGGCTGGGAGCAACCAGCAAAGAGGGCAGAGCAAGACCTAGGGGTGCTGCTGGACCAGAACCTGCCTGTGGAGCAGCCATGGGGCATTGCAGCACTGAGAGCCACCAGGGCTGCCCAAGGGACAGCAGGGAGAGGGAGCAGCTCCTTCCTCCTGCCCAGCACTGCTGGAGCCTCAGCTCTGGCACGTGGACTCCCAGTAAAGAGACACAGGTTCAGAGGATCAGAGAATCTCCTGAGTTGGAAGAGACCCAACAAGGATCATCCAGGCCAACTCCTGGCCCTGCTCAGGGCACCCCAACAATCCCACCATGGGCTGAGTCAGAACTCTTTCTCCTTTGCCCACAGTGGTACCTGCACAGTGAGGTCTCTGCCCTGAGCTCAGGATGGTCACTGTGGCTCAGAGCTGCTGCT
The DNA here is from genome assembly GCA_013400435.1 of Pycnonotus jocosus. Taxonomy (NCBI): domain Eukaryota; kingdom Metazoa; phylum Chordata; class Aves; order Passeriformes; family Pycnonotidae; genus Pycnonotus; species Pycnonotus jocosus. Next base: position 17,969 of record VWYP01029792.1, read on the forward strand.
CACACACTCTGAACTCACCTTCTGCAGGGACACCTCAGGCTGGGCTGGAGCCTGGGCCAGGCTCTCCCTGTTCCTGTCCCATTCCAGGGTCTCTGGTTCTTCAGGATCTGTGTCCTCACCCTTCAGTGACAATTTCTGGCCAAATAAGCAATTTTCTCCACTGTTCTCACAAATTGATGCTGGGCCACTGGCAGCTCCTTGGAGCAGTAGAAAGGATCCTCTCAAATCTGTCTGGCACCTTCTCCAGCTCACAGTTGCTCCTTCAGCCTGGTGTCCATCCAGGTGGAGCTCTGGTGGTTCAGTCTCTGCCAGGGCCACCTGCACAGGTGTCCACCCAGCCTGGACCAGTGGCACTGACACCTCTGACCCCAGGGCAGCCCCTGCCCAAGAATGCTGATCCCTCTGCTGGGGAATTTGGCAGTGGACAGGGCCCTTCCCACCTTGGCCACAGCTGAGAACCTCTCCTGTCAGTTCTCCTGAGAGATCCCAGGGTATTCCCCAGGCTCCAGGGGTTGCTGCCCTGGGTGCAGGTCCTGGCAGGTCCTGGCAGATCCTCCAGCCCCTTGGGGAGCTCTCAGGTGCTGTGGAGTAGCAGGAATGGCTCCATCCAGCAGGGCTGAGTCCCTGTGTGCCCACAGCAGTGCCAGCCCCTGTCACAGCACACACACACAGCAGCAGGGCTCCCTTCTCTCAGGAAATCCCTGAGCTTCACAACTTTGTCCCCCTGAACTCTTGGCTCATCAAACTCCCCCTGGGGATGGTGGGGACAGGCTTGGGGTTATTGGTGGCAGCAGGACGGGGCATGGCCAGGCAGGAGGGTGTTCCCCAGCCCTGACACTGTCCCCTGTCCCTGTCCCCTGCAGGTCCCTGGCCCTGGGCCAGCAGTACAGCTCCCTGGGCTCCCAGCCCATCCTCTGCGGCTCCATCCCCGGCCTGGTCCCGAAGCAGCTCCGCTTCTGCCGCAACTACATCGAGATCATGCCCAGCGTGGCCGAGGGGGTCAAGCTGGGCATCCAGGAGTGCCAGCACCAGTTCCGGGGGCGCCGCTGGAACTGCACCACCATCGATGACAGCCTGGCCATCTTCGGGCCCGTCCTGGACAAAGGTGACCCCTGGGGCTGGGGCAGCGGGGCTGGGGGCAGAGCTGGCACAGCCCCGCTGGGCTTTGGGTGCACCAGGACTGTCCCACCTCAGGGAAAGGGTCCCATGTGCCAGTGTCCAACCATGATCTCTCCAGTTTCCTTTTTTTTCTCAAGTTTTTGGTGTGTTCCATCACAAGGGGTAATGAGGGAAGGCTCTGTTCCCATCCCAGGAGCTCAGAAGGGCCAAGGGGGATGTAAAGCACAGGAAGGGGAAGGTTTACAGCCCTAAGCACTCTCACATGTTCTGGGATCATGGGCTCCACCTCCCTGTCCAGGACATGCAGCATTTCCAAACTGGCTCCAGCAGACCTGGGGGAAGAGCCAAGGAGAGGGGATGTGGGTGAGTTCCTTGGCATCAAGGCAGAGCCACTGGAGCACAAACTGCCCACCCCAGCAGGTCCCTGGGCTCAGGTTTCCCCACCACTGAGGAAGCATCCATGAAATCCATGGTCCTGATCAGGCTTAGTTCAATGAATCATTTTTCCAATGAGATTTCAAGGAATCTTTTCACAAAAAAGCCCAAACAGCAGGAAACAAGGACATGTTATAAACCCATTTTCCCTCTCCTCTGTCCAAACTCCTCTTCATCCCCTGCTCCTGCCTTTCTACACCCACTGGCATGGATCAGGCACTGGAGCATTGATGAGGCACCATAAAATTAGGATTAATGAGATCATGGGGCATTACACTGGAAAAAGTGAGAAAGAGCCCCAAAATGGCCTGGAAGGAGGTGCTGGAGGAGCAAATCATAGAATCACAAAATTCCCTGAGCATAAAGGGACCCCCCAAGGATCATCCAGGTCGGCTCCTGGCCCTGCACAGACACCCCAAATCCCAGCCTGGGCATCCCTGGCCCTGCACAGACACCCCAAATNTGGATTCCCTTCACTCTGTGCCACATTCAGCACAAGGGACATGCACAGGTGATATCTTGGTTTCAGAGCTTCACAAACACAACTAAAACTATTTCTCATCTTCCTGGGTGGTGACACCACTGGGTCCCTGCAGCCCAAAATCTCTTGATTGAACAGAAATTATTGTTCCCAGTGATGCTTTGAAAATGGGGATTTTATGGTACAGACTTCAAGAAACTGGAGAAATTGGGCTGAGAGCAGGACTTTGGACTATTTCCCAACAGTGCCCTGGAGAATGCAGAACTTCTGGTGAATCTTTCTTAGAAAGCCCCAATATCCTGCAAAGAAACAGTTCATGATATCTTTTTTTTCAAGTTTCAGCCTCCCAGTAAGGGTAGGTATTGTTTCAGATCCCNGAGTTCTGGGGCTGTGCCCATTCCCTGGGGAGCCTGGGCAGTGCCAGCACTCTCTGGGGGAAGAACCTTTCCCTGATTTCCATCCTGACCCTCCTGACACAGCTCCATGATAACCTGTCCCACATCTCAGATGTCCCAGACCCCAGATTAAAAGGCATTCCCATAAAACTGAACCAAGTGGTGAATTAAAAACTCCCAGTGGATAAAAACCTCTGGGTTTTTATATAAAATTTATATATTTATATATAAATATAAATATAAATTTATATATAAAAATAATTNTGCCCTGGAGAATGCAGAACTTCTGGTGAATCTTTCTTAGAAAGCCCCAATATCCTGCAAAGAAACAGTTCATGATATCTTTTTTTTCAAGTTTCAGCCTCCCAGTAAGGGTAGGTATTGTTTCAGATCCCCGAAATGTCAGTGCAGTATTTCAGTGAAAATCATTCCTTTGTGTTAATGTGGAATTCTTTGCAGGAACCAGGATTGTAAAGTCTTATTAGAGCACTAATAGGCACCATGAGATTCATTTCCCCTCTGTTGTGCCAGGGTGCATTTGGGGGTAACTGTTGTATTTACTACCAAATAACTTGTCAGCAGGGCTCAACACACTCTAATTTGCTGCCTAATAAAAGCCTGTCTTAAATTTCAGCACTTAAAAGATCAGAAGGTTTTAATTTTCTTAAGCAACTGTCATTAGAAAACTGTCATAAAAAATTCTAAACACGTCATGAAAGAACTGTTCAAGCACTGAGCCACTGAAAATCTCTCACCACCGTTTCTGTCAGCGGGAAAGCACTGAAAGATTAGATTTGAACCATCCTCCCTGTAATGAGCAAACTGAACTTTGAATCTATGGAGAATATTTTAAGATTCTTTCGGCTGCAGGGACTCGAGCAAAGCCTCGTGTGTGGACTTGCCTCAGCATCTCCACGCACCCCGAGCTGACAAGGTAAAATATCACCCAGAGCTCTGCAACCCTTCAGACAGATGGAGAAAAATGAGTGAGCACAGTGGATATTCAGCTTTCCCAGTGCCACTGTGCTGCATCTCCAGACAGCACTGCCAGGCTCCCAGGGTGTATTTATCCTGCTGTCTCACTAACCTGTAAGTGGAGCAGTTAAAAATAAACAGCATCATCTGCAAAGAAGGACACATCAAAGCCCAGCCCATCTGATCGTGGGGATTATTCACATTTTTGAACTGTGCTCGTGTCTTTTTTCCCTTGGAAATTAATGAGCAGATTCAGGATGGGACTGGTGTCATTGTGTGGCAGTGAGTAACACAGGGAACCTTTGAGATTCCCAGAGTCTGCAGCAGGGAAGTCACAGAGAAAATCAGAACATTTCCCTCCTCAGCTGAGGGAAGAGAGAAGGTTGGTGACAAAGCTGAGAGACCCTGTCAGCTGTGAGGAGTGTGGGACCAGCCCTGCTCGTCACTGGCAAGGGCTGCTGGACATTCCTGGGCCTTCAGAGAGCCATGGAACAGTCTGAGATGGAAGGGACCTTTTAAAGATCATCTTGTCCAACTCAGCTTCTTCCTTAGATGCAGCAACAAGAGTCACAGACTGGTTTGGGTTGGACAAATCCCACCCAGCGCCACCCCTGCCATGGCAGGGACACCTCCCACTGTCCCAGGCTGCTCCAAGCCCGGCCCACCCTGGCCTTGGGCACTGCCAGGGATCCAGGGGCAGCCACAGCTGCTCTGGGCACCCTGTGCCAGGGCCTGCCCACCCTCCCAGGGAACAATTCCTGCCCAATCTCCCATCCATCCCTGCCCTCTGGCAGTGGGAGCCATTCCCTGTGTCCTGTCCCTCCATCCCTTGTCCCAAGTCTCTCTCCTGCTGTCTTGGAGTCCTTCAGGTGCTCCTCAAACCAAGAGTTTTGAGCCCACAATCTGCATCCTGTGGCCCCCATGGCAGCCCTTGCCATCTTCCCTTTTTCCTGACTTCCAGCACACCCAGGGTGCAGCCCCACAAACCAGAATTAAAACCCAAACCAAGACAATCCCTGTCACAGCTCACACACTGCATTTGGGAACAAAGGGTCAGGGTTTCACCTCTGGCAAACACCTGGATGAAATCCCCCCTCAGTATTAACCTGGGTAATCTCAGCTGCTGCTCCCTCAGGTAGAGTGAGGCTGTTCTGGAAAAGCTTCAAAGGTGCAGCTCTCACTACAACAGCATCAAAAATCATTTCTAATAGAGCCTGAAAAGAAACTGGGGATAATTTCATTTTAAAGGAGCTGTAAATGTGTTAACCATGGTGACTTCCACTGAAGGAGAGCTCAGTGTGCAGAGCAGCACAGGCTGGGAGGGCTCAGCACAGGCTGGGAGGGCTCAGCACAGGCTGGGAGGGCTCAGCTGAGCAGCCCCTGCTGTGGCACAGGGGTCTGAGCCCTCCTGGGCTGCTCCTCCTGGGGAAATCCTGCAGGCTTTGAGCACTGCTGCCAGTGTGGGAGCTCAGGGCTGCCCTCCCTGAAATACCCAAAGGATTCCTGCCTCCAGGTCTCCCCACAGCCTCCCTTCCCTCCCCAGTGTCACCCACAGCTCCAGCTTCTCCTCCTGCAGCCCCTGGCAGGGCAGAGAACACCAAAAGCAGCTCAGGGAAAGCCCAGGGCACTGAACCCCTTTGGGAGCTGCTGAACAACAACCCTGGTGAGGCTCTGCCCTCACCCACCCGGGTTTCTCCACATTTCCCACCCCACATTCAGACTCACAAGGTTTTGGCTGCTGTAGCTGCCCAGGCTTTGGTTTCCTAAGGCCACTGATGATCTTCCTGCAAAGAAGGACAGGCTGGGAGAGCTGGGGGTGTTCACCTGGACAGGAGAAAGCTTCAGGGATATCTTAGAGCCCTTTCCAGTGCCTAAAAGGGCTCCAGGAGAGCTGGAGAGGGACTTGGAACAAGAATCTATTGGTGACAGTGAATGGATTCCCATTGCCAGAGGGCAGGGATGGATGGGAGATTGGGCGGGAATTCCTCCCTGGGAGGGTGGGCAGGTCCTGGCACAGGGTGCCCAGAGCAGCTGTGGCTGCCCCTGGATCCCTGGCAGTGCCCAAGGCCAGGTTGGACATTGGGGCTTGGAGCAGCCTGGGACAGTGGGAGGTGTCCCTGCCCATGGCAGGGGTGGGATGGGCTGGGCTTTAAGGTCCCTCCCAACCCAAACTGTTCTGTAGTTCTGTGATTCTGTGTTTTCTATATTCCATGTCTTATTTTGTAACCTGGGCCGTGAAAAAAAAAATTTAAAAAAGGGAAACAAAAAAAAACCCAAAAAACCAACCCCTGAACGTGGGGTAAGATCATGTTTTTACAAGCAGATTCCCCAAGATGATTTATACTGCAGGTGTGCAGTCTGGGATGAGGAGGGAAGAAAAACCTGCTTTCCCCCTCTCTCTTTGCCTTTTCTTTGTAAAATACGGTCAGTTCTTATCTAAAGGCATTGGCTGTTCCAGCCGGGCCCTGCCCAAAGCCACACGCTGCTCTGGGGGGAAGCAATCGCCGTTCTCTGGGTTGAAATCCATGATTTGGGTCCAAGCTGGCCCCAGCCAGAGCCGTGTGTGGGTGCCCCAGGCAGGAAGGACCCACGGGCACCTGGAGAGCGATTCCTGAGCTCGGGAAGAGATCCCGGAGCACAGCCAGGGCTGGGGCTGCCGGAGCTTGGCAGGAGCCTTCGCAAGCTGACACCTTTCCCCTTTGCGGACAGGAAGGGGAAGGTGTCCCACCTTTCTCTGTGCTCCTGTCCCCTCACCCCGCGCTGCCCATTCCCCGGGGATGCTCCCAGGGCCGGCCGGGCGGCGCATCCCCAGCGGGGCAGGTGCAGGGGAGGCAGCTGGGCCCGGGCCGCCTTCGGGGGTCCCCGTGAGCTGGGCTAAGCCCCTGACACGAGCTGTGAAAAGGCAGACCCGCACCACGATAACCCGGGGCTTTTCTCAGCCATGACACTCGCAGTCATTTGCATCTAAACAGGGGTGTGTGGGATCAGCGGCCGGCTCGATATAAACTCAGCATCCCAAAGGGAGGGGGAGGGAAAGGAGAGAAGGGAGAGAGAAAAATAAGCTTATACCGATGAGAAAGAGCTAAGCTTCCTCCCCTACTGTGAGGCAGGGCGAGCGATACCATCGCAGCGCCGCAGTCGTTTCAAATCGCTGCCGCATTCACACGCCCTTTAGCCATTCTGGGGGGCTGGGGAGCGCCATCAATAGGGATTTCCCAGCCGGGCTGGCGGGATTGGAGGGTGACGGCAGGACAGGGGAACATTGCCCCGTTGCTACGAGGTGCTCCTGGGGAATGCCAGTGCTCTGTGCCGTGGGTACGCTGGCCGGCGGAAACATTCCGCATTATGCTGGTAATACAGTGTGACACCGCGGGAACAATGGCAAATTGAGTGTCCCAGCAGGTAACGGGCCCGGCTGGGAGACAGTCGCAGTGGTGCACTGTCAAGGCGGCTCTAATCCTCCCTCGCCAGCCCCTCCCCTGGTTCTGGGAACGCTGCTCCCGCATTTCATCTCTGGGAAATTCTCCCAGCTCCTCGCCCAGACCCAGGCGACAATTTCAAGGCGAGGGGTTTGTGCGCAGCTCGCTCCCCCCTGCGCTGGCACCGTGCGGGGGGACACGGGGGGCACAGGAGACACAGCAGGGATGGGGCCGCAGGGGATACGGGGCACAGGGGACATGAGGGCACAGGGGATACAGGGGACACAGGGGACATGGGGGCACAGGGGGCACGGGGCAGCTGCGGGAGCCGTGCCCATCACGGCCCTGCCCGGCGGGCACTGCCAGCCCCGGCTCGGTCCCAGCCCAGCCCCGGCCCCTGCTCCCCGTGCCCATCCTCAGCTCCCAGGGCAAGCGGAGCCACATCGGCCCCGACAGCGACTCGTGTCCTGCCCCTGTCCCCGGGCTGTCCCGGGCTGGGGCCAGGAGGGCTCGCTGGCTCCTCTAATCTGATCCCTTTTGGATCATGGGCCACCCAAAGAGCCTTTGTCAGGCTCGAACACCTCATTTGGAGCAGGGACCTTCAAGCGGTGCCCACAGCCCCCAGTGGTCCCAGTATAAGCAGCTGGTGAAAGATCCCCGAGGAAAAGCTTGCTCGGTAGAGGCTGGATCCCTGCTGGCACATCGGCGATGGGAAGGGCAAGGAGGGAAGAGCTGGAACTGAAAGGAGATGAAAACCTCAGCGGGAGGCTGCTGGCACAGCCAGGACTGAGCAGCCCTGCTTGGAGATCCCACTTGGGAGTTCCCCGGGCAGGGCTGCACATTCCCACAGCTGGCACCACCCGCAGCCACCTCCCCTGAGAGCCTGCTCGGGCTGGCATCCCCTCAGTCCCCTTGGGAAACCTGGCTTTTGGGAGCCAGACCCCCCCTCTGCAGAGACTGAGGCTGGGGACAGGGACCTGCTGTCCCCAAGCACGAGGCAGGAGCAGGGCAGGGATGCAAGGGACAGCTGAGGAGATGGTTCCTGGTTCCTGCTCTGGAAGGAGGGAACTGGCTCCAAGGTGATTTTCCCAGCAGGAATTTCTGGCTCCATCCCACATTCACTGACAGCTGCCCCTATGATCCTGTCACACCTGACCCACGAGGCAGTGAGGACCCTCCAGCCCCTGAGCTCCAGCCTCCACCTCCTCCCAGCCTCCTGCACATCAGCACGAGGTTGGACTGACTCCAACATCTGCTCTGGATTTAGAGAGCTGAAGTCTCCAGCCTTGCAGATGAGCCAAAGCACCCCAGTGTCGCTGCCCAGGGAGCTGCACTTGTGCAGAGCTCTGAGCCAAAAGGTGTCCCCAGGGAGAAAGTTGGTTCAGAGACAGTGACAGTGCTTGGCAGAGCCTGAGTCAGTGCAGCCACTGAGGCTCCAACACCTCATGTTCTCCCACAGCGTGTCCTGCATCACCTGGAACCTTTCCCCAGCTCAATGAGCTTCTCCATCTCTAACCCCTGGCATGGAGCCTCTCTCTGGGTTCCCAGACCAGGAATTACTCCAGTAACTCTCTCCTGAGGCCCCTCAAGCTGCTACTGATGCCTTGCTCACCCCTGAGCACCCCTGCTGGATCAAATCCTGGATCCTGTATTTGGGAAATGCTGCGGGTGTCACCCCCAGAGCTGGAGTCACACCCCTGCCCCACCTCCTTCTGCCCAAGGGCAATGCTGGCAGCTCCCGCTCCAGGAAACCTTCATGAACAAATTAACAAAACAACCTCTTGCTTTTCCATGAGGTTTAGGCGCTGCTGGGGGAGGTTGGGAAGGGGAACAGCAGCGATGCACTGATCCCTGTCCCCCCTGTGTCTCTGCAGCCACACGAGAATCTGCCTTTGTCCACGCCATCGCCTCGGCCGGGGTGGCCTTCGCCGTCACCCGCTCCTGCGCCGAGGGCACCTCCACCATCTGTGGCTGTGACTCCCACCACAAGGGACCCCCGGGGGACGGCTGGAAATGGGGGGGCTGCAGCGAGGACGCCGACTTTGGGGTGCTGGTGTCCCGGGAGTTCGCGGACGCGCGGGAGAACCGGCCGGACGCGCGCTCGGCCATGAACAGGCACAACAACGAGGCCGGCCGGACGGTGAGTGACCAGAGGGGACAGCTGAGGGTCCAGTCCTGCAGGGATGGCCCAGGGAGGCTCCTCCTGATGGAGTGGGACCACAGGAATTCCTAGGCAGCGACTTTTTAAGATTATTTTCCAGGACGTGGCATTTCCTCTCCCTTGAAACAGACAGGTGGGGTTAAGAGCTAAAATATTCCTTGATTCCAGTGCAAACAGAATTCCAGAATGGTTTCGATTGATGCCCAAACCATTAAAACCCATCTTGTTCCATCCCCCTGCCATGGGCAGGGACACCTTCCACTATCCCAGGGTGCTCCATTTCCCATCTAACCCAGCCTTGGACACTTCCAGGGATCCAGGGGCAGCCACAGCTTCTCCAGGCATCCTGAGCATCTTCCAAGGCTGTGCACAAAACCCAACCCCAGGTCAGCACTGGATGAAGAGGATTTTCTTCCCAGTGTCTCCTTCTTGCATGTTCCCTGTTATTATCCCACCCAATGATTCCTTGGAGTAGATTATAGTCACAGCCCCATCCAACTGGAATATTCCATTCCATCCCATTCCATTCCATTCCATTCCATTCCATCCCATCCCATCCCATCCCATCCCATCCCATCCCATCCCATCCCATCCCATTCCATTCCTGCAGTCAGCAGGTACCTGGGCCTCTGCCTGCCCTGGGTCATTTGCAAACCCAGTGGGACCTTTCCAACAGTGCTTGAAGCTAACACTGATATGGGTTTTGCACACCACAGCAGGCAGACGTGGAAGAAGAGAATCCTGACAAGTTCCAGTACAAAAATCCCCCACCACACTCCAGCAATTTTATTCAAAATCACTGATTTTACTCTGCACAAAGGTGATTTTGGTGAAAAGTCCTGTCTGTAGAGTCCCAATTTCACACACTTTTTAGTACAAACTGTTGGGCTTGGGACATAAATGAAGGGTCATTAGCGAGGAGAGGACAGGGATCAGTCTCCATCCACAGGGCTCAGAAACATCTGCAGCCCTCAGCTTCCCTGGGCTCTGCCCACACACATAGGACAGGAAGGATCCCCACAAAAGGATCAAACATTGGGATTAGGTTAGACAGGATTAGAATAGATTGGACTGGATTGGGTTGGGTTGGATTGGATGGGGTGGATGATCAGAGCAGCTGCCCACTTCAGCTGTGCTTTTGTAGTGTGACATCTCTGGAGATCTTTAAAGCTCTCCAGCATCTCAACCAGCCCATGCTTACAGAATCATAGAACCAGAGAATATCCTGGGCTGGAAGGGACCCCCAGAGATCACCCAGTGCAGCCCCTGGCCCTGCACAGACCCCCCAACAATCCCACCCTGGGCACCCCTGTCCCTGTACAGACCCCCCAACAATCCCA
>VWYP01029792.1:28322-108792 GCA_013400435.1 Pycnonotus jocosus
GCCCTGCACAGACACCCCAACAATCCCACCCTGGGCATCCCTGGCAGCGCTGTCCAAAGGCTCCTGGAGCTCTGGCAGCCTCAGGGCTGGGACCATTTCCTGGGGAGCCTGGGCAGTGCCCAGCACCCTCTGGGGGAAGAGCCTTTCTCTGATACCCAACCTAAAGCTGCCCTGGCACAGCTCCAGCCATTGCCTTGGGTCCTGTCACTGTCATAAGAGTGGAGAGATCAATTCCATCCACTGCTGCTCATGAGGATGCTGAAGACCTCAATGAGGTCCAAGCTCAGTCTTCCCTTCTCCAGCTGAACAAACCAAGTGCCCTCATAAGGCCCCTCCAGACCCTTCCCCATCCTTGGGGCCTCCTTTGGACATTCACTATTGGCTTTATGCCTTTTTTATGTTGTGGTGCCCAAAACTGCCCCCAAAACTCAAGGTGAGGCTTCCCAGACCAACATTTCAACCCAGGTGGCACAGGCAGGTGATGGAAAGCAAACCCCGTGTCCCTGTGCTGCTGCTGACTGTGTTTCCCCCCCAGACCATCCTGGATCACATGCACCTCAAGTGCAAGTGCCACGGGCTCTCGGGGAGCTGCGAGGTCAAGACCTGCTGGTGGGCCCAGCCCGATTTCCGGGCCATCGGGGACTACCTGAAGGACAAATACGACAGCGCCTCGGAGATGGTGGTGGAGAAGCACCGCGAGTCCCGGGGCTGGGTGGAGACCCTCAGGGCCAAGTACGCGCTGTTCAAGCCGCCGACGGAGCGGGACCTGGTCTACTACGAGAACTCCCCCAATTTCTGCGAGCCCAACCCCGAGACGGGCTCCTTTGGCACCAGGGACAGGACGTGCAACGTCACCTCCCACGGCATCGACGGCTGCGACCTCCTGTGCTGCGGGCGGGGCCACAACACGAGGACTGAGAAACGCAAGGAGAAGTGCCACTGTATCTTCCACTGGTGCTGCTACGTCAGCTGCCAGGAGTGCACGCGGGTCTACGATGTCCACACCTGCAAGTAAGCACAGCTGGGCCTCCACGGGTGGAGGCTGCTCCAGAGCAGGGCCAGGGGTCCATCAGCCCCCCAGGGGTCCATCAGCCCCCCAGGGGACCATCAGCCCCCCAGGGGCAGCCCCACACGTGGCCTCACACTGCAGAGGATGGCACAAAACTCCTGATGGCCCCACCCGCCCCCGGGGCACAGAGGAGGCTCTGGGCATCTCACCCAGGAGAGGAGTGACTGCTGATCCCTCGGGACAGGACAGGACAGAGGACAGGGACAGCAGGGATAGGACAGGGAGGGACAGCACGGACAGGACAGAACAGGGAAGACAGGGACAGGACAGGGAGGGACAGGGAGGGACAGGACAGAGAGAGCAGGGACAGGACAGGACATGGAGGGCAGGGACAGGACATGGACGGCAGGGACAGGATAGGGAGAGCAGGGACAGGACAGGGGAGAGCAGGGACAGGACAGGGACAGCAGGGACAGGACAGGGACAGCAGGGACAGGACAGGGACAGCAGGGACAGGACAGGGAGAACACAGACCAGGGCCAGCTGAGTCCCAGCGAGGCACAGCCACACGAGGCAGAGCTGCTGCCACAGCAGCCCCCCAGCTCCCAGCTCTGTCCTGCCCCACAGCTCCAGTCCCTGCAGACACCAACACGGCAGCTCAGGTGGAAATGGATTTTTCACAGTGAAAGCTCCCCCAGCTGCTGCTGTCCTGGTCTCAGATGTGGTGGGGAGAGGAAAGGAGCCCCCACACCAGCCCAGCTCCTTCCTTCCTGCTCCAAGATGATGCTGGAGAACCAAACCTGTCTGAGCACACAAAGAGCCCACGGGTGGTTTCTCCTTCCCCCTCCCCTCTGCCCTCTCTGCTCCCCACAGCCCCACATCTCCCAAAACCTCTGAAGGACATCAGGAAGGCAGAGCCCAAAGCTGACCCTGTGGCACCTGGCCCAGGACAAGAGCAGGGCACAGGGCACTGCTGCCACCTCACACAGGGGACAGCATCGTCCCAGCCACCTCCCCACCGTGCAGCTGCCCAGGAGAGGATTTTAAGGATTGGGGCAGTACCAATTGACCAAGCATTCCCTAACATGACTTTCCAGCCCAGAGGGAGCTCAGGGATCTCTCTGGGGATGGGTTACCTGCCAGGTGAGCTGCTGCTCTGAACAGGAGAGACTCCAGGGAGAGAGGAAATCTCTGTCACAGCCTCTTTTCAGCCTTCCCACCAGACCCTTGTGGTCCCACAGCACAATGCCAGGCAGACCCTTCCCCTCCCATGGCATTTACAGAGCTCTCAGCAACCCTCCAGGAAGTCCCCTCAAGCATGGAGGCTGTGTGCCATCAGCAGGGATTTGGGCCCCTCACATCCCATGGCCCATCCCAGTGCAGCAGAACCAGGGTTTGTCCCCCACATGCTCCCCAGGCCATGCCCCTGTCCCTGAGCACATCCCTTCTCCCTGGGTTTACCTTCTCCAGGAGAACTGACCCCTGGAATTAAAAAATAAATCCTCCCTCTCTCCTGGGGGGCTCCAGGACCAACAGCCAGGTGCAAACACAGCCCAGTCAGTGAATTCCAGGGAATGGGGGCCACTCTGGCCGTGGCTGCTGCTCCACCCTCTCTTCTCCTGGGAATGAGCAGCCCCTGGAGCTGCACAGAGCAATAAAGGGGTGAGAGAGCCCTGGCAGGGAGCACAGGAGGGCCCCCAGGCACAGCAGAAGCCCAGGTCCCTCCCGTGCAGGGCATCAGGATGAGCTCCAGACCCTCCTAAAATCCCAGAGAGCTCCCAAAGCCTCCCCAGCCGGAGCCAGGCCGTCCTCTGATATGCATCTATTTAAAGTATATATTAAATCCCTTGTCTGGAAAGACTCCCAGCACCCAACTTTAAACAAAAATCCCTTCTTTGTTTGTTTTTTAATCAAGAAAAGGTATTTAATATTAAATAGAACATTTATTGCCTTGTAATTATTTTACTGTAGCCAGGTATTCTAGCACTGAATGGAAGATCTTTTTTCCATCAATCTGCTGTATCCAAAGTTTTGTATAAAGTTGTAGAGGTCGATTTTTTTTTTATTTTATATTCAGAAAATTTCTCTTTTTATAAGCATTATTTATTATACAATGTATATACTTGAGTTAACTAAGATTATATATTATATAAATATATATATTTGGAGAAAAATATATTTCAACTTCCATTTTTTTGTGGTACATCATTAAAGAAAAGGTAAAAATTCAAAAAGATGCACTTTGCCAGCTTGTGTGGTTTGGCTCTGAGGGTCCTGCTGAACAGCTACAGAGCAGTGGGGCATGACCCAGCTGCTCATGGACAGGGACAGCCACAGGACCAGGGAATCCCAGAATGGGTTGGGTTGGAAGGGACCTTAAAGGTCCAATAGCTCCAACACCCTGGCATGGGCAGGGGTATCTGTTATAGGAATCAAGACAACAAAGGCAAAAAAAGCAGATTTTACAGCTGAATGCTGAGATTTTGATTCAGGGAGTGGCAGTGTGCACAACTGAGATTCAGCACAGAATCATGGAAGCCTTGGGGCTGGAAAAGATCTTTAGGATCATTGATTCCAACCATTCCCAGCACTGCCGAGGCCACCACTGACTCCTGTCCCCAAGTGCCACACCCACACAGCTTTAAAATCCCTCAGGGATGGGGACTCCAGCCCTGCCCTGGGCCCCAGCTGTCCCCTCCTGTCAGGTTCCATGAATAAATTTTCCTCATATCCCACCCAAACCTGCCCTGGCCCAGCCCTGGGAGCACAGCCTGACCCCCCCAGCTGTCCCCTCCTGTCAGGGGCTTGTGCAGAGCCAGATTCAATTAAGCAAAGGATCAAAACAGGCTTCAGACTTTGTACACTCCCCACATGTACTCACAGGCTGCCTCTGAATCACCTCCCAACGCTTTGGACAGACCAAGGTCCAAATTTTCTCATATAAAAACCTCTCCTCCTGTCCATGAATAATTCTGTGGGTGTTCCTGCAGCATCCCCCTCACATTAGCAATGCTTTTAAGTGCACACAATTTTCCACTGCACTGGCCTCAATGTACCTGTCTGAAGGGCAAAATAAATATAGAATCACTCAGTATTCTTGCCCTGCTCCCCAAATTACACACAAAGCCATCCCATGGATCCACAGGGGTGCATAGGGTGTCTCTGCTGGTGTCACCACCACTGACATGTCCCACCTACCCAGAGAACCTGGCCCATGGAGGGCTCTGGACTTCACAGCTCTGGGGGTGAAGCTCTCCCTGTCTGCCCCAAACCTTCCTCCACCCCACACTGTGCCCCCAAACCCATCCCAGTGCTTTCAAAACTGCCTCTGGTCAACAATTCCATTTCAGGGACACATTTCTGGAAAGTTCAAGACGAAACAGGGTAAGGAAGGGAGTGAAGAATTTGGCCCTTACATTGAAACCATATTGTACATTTATTATACATTTAAAGCCACTCTGCCAGGAGGAACCACAGAGAACACACAGGTGGTGGGAGGGTGCTGCCCTTCCCTTGTGCCACCTGCAGGAAACATCTCAGATGGAGATCTTGGAATAGGGGTTGGAATGGGTCAGGTGTCACAGCCAGAAGCCCACCCTGCTTTTCCAGCCTCCCCCAGGGGGATCCCCCCACCCCACACACACACAGACACACATGGGGCCTCCTCAGCACTGCAGGGCTCACACAGCTCCAGAATGGGCTCTCACTGACTTCTGTAGGAGTAAGAGAGGCCAAATATTCAGGCTGGGGTAAATTGAATCCATCCACACTCAAGCACACACTGAGCACCCCTCTGGAGCAGCTCTGCTCCTCACACACACCAGCACCAGACACAGAGGGCACCCAGGTCATCACAAGGAGTTGTGCTTTTATTGAATCCATTGAATGTGCAATTAAACCAGATATTTATTCATCAATATAGTTCTGGACACAGACACAATAAGGTTTACATCATTTACTCTGAAATATAAGTTACTGTGTGCTGCTGTCACTCGGACTGGCAGAGGGAAGGGAGGAACAAATAAACTCACAAGATCATACACAAAAATGAGAGGGAACCACCACTGGGACTCACAACAGCATCACAACACAACAGCACTGCCAGAGGAGCAGAGTGGAGTGGCTGAAACACTCCAACTGCTGTGAGCACACTGAGGACAACAGTACCTCCACCTCAGCCTGGAAGGACGTGGGGCACCCTCCTTCCCTGGGAACACCCCTCTGGATACCACTGCTAGCCCTTACAGTGGGTCTGGTCAAGTTTAGGAAGCTACACCGACTAAGATCTGCTAAATGGCTTTGATTTCATGCCCCACCACACTGAGGTATGTTCCAGGAACCTTATGGAAAGAGTGGAGCCCAGGGGGAGCAGCCTCGGGCCGCCAGTGACAGCATCCCTGAGGCCACGGGACTGCAGGAATAGCGAGGAGCAAGGTTTGATACATTCCTTTGTTTCAGTGCAAAAACATGGCAATACACATCGTGCACCTGCAGAGCTTGGCTTCCTCTCTGTCTCTAAGGAGGAATTGCAACCTTTGGTAACATGGCAGGAAAAAGGGATAAAACGAGGCTGGAAGATACCAAAGCTGCCAACTACAGGAACTCAGGAAGAGCTGGAGGCTGGAATCTGCATCTCTAAAACCGTTGTTGAATTAACAACAAGATTTGATGCCTTGAATACTGGATTTGGAAATTTCCTCTACTCTGATCAACACTTCCCTGCCCTCTTCCAGTCCCCAGTGCCACCAGCAGTGTCCCATCAGACCCCCAAATACCTGGATATAAATGAAGTGGGTGCAGCATCCAGGCACTCCTGGAGCTGGACCCTGTGGGCTCTGTCTGTGGGGTGTGGGTCTGGCTCAGAGTTCAGTGAGGGGTGGGGTGACACCACAGGAAAGCCTTCACCTGACCAGGGTAAGACAGAGCAGTGCTTCAACATCCCTCCACCAGACTGGCAGCGTTACTGGAAGCCAGGACCTCGTTCCTGCTGCAGGAATGCTGGACACAAGTGAGGGTCAGCCCCAAAGCTCACAGGACATTCCCCCCTGCTCACCCCAAAACACAGCCTGGCTGCACAGAGACAGAAGCACAGTGTTCTAGGAGACACTTCCACGTGACATCAGAATATCAAAGACAAAGAATAAAGGTACTGTATTGCACTACACATGCAGGTTCCACATGGGGCTCTGGGGATCAGGGGAGCATTTCACTTTGTCCAGTGTGTTGAGCACAGAAGAGTAAAGATCCCAGTGTTTGTTCTCCAGGTTGGTCACTTTTCCAGCTGTTGATCTTGCACTTGGTCCACCTTCAGTCTAGGGTAGGGACTCTTGCAAAAGAAGCCAAATCCATCAGGAAAGCATCATGCACATGTATAAAGCATCAAGCACACACTGGAACCCACTCACATGTAGCCAGGATAGATAGTGGTGTGAGTTTCCCCAGCACAGGTACTGCCCTACATGTATTAAAGTCATTCTCTAGGAGATGCCACTGTCCCACTGGGCTCAACTACTCCCTGTGGCACCTATGGGGAAAGAGTAGGACATCCTTCTCTCAGACAGGAGACACAAGAAACAAAATTCCAGATTTTAGATAAACAGCTGGATTTTAACTCAAGCAGAATCTCTTTTGATTTACTTTAGTTAAAGAAAGGTAAATGCTGGCCCAGTATCTCATGGACACTTTAAAAGTCAAAGGTAAATTCAGAAAAGCAGAGAATTCAGGCATGCAGGTTCCCAAACCTTCAGGACCTCCCCCCTCCCAAATTGGTGCAAGAACTGATCTGATGCAGCTCTGACAATGCAGAGGGGCCAACAATGAGAGCAGATACACCCCACTGCAGGTTCCCCTCAGAGCAGCTCAGTTCTGAGCAGAAAAGAGAATTTAAACACTGCTCTAAAATAAAAGTACTTACGTTCCTTCTTCTCTCAGAAGAGCCAAGAATTTTTTCACCCGATACTCAGGATCCATCTAAACAAAACAGATCCCCATTAGTGCCAGGCAAAAGGAAAAGCAGCCAAAAAGGAAAGCACAGAATCATGGAATGTCCTGAGCTGGACAGGACCCACCAGGATCATGGAGTCCAGCCCTTGGCTCTGCACAGACACCCCAACAATCCCACCCTGCATCCCTGAGAGCTCCTGGAGCTCTGGCAGCCTCAGGGCCATGCCCATTCCCTGGGGAGCCCGGGCAGTGCCAGCACCCTCTGAGGGAAGAATCCTTCCCTGATACCCAACCTAAAGCTGCCCTGGCACAGCTCCAGCCCTTCCCTGGGTCCTGTTCCTGGCACAGAAAGCACAGCTGGGGCCACAGAGGCTGCTGGAGCTGTGGTGGCTCTGCCTGAACACTGCCCTGAGCAGGGCCCAGCCTGGCTGTGCAGGAGCTCTGGAGCTGCCAGGGCAGGCACAGCCCTGCACCACGGGAAAAGGGCACTGGCACAAGCTGTGTGTGCTCACAGGGCAGCAGATGGGAGCACACACAGCCACTGTTTCCATGGCACCTCACACCCACACCCTGCTGCCACTTCCAGCCAGGCCCACTCCATGTCTGCTTCCATCCACCCCTGCCCAGAACTGGGGCAGCAAATTAAACAGGAGAAAAGGGACTGAGGATGCTCTGAGTGCTCCTTTCCCCTCAGAGGTGCAGCAGCACAGGGCAGGGCAGGGGCAGCACAAACCTGAGCCAGCACAAGGCTCCAGAACCAGCTGCACCAACGAGGGCTGTGGATCCATCAACCAGGAACAGCCCCCAGGGAGCAGCCCTGCCTCCCCCAGGACAGGGACAGCAGGGATGGGGACAGGGACAGCAGGGAAGGACTGCTCAGGAGACACTCAAGCTGCTGCTGGAGAACACCAGCTGTAGCTGGATCTGTCCCCTGTGCTGGTGTATGGGATTACTGATCCTCTCATGGAATGATGCCAGAGAAATCTTCCTTAGATTTGCACCAAAATAGTGAGTGAGAACTATCAACATTTGGAAATCAGAGGTTCTCAGAATCTTGGTCTTGTATTCCAAAAGTTCTTGCATCCTATAAACTCCAATTTGTGCTCCCTCTGCAAATTCCATCACCAACCTGTCTCCTCCCCACACTGTGACAGTGCAGGGGGTTCACTCTGGGAACACCCAGTACAGGGATCTATGAAGTCACCTGGGGTGACATTCCCAGCTCCATCACCCACTTGGCAATACACAGACAAACCTCCACTTAAAACATGAAACTGGGACTCATCCTTGGAGTGGGGAAGCAAAGTGTCAGCCTGTGCCCTGCCCTCCCACCAGTGAGGCCAAACGTGGGTCTGGGACTGCTCCATCACATCATCACATCACATCACATCACTCATCACAATTTACATCCCCAAAGGAAACTTTCTCCCCATTCCAGATGTGAAGAAGCCATCCATTTGAAATTCTGACTGCTGCAGTGGAGGGCAGCACAAATGCCTTCAAAAACAGCTCAGAAGAGAATTCATCCTAAACCAACAACATTGTCCCCAGCAATGCGGGGGAGAAAGAGCCAGCAAGAATTTCTTCTTTGTGCTAAGAAAAACCTAAAAATGTAAAACTTCCCATGGCTGTGAGATAGGAGAGCAAGGCCAGTTCCTCATTACCAACTGCTGAGCTACTTTTAGATCAGAAAAATAAATTCACTGAAACAAGAAGATTTAGAGGAACTTACTGAGGCTCGCTGAGCATTTCATTTGGGGTTTAAGCAGCAAAGAACACTGGCAATAGTCAGGGTCCAGGAAGAGAAGAAGGGTGAACCCTCCCAACAGAGTGTTTGGAATGTGAAACAGCCAGGGATTGAGGGGAACTGTGGTCCCACCAAACAGGAGAGCAGAGAGAGGGGGTGTCTCCAGGGTCCCTCCAGCCTAAATCTTCTCCACAACCTGTCCCAGCTGACACCTGGCTACAAGGAAAAGCTCACCTGTCACTGTGCCACTCTCCCATTTCTGTGGGGGATGTGGCACTGGGGACATGGTCAGTGGTGCCCTTGGCAGAGCTGAGGGAACATTTAGGGGGCTCTTCCCACCTCAGTGACTCTGGTTCTGTCAGAAAGGCTGAAGGCAGCTGGCACAGGAGCACTGAACTCTGATTACCTGGGCATCCCCTTCCTCTGGGGCATCCACAGCTTCAATCCACACACCAGACCCTGCATGGGACCCTCACCTGGCAAAGGGTCCCCACCCAATGGGCTCTGCTCTGACCCCGTGGCTGATCCTGCTGAAGCACAGGCTGGGCTGAGCAGAGAACACCCTGGGTGGGCAGGGACCAAGGGGAAGGATCACCCAGACACACTCCTGGCTGTGCACAGACACCCCAACAATCCCACCCTGTGCATCCCTGAGAGCTCTGGTGGCCTCAGGGCTGTGCCCATTCCCTGGGCACTGCCTGACACCCTCCTTTCCCAACAGTGAGACTCTCAGGTGCACTCTGACCTTGCTTATCCCACAGTCCCATGACAACTCAGCCACCTCCCTTCCTTATTTCTGAATGTTCCTGGAATGGCAAGGGCTGGATAAAGCCTGAGCCCAGCTCCAGGTGGGCCCACAAACAAGGTGTCCCTACAGACCAAAGCCAATGGACAGCACACTGGGCAAAGAACTGTGCCCAAAGAGCTGGGCTCAGGGACAGAGCTCCCTGTGTGCCCACGTGCCAGGTGCCCACCTGGGAGCCAACACTCCTGAACCTCCTTGGTAACCCTGGGAATGGGGCTGAGCCTGCAGGTGAGCTGGGAGCAGGAGAGGAGAGCCCTGGGGGTGCTGCCACTCAGCAGCCTCAGCTGGAGGCAGATCAGCCCCACACAGCCCTCATGCAGCTCTGTGAAGGGAAATGCCAGCTGCTGCACCTGCCCAGGGACATCCCACACACCAGAACAGGCTGGGGATGACTGCCTGGAAAGGGACTTCTCAGACAGAGCCAGGGTGTGTTTGGAGACACCACACTGAACATGTTCCCTCCTGAAAGGGCTTCTTCAGAGCACATGCTGAGGTGAAACCCAAGGAAACCACGGGAAGTCATCACAACCAGGAAATAACAAAGGTCCAACCAGAGAGTTCTGCTAAAAGCCCAACATGACCTGACACAGTTACACAAATCTCTTCTTTTCATCCTTAGAAAATCTGTTCTGAAGCCACCAGCTGGAATTCAAACTTGCCAAACTCAGTGCTCTGTTCCCCAAATGGAAGATGCTGCCTCCCACCCCTCTCCACCTGGACAACAAGGACACTGTGTCCACAACCTGCAGGAGGAGACACAGCACTGACCTGCACCTTGTCCAAAAAACTGCAGCTGGCAGAAAGGCCACAAAGACTCCAACTTGATCAAACTGCTTATTAAAATACAGCCACAAACCCCAGAGGCTGATCTGCCTGGGAAGGAGCAGAAGCTGGAGTGAGTGGAGCCCAGAGGAAGCAGGTTCAGGACTCCTGGACACAGCCTCTGGTGCTCTGGGAAACAGGAAATGCTGCTGCCAAACTGGGGGGAGATTTTCTGAAACAGCAGTGTGGGGACTGACCCTGTGACAGAGCTCAGAGAGGTAACAAGAACTTGGATGTTCCTTCCTGGGTAGTGCAGCATCCCCAGGACATCCAGGACCCCTCAAGAAACAAAGGAACTGAAGGGAGGTTGTTGATCTCCTGTCCAGAGAAGAAGATCCTCCACCAAGATGTGACAAGCCTCCAGTGCTCCTGAAAGCCTTCCATGAACCCCAAACCCTGAGCATGTCCAGGTACAGTGTTTGGTTTGAAACAAAGCAGGCAATATTATATGGTGATCTTTCAAAGTTGCCAGGAAAGTTAAGATACATTAAAGACAAGTAGCTTAGATTAGGTTTTATTTGTGCTGATTAAGCTTTATGTACACTAAACAGAAGTTACCAAATCAGGAAACCCTGGAGGTGCCAGGAGGGGCTTTCTGGAACATTGCCTGACTCATGCAGGCTCAGGAGAGAGACCCTGGCTGGGGGAGTGCTGCCAGCAAGGTCCAAGAGCAACAACACAGGCTGGGAGAGGAAGCAGGAGGAAGCAGCCCCCAGCCCTGGAGAGTATCCAGCAGCACCCAGGGCAGGGTGAAGCCAGTGTGGGACCCAAGAGCACTGGAGGTGGCTCTGTACTGCAGCCAAGGCCACTGCAAACACTTGTGGATTCACTGGGAAATCCTGAGTGTACCCAGGGATCAAAGGCTTCGTTTGAACAAGAACAGAATCATTCCAGGATACTCAGGGTACACAAATGACCAAGGCATGTGACCCAAAACACAAGCAGCTGGACATTAAAGAAAGCCAAGAACACCAATACAGAGTTTGGGGGAAATTAGGCTGCCAGAAAGTGTGGGGTTACACAGCTCATAAACAAGGTGACAATTCACCCAGGGCACCAGAGCAGTTCAGGTATCCCAAAAAGGGATTTTGATATTGAGGGTCTGGTTCAGTGTGATTTTAGTCTGAAACACACTCAAAGTCATTTGACCAGCCCAGGAATCCCTGCAGAGAGCTGAGAGTGCTTTAACAAAACAAAACCCACCATTAGATTCAGAGGGAGACACTGTGTGCATGTGTTTTACAAAGAATTCAGTCACCTGGCATCCCATCAGCCGAGTTCTGAGAAATTTCATCCATCACTTGGAATTCTCAAGTGATTTCAGACTGAAATCTCCTTCTAAAAAGCTGTGATACAACTCAGTGAAAACAAGATCCAGTGCTGGACTTCTCATCTGGTGCAATTGTCCTTTCCTGTGGGCTCCAGTGCTCTCAGATCCCAGCTCTGCCCACTGAGAGCCTGCACTGCTCTCCTGTATTTATAGCAGCTCAGCAGATGGAGTCATGGAAACACCTCAGACCTTTTGGAACAGAGCTGGTTCATATTTAGCTGCCATATGCTGTTACCTCTGCTATTACACAACCACCTGAACCCAGTGCCAGAGCAGGAACCACCCTGCTGCCAACCCTGCATGGGCACAAAGGGACATCCTCAGTGGCCCCAGGGACAGCAGCAGCTCATGTTTGATGTTCAGGGTGTGAGAAAGGGCACAGCCTCAGCTCTGCCTGTCTCCTCCCAGCCTGGCTGCTCCTGGACTCACACAACAATGGGTTTGCTGAGAAAAATTAACACCCAAGAGGAGTTTGCCTGCACAGCCTTGGGCAGAGTGAGGACTCTGTATCCACAGTGTCACAGAATCATGGAACATCCTCAGTGGGACAGGGATTACCCAGCCCAGCTCCTGGTCCTGCCCAGAACCCCCCAACAACCCCACCCTGGGCATCCCTGGCAGCGCTGTCCAAAGGCTCCTGGAGCTCTGGCAGCCTCGGGGCTGGGACCATTCCCTGGGGAGCCTGGGCAGTGCCAGCACCCTCTGGGGGAAGAACCTTTCCCTGAGATCCAACCTAAACCTGCCCTGGCACAGCTCCAGCCATCCCCTGTGTCCTGTCCCTGTCCCAGAGCAGAGATTGGAGCTGCCCCTTGGGAGCAGCTGCAGCCCCACTGAGCTCTGCCCTCAGCCTCCTCTGCTGCAGCTGAACAAGTGACCTCAGCTGCTCCTCCTATGGCTTCACCTCCACACCCTTCACATCTCCAGGTCCCTCCTTTGGACACTCTCTAATTCCTTTCTATCCCTGTGATATTGTGGTGCCCAGAACGGCCTCCCAGGAGTGGAACAGGCACAAGGGCCAGGCTGGGAACAGGGCTGGGGGCAGCATTCCCACCCACCTCCCAATTCAGAACTGCCCATGATTTACAGAACCTGCACCTTCAGCTTTGAAAACAGCCAGCACTTCAGGAGAACAGCCCAGGAACACATCCTGTGTCAGAAGAAGGGACCCATTGTCAGGGCTCAGGGAACACGAGCACGGCAGAGGCCGGCAGGCCCTGAAGGGCAGCACCCCTTAAATACATTTAATACTTGTGAGCAATGACTTACTGACTTGCCTGTAGGTATGGAATTAAAAGCCAAGGAAGAAGAGGAAAAAGTAATCTAGATAAATGACTTTATTCCCTGAGGTGACATCCAGTCAGAGCATATCCTTAGCGCTGAGCAAGTTTTAACAGAATTGTGAAGAGTGAACAGAGGGGTACACGACTCGTCTGCTCTCAACTACAAGTCTCTTCACTTCTGCCCTGCCTCTGTGAGGAAGATCTGAGGACAGTTCACTCAGCTGCACTAAATCCATTTGATGTGAGCAGAGGGGGGCTGGGGGAGCACTGG
The DNA here is from genome assembly GCA_013400435.1 of Pycnonotus jocosus. Lineage (NCBI taxonomy): Eukaryota > Metazoa > Chordata > Aves > Passeriformes > Pycnonotidae > Pycnonotus > Pycnonotus jocosus. The sequence continues at coordinate 41,530 of VWYP01029792.1, forward strand.
GATGTCAGGGGAGGATTAGGGCTGCACCCTCAGCCCGTGTCAGCATGAGCACGAGCTTGCTGGCTGGCTCCAGGCATGGGTGCTGCTGCGGGGGAGGGCTCAGAGCTGCATAGTTCTACCCTCTGCAATTATTTTCTTTAAAGTGCTGAAAGTGGAATATAAAGAGAAGAGCAGCTGAACAGCCTGACAGATTTATCTTCTTCAGGGAAAGAGCACATACACCTGCACAGGCACCTTCTTCTTTAAAAAAAAAAACAAAAAAACCTGAGGTGATTGCTATCTGCAATCTGAACATGCTGGGTGGAGAGAAGAAATTCCATGAAAGGTGAGTTAATCCAACCCCTCCCATAGCCAGATGCTCTGAAGTGCAGCTCTGAACAGCCCATGGGCAGATTTAAAGATCTCTGTGGACCAAGATGTGGTGATTTCTTTGTTCTGAAAATTTCCCCTCACTGCAGCTCTTTTCCCAATTAAACCAATGCAAAGGCTCCAGTGACAGCAGGGGTCTGCAGAGAAGGGAAGCTCCAGGACTGCTCTAGGACCCCAGTCCTTCCTCCCCAGAACCATTCCTACCTGTAAGGACATTTCTATCAGCATCAGCAGCTTCTTGATCCCAATCCAGACAGGCTTCCCTTTGACGTTCTGTGCAATCGTGCTGCGCTCCTTGTCTTTGAAGTTACCCAGGAGCTGGGGGGAAAATCATTTCAAAAAACCAACAACAGGAGACTGAGAGTAGGAATAATGGTACCTACCTTGGGAGAAAGGGAATGGGAAGCTAGAAGCATTTACTAGCCAAGAAGGAAAATTTGTTGCAATGTATCTTAGACAAGGCAAAACAAAGAAAAAAAATTCTTTAATTCCCTGATAGTTTTTTCCCATAACATCCCTTTTCCAACAGTTAGTGCTGTGCTTTTAAGCTGCACTCCAGGTCTTCTCCAGATCAGGGTCCACAAGGAAACAATGATCAAGCCACAGGAAGTTTCCACACCTTTTGTAGGAGTGTCTCTGTCTCTCAGGCTTCACCTCTGGGACAGGTTTGCCAATGGCACCAAAGATTTGCCTGTTCAGTTTCTTTTAACAGCCTTCAGTACTCATTACAACTCCCACTATGGCACAGAATAAGGAGACACTGAAGGCAGGAATTTATAAGGAACTTCTAATTCCTCAGCACCAAACACCTTCAGTTGATGCTGTTCCAATTACCAGGGCTCAGCACTCTGCAGGCACAATCACTTTAAGTGTCCCAATTATATTCATTACCCACTTCCATGCCCTTGGAATGTTTCAATCCAGACCACAAACCTTTCCCCAGACCTACTGTTCTATAATTTTGCCTTAATTTAATTCAGGAAAAAGCAAACTGAAAAGCCTCAGAACTGCTATGTTATGACATTATGTCAAGCAGGATGGTACTACCAGACACAGCTACTGCAAAATCCCTCATTTCCAGCAAATTTTGAGTCTTTTGTCATCCTGGAACTTTTCCTCACCTCTAAAGCCTCCATGAGCTGCTCCCCCGTGGCAATGTTGGGCACGTGGATGGTGGTGCTGAAGGCATTCAGCATCTCCATCTCCTGCAGGACATCCTTGCGGCTCGTGGTGCCGATGATCAGCAGCTTGCGGCCCTGTCCAGGCAAGGGAGAGAGTCAGGACAGGAGAAACTGCAGACAACCAGCCTGGGGAAGGCTCAGCTAACTACAAATGGTAAAGGGGAAATGGCCATTTAAAAACCTACTTCAAACAAAATTAATAGGATTAAGTCTGTCAGTAATTGAAGTCGCCAAGAGCAGCCACAGGAGACCAGGATCAGCTCTCGGAGCAATGCCACCAACAGGGGCCAAGAATCCTGGTGCACAAAGCCCCACCACATTCACAGATCCTTCTGAAGCCATCATTATAAATAGCTGGATCCTCATTAAATTTAAAAGCCTGAGCAAACTCCCACTCCCAAAAGCTGAATTACAAATGACTTCTCAGGGGAACAGCCTGTCTCCAGGAATCTGTGGGTACAGAGAATTCCCTGCTCCTGCACAGGCAGTTCCAGTGGATTTCCAGCTCAGGCTCTTGAGCAGAGGCTGCTGTGAGTCCCTGAGCTCCTCCTGCAGCTGTACAGGACAGCCCCACTCCAGCAGCCTCCAATTCCCAAACCTGAATGCACAGAGCAACCCTGAGTCAGCCCAGCAATAGCAGGGTTTATGAATAATAGAGCAAGTTATGGAAAACATCAGCTGCAAATGCAGATCCACTGCTGGTTGTTCACCTTGCAGAGCCCTTCCCACTGCTGTTTGAATTTCCCTGTGCAGGGTTTGGGCACTGATCAATAATGGCTGATGGAAGGAGCTGCTGGGATTGTCAGGCAGGATCATCAGTCCCTTTTCTGTCCCAGTAGACAGGGAGCTCATGGGCTGGGAGGGGCCTGGCTGGCCAAGGACCCCCCTCTTTTGCTGTACAAGAAGCTTGGCTGAGGCTCCAAGGGTGAAGTAAATGTTCAGGGCCCACCTAGAGGGTGCTGGGCACTGCCCAGGCTCCCCAGGGAATGGTCCCAGCCCCGAGGCTGCCAGAGCTCCAGGAGGGTTTGGACCCTGCTCCCAGGGATGCCCAGGGTGGGATTGTTGGGGGTCTGTGCAGGGCCAGGGGTGGGACTGGGTGATCCTCAGGGGTCCCTTCCCACTCAGGATATTCTGTGATCCTGTGCAAGTTCTGTATTTCAACTCCATGACAAAACTTCATCATTATACAAACAAAACAAACCCCTAAAACTGTTCCCAGAATGAATCCTGTAAGTGCTCTGCATTCCCTTGACAGAGGATGGAAACCTATTTAAACACACCTTTGATGCACAGTGCATCTTCACAGGGTCTGCTCCTCCCCTGCACTCACTGGACAGATTCTGCTCCTGCTCCAGGTGTTGGACACTGAGAAAGATCCTGAGCTGGGAATAAGCTCAAGTGCTCACTCCAAGTTTGGGTTTAATCCAAGAGAGCAAAAGGAAAGAACATCTGGCAGGGGGAACCATGCCCCAGGTCACCAGTGTCACACAGGGCTCTGCTGGGGACACTGTGCTGCCCCTCCTGTGTGAATCCCTGTCTGCAGCTCAGGAGCCACTTCTTTGGAAAAGTGAAAATGGGGGGAAAACAGCCAATTCCTGAACTGAAAATGCTGGTTTAGAACTGCAGGGGAAGCAGTTAATGGGGTGTTTCAGGGCTGAGGGTCCAACTCTTCCTGCAGGTCACCTGGGGAAGGGCACAGTGTCCTCAGGAAGCAGCAACACAGCCATTCCATGGTATTTCTGCCCCATTCCACACGTGCTGCTCCCACCACACCCTACATGGTCACACCTTTACCACTGCACAGGATTCATTTCCCTTTTGATGGTCCAGCAAGGCCAGGAAAATATTACAGCATTTTACAAGTTTGAGCCAAATCAGGAAGATGTGGCTGGCAGAGTTGAAAACTCAACACACTCAGTGGAGAGAAAGGGATTGGGGTCTGATCCTCACTCCCACAGGAACCCAGAAAGCCCCATGGGGTACCCATTTTCATGGAACCACGGAATGGTTTGGGTTGGAAGGGACCATCCTGTTCCACACCCTGCCATGGACAGAGAACACCTCCCACGAGAGATTTCCACCTAAAGCACTGCACAGACCAAGAGGATTCAGTGATGCTCAGCAGCAGAAAAGCTTTTTGCCTGCACAAAGACAAAATTCCAGCAGCTTTCCACTATGGAAAGGGTTGGTAAAACAGGGTGTTAACACTGGCCTGGAAGCTGTGTGAGATGAATCCCCAGAACACCTGAACCACGTCCTGCTCCTGAGCCCACAGGTGTGGCACAAAGAGAGACATCTGCTCTCCCAAGGCTGGGCTCAGAGGTGTTGAGATCCTTCAGCCTGTTGAGATCTCCCTGGCTCCAGGAGCACTCAGGGATCAGCAGCAGAACTGGCTGGGAACATTTCATCTCAGCTCTCTCTGCCTTTGCTTTCCTTTGCTCTGTATTTCCTCCCCACCCTGTCCTTAGGGAGCTCTTGTTCTTCCCGTGGTGTTGCAGACCCTGAAACTCAGCACAGCCCTGCAAGGACAATTCCTGCTCAATTCCAAGGAATCCCAACCATACACGTGGCTGAAGTACCAGGGCACAGAGGAAACCAAGGACAGACTCCTGAGCAGAACTGAGACCTCCAAAACACAGAACAACCCCTCCTGCAAGTGCTGTACCACCCAGACCCCATCTGCTTCACAAGTGGCTCTCCTAAAAACTTGATTATTACTGGATGGAACTCTCAAAACCCTGAACAGCTTGGGCAAGAGGCTGTGTTAATAACAGTTTCCCATGAACTATGAGCATTTTAGAGGGAAAAAGCTGCTCAGCTGCACCCAGGCAGTGTCTGTTCCCCAAATATAGCTCCCAGCATGTGTACAGTGCCTGGCACACTGATCAGGCATCAATCAAGGGGATAACTACCTCAGAGTGGCTGCCTGAGGGATGCTGCCTCATCCATTAATGAAGGCTGTGCCTGATTAAAGTAAAAATGGCATTTAGCTTGGAGTTTGATCAGGAAAGGACACAGGCAGCACAGGAATGTCACCAGTGAGGGGAGTTTCACCTCCTGGCACTTCTGATCTCGCTCTGGGCCTTTCCTTCTCAGCTACTGCAGCCCAGCTGCCACATTGCTCCTCCCAGGAGAGCTGCCCACGCTCTGGACTCATCCAGAAACATTCCCTGAAGGACCAGTGCAGTGGTGGCAAACCCAGCCAGGGCCACACTGGGTCAGCTGCACCCAAACCCAGCAGGGCAGTGGGTGATGGCTGCACACACAGAAAGGTCCCTAAAGCCCTGTGACCACTGAGGAAAACCACTGGCATCAGTCCCTGGGGGAATTCTGTGGGAACACCAGCTCAGTCTCACCCTGTGTGAGACCACTGGGATGGATTTAGAACAGGAAAAGAGCAAAACAGGATCATCATGATCTGGTTGAGGTGTTAGGGCTGGGTTGGACCCGATGATCTTGAAGGTCTCTTCCAACCTACACATTCTGTGATTCTGTGATCATTCTGCTATGGGAATCCAGGAGTTCCTTCCTGTCTCAAATATAATTTCAAGCCATCACTTTCAAGCTGGGGGTGTTCACCTGGAGAAGGGAAGGGTCTGGGGACACCTTAGAGCCCCTTCCAGAGCCTAAAGGGGCTCCAGGAGAGCTGGGGAGGGACTGGGGACAAGGGGGAATGGATTCCCACTGCCAGAGAGCAGGCAAAGATGGGATATTGGGATGGAATTCCTCCCTGGGAGGGTGGGCAGGCCCTGGCACAGGGTGCCCAGAGGAGCTGTGGCTGCCCCTGGATCACTGGCAGTGTCCAAGGCCAGGCTGGACAGGGCTTGGAGCAGCCTGGGATAGTGGAATGTGTCCCTGCCCATGGCTGAGGTAGTACTGGATGGGCTTTAAGGTCCCTTCCAACCCAAACCATTCCAGGTTTCTTTGCTTCTGTTTAGCTGGAGAAGTCAGAGAAAGCACCAAGGATGGTCAGAAATAGGGAGTAACTTCCCTAAAATAGATCCTTGGTGAAAACAGAGAGGTTTATAAAATCAGAGGTGGTGTAGAGGAGATGAGGGAGAGACTGCTGCCTGTCATTACAGAAACCAGGGAGCACAAGAAGGAATTATCAAACATCAGATAAATTCTGAACTGAACTAAAGGGTGTTTGCTCTCACCAACAGCTCAGCTGGACTCAGGCAAGCACAGTGCTAAGAATGGAAAGGCTTAACAAGGTTGAAAAGCACCAGGATGAGTTCCCAGAGGGCAAATTCATCAGCAATTTTTAGATATCTCTGTTAAAATCTATTCCCAGGCCCCTGAACCACTGACGTGGTTGGGAGCTCCACAGAACAGATGGCTACTCTGCAAAAGTGCTTCTAATTTTTAACAGCTCCACCCAAAAAATCCTGATTTTTCCTTGCTTTCCTCAGAAGAAGCCATGCCTTCAACTCCCTGCCTTTAAACCTGACCCCTGGAAAGCAGCCACAGTGACCTCCAGCACTGACAGGGCAGGAGTCCCTCGAGCCCCTCAAACTTTCAGACAACTCAACAAACAAGTGAGAACCCCCCCTGTTTGCCCTGTTTGCCCCAGGAATTCTGGAGGCAGCAGGAAAAGCCAGGAAACTGGAAAAGCTGCCCTCACCCAGCTGCTCTGCACTGACCACACCAAGGCAGATCCTGGGATTTGTTCTTGTTCCAGGATCCCAGAATGGTTCAGGCTGGAAGGGCCATGGTGCCACCCCCTGCACACAGCACAGGGCTCCATGTACAGCTGAAGTGGTCCCACTTTCAGAAAAATTCATTCTTTTCATCCCTAATTTCTACACCAGCCATGGGGAAGGCAGTGTGCCACATGTTCAGCCCATGGAAAATCAGGATTCAAGCCAAACTTCCAAAAATCAGGCATAACATGTGAGTGAATTACCAAGGAAGGAGAAACAGCTTAGGAATGATTTGGTGTCAGATTCACAACCAGGGCAGTTCTTCCATCACCAGAGATCAGACACAGGCACAGCCTTAGACCTGGATTCACTCTGCCCATTTTTAGGCAAAGTGCCCCAATTTGGAGCCCAAGATCCCTCTGTGCTGACAGGGGGAGAGCACAAAGCTGTGTGTCCTGCCCTTCTAGAAGAGGGATGAGCCCAGAGCTGACCCCTCTGCTGCAGGATTTTACCTGACTGAAGGATATTCTCATGCACAGAACTCTGGAACTTGAAGAAGCCGCTTGAACCAACTGAATTTTCCAGGGTGGGTTCCTCTGCCACAGCAGCCCCTTCCCAACAGCTCCCCTTGCCCAGGGGAAGTAGAACATGACACAACCACAGACTCAACACATCAGTGGAGTTTCCAACTACAGAATTTCAGCAAATCCAGCCAGCCCCAGGCATGAGGAGCCTGAGCCCTGCTGGAACCAGGCCCTGGTGACACTGAGGTGCCTCTGTCACCCACCAGCTGCTCACTGTGCTCAGACCCTGCTGCACCTTGATCCTTGTGTTGGGGTCTTGGGAATTCCTCACATGCAAAGGGAGAAACACAATTCCCCAGGTTTGTGCACATAAAGGTAACGTCACTGGTGACTGGAATTGCTCCCAATCCACACCGAGTGACCTGGAATCAGGAATGCATCTGGGATTACACCAAACAAGGAGATTATTGCCCTGTAACTCTCATCAATTGGCAAAAGCCTCCAGTGTCCCAGTGAGAAAAGGGGCTGGGGGCTCTGGGAACAGTGAAAGGACATCCCCAGGAGTGGGGTTCCCTTCAAGAAGGGGTTGGGGGCTCTGGGAGCAATGGAAGGACAGCCGCAGGAGTGGAGTTCCCTTCAAGAAGGGTTGGGGGCTCTGGGAGCAATGGAAGGGCAGCCCCAGGTGTGAATCTCATTGTGCAAGTGGGGCTGGGGGCTCTGGAAGCCGTGGAAGGGCAGCCCCAGGAGTGGGGTTCCCTTGGAGGGAAAGGGCTGGGGGCTCTGGGAGCAATGAAAGGACATCCCCAGGGGTGGGGTTCCCTTCAAGAAGGGGTTGGGGGCTCTGGGAGCAGTGGCAGGGCAGCCCCAGGAGGGGATTTCCCTTGGAGGGCACCTTGCTCAGGCAGACATTCCCTGAGCCTGCCCAGCCCGCTCTGGCTCCGGCTCTGCTGGGGATGCTGAGGGTCCTTCCCGCCCGGGCCGATTGTTGGGAAGCAGCAGGGAGGCACATGTGAACCTCGGTGGGGCTGGGGAGAGCCTCCAGGCCCTGTGTGACTCTGCATGTAGATGAAGCAGCCCCGGCTTTGGGAGCTGCTGCTGCTCAGTTCTCAGGGAAGTCCTTTTCTCCCGCTCGGCTCCCTGCTGAGACAGCCCTTTTCAGCCTTTCCATCCCCCAGTCCCTGCTCCTGCACAACACAGGCAAACTTGATTGAATTAAAGACCCAAGAGAACATGGTTTATTTTCTTCTCTTCAAGGCATTTCAGAAAAGATTTTTAATTGGTTTAAAAAAAGATGCTGAACAAAATGCAATGGTTTTCAGTGCTCTTGAAGCAGCAGTAACAGATAGCACTATTTAACACCGCTGAGTGGAACCACAAGCAGGAGCTGTGACTGGCAATTTAAAGCAAGCTCAGAGAGGTTTCCAGTTTATTTAAAGTCTAAAGTGTTTACTCTCAAAAGAAAACCAGAACCTTCAAGTGTTTGCCCTTCCCACACCACGTTCCAGTAAGCCAGGCTCCCTTGGAAGAGCAGAGCCTGGGAGGCAGCTTTCCTGTGCCAATTCAACAGAGACACGCACCTCGATGCATAATTAATAACATTTCATCCCAGAAACGCTTCCCTTCCACACGGAGCCTGCAGTGATTGCAGGGAGCTGCCTGCACATCAAGAATATCCCTGCAAGTGATGTGACAGCCCAGGGAATTCAGAATCTGGGCCACAGCAGTGGGAGCAGCCGCGCTGCATCCGCTGTGACAGGACACAGGGAATGGCTGCCCACTGCCACAGGGCAGGGATGGATGGATATTGGAAGGAAATTCTTCCCTGTGAGGGTGGGAAGGCCCAGAGAAGCTGTGGCTGCCCCTGGATCAACCTGGGACAGTGGAAGGTGTCCCTGCTATGGCAGGGGTGGGATGGGATGGGTTGTAAGGTCCATCCCAAGCCATTCCATGATTCTTTGAAATCAGCTCAGTATTTCAGGCCCCCCCACGAGTGAAACACTGCAGCAAAGGGGAACAGCTATTGTCCTGATGCCTCAAGTTTGAGCTTTCACATTTTCAGGTTCTGTGCACCCAGGGGTGCAGCTCTGAGCTCACAGTCAGGCTCACTCAGCTCTGCACACAGCACGGACACAAAACAAATCCTTTTCCTGCTGCAGACCAAGGACAACTTTCAGCCCCAAAAGCACAACCAAGGATGGCTGAAGGGAGGAACAAGGATGAGACCTCACAACCTGGAGCTGGAATTGGACAATTCAACCCCAATATGCAAATGGATCAAAACTTATAAAAGTGTGAGACCTCGTCACTGGGTGGGCCATTTTATGGCCATTTTGGGTCCACCTTGAGTGTAATCCTGGCCAGGCTCTTGTCCTGCCAAGAGGTACCCTAAAGGCCTTTCAATAAATCCCTACTTTATTCTCCAGCTGTGTCTGGTCTCTGTTTCAGGTCAGCCTTCCCAAGGCATCAGTCTCTCCCAGGCATCTGCCACAAATTTCTCTCAGCACAGGGATGTTCCAGGACATCCCACTTTTATAAGGAATGATGCTAAACCACGATCCCAGTCCCACAGACCCCGTGCAGGTCAGTACCACTGATGCTGCTCATGCACTTAGAGCCTGTATTTGCATCTCAAATTACAGCAACCCCCTGAGATCAGCCATTCCTTCCAAAGAAACTGCTCCTCCAGGGAACCTGTAATCTCAGAGAGGACTTGGAAGGTGTTGATTAACCCTCATGGGTTCCTCATTTGAGGTCAAAATCCCCAAAGAGTCTCTGTGCCCAAATCCAACTTTATCACAGTAAACTGTCACAGCAGAAAAGGTCTTTGCCTGCACAACTCTATTTCTTATACACAGCTTTGGGTTTTTAAATGCCCAAAATCCCCACATGCCATGGCTATCCCAGGGAACTCACCACAAACACAGCAGGAAGAACCCTGTCCCCAGAGCAGGGCAGCCCAAAGAGCCCAGCTCACCCCAGGCCCTGATTCCCACAAAGCCAACACTGGACACTTAGGAAAAAAAAAAAAAAAAAAAAAAAAAAAAAAAAAAAAAAAAAAAAAAAAAAAGGGAAAAAAAACTCCACATGATCAATCAACCAGTGACATTTCCTCAGCAAACTCACTCTCTACCCTCCAACAATTTATGGCTTAAGTCACCATAATATTGGCTGTCAAGCCAGAGTCTCCCAGCCCCCAGGGCATTTCAAACCCTGCTGAGCACAAATCTCTGCAACAAGTGCAAACTTGGCAAATATCTGTGAGCTCCAGCCCATGTCCTGCTCTTGGGAGCCCCAGGTAGCAGCCAAAGGGCAGCCCAGCAGCAGCACACACTCAGGATGCAATGGGCAAATGGACAATTTAATACCTTAAGTGCCTTTGAAAACTGAACCAAATCAAGTTCTGTTTTCCCTATTGATTTCTGGGAACAGCCATGTCCTGGAAGAGCCTGCAGGAGGTCAGTGACTACAGGAGATGATGTGACCAGGAATGGCTGTGCTGCTCCACACAGGCAGCTGCTCTGTTCCAAGCATGTGATAAACTTGGATGCTGTTGTGTTACAGACTTCACGTGGCCTAGAAAGCTCACTGGGAAAATCTTTGTTCTCCCAGGCTGACAGTCACATGGGGCACTCAGGGCCTGTGGCATTACAATTTAGTTCAAAGTCCTGGATTTGAAAGGTCTTTTCACCAAACCCTCTAATGAAAACAACATTCACACACACGCTCCTGTGCCAGGATATTAAACATGACAAAAACCTGACTTCACCCAGACTGTGCTGCTCTGCTTTTTCCTGACACCAACTTTCAAGGTGTTCCTGTTAGGATGTTATTTATTCATGCAGCTACTCTCACACACAGAGAAGAAACGCAGTGAAGGACAGGAAAATGGCAAACAAGAAAGGAGTCCCTGCCTGCCTGTCTCACCCAGCACGAGCTGCAGAACCCTCAGCACTTGTGATGTTCTTAAATCTCATCGAGCCACAAAGTGCAAACAGACAGGATCAGCACGAGAGACAAGATCTTAAGCTTCCCTCAGTCATTGTAATTAACACCTGATCATTTCAAGCTAAGAACAAATTAAACCCCTGACAAGCACAATCACAGATTAGACAGAAATTGATTTATAAATAGGGAGGGAGCACGTGGCTGAGGCAGGGGTGGATCTGGCCTGAGCAGCTCCTCAGAGGGCAGGCAGCTGGCACAATTCAGCTTTACATGGTCAAGGTTAAACTGCTTTCCTTAGTCAGTATTTTTAGGACTAACTGCAGAAGATTCAGCCCCCAGTAATTAGATATTTCCAGATGAATCCCTTGTGGTTATCCTAGAAATGTCCAAGTGAATGAAGAGCAGCAGGCTGGGATTAACGTGGCTGCCTCAGACAAAAGCATTTAATACCACTGGCAGCTCCCAGGCACACACAAAGCTCCCCCTGTCCCCATTCCTGCAGGAACAGGGCATCCCTGCCTTACCTGAGGGGGAGCTTTCTTCAGCAGCACCAGAAGGGCTTGCAAGACCAGGTTGGAGAAGCGAGGTCCAATTGGGACATAATCTGAAAGGAAAAATGCATTTTGATGCCCATGGAGCAGATGAACATTTAAGCCACTTCACTTAAACCACATCAAAAGCAGCTCAATGTTTCTGAAGTAAATGGTTGCAGGTAATTTCCAGTTTGCAATGTTTCAACATTGCAAATACATCAATATTTCTGCAGCAGCCAGCACAGCTCTCCCTCCTCTTGACTCACCTAAAAGTCGCTCGATGTCGTCCACAACAACACAGCTGAGCTGGGACTTGTAGGCATCATCAAAGATCTGCAAAACAGTGAAATATCTCAGTGTTAAACCTCAGCCACAGGACTATGACAGCCACAGCTGGGCCTGCTGATGTGGGTTCAGCTGAACACAGCAGCACTGAGAGGAATAATCTGAGAAAGAAACAGGTCAGTAATGAGAGACCAGGCTCCCTGCAGGAAATAAAACACTGCCATCTCCACAAATTCAGTTTATTTATTCATTTACCCCCCACCCTTGGCAACAAGCAGCTGCCCTGAGGTTCACTGTAACACCATTCCTCTGTTTTTGGAGCCGGGGCAACACTGCTAATGTAACACACACAGAGAAGCTCCCCAGCTGTAACACAGCTGTGAAGCTTTTCTCCTCAGGCTGGACACTGGGTACTGACCAGAACAGTGCCTGCAGGGAGAAGGGGCTGACTCAGGTGTGGATCTCAGCCCCAGCCACCCTTCCTGGAGCAGCACAGAGTGTCCTGCACAGCTCTGGGTGGGAGCAGGAGGCAGCACTAAGGACAGCAGTGGTGCTGCAGCCCTGCCTCCAGCAAACGCTGATTCCAGTGAATCCAAAGGCTCCTTTTGGAATCCAAGCCATAAATTGGACTTCCATGGCTTCTCCTAAGAACCTTCCTTCCCTTCCAAACTCTACAACCCTGCACCAATCTATCAGAGCAACATTCAGTAAGTGCTGGGCTGCCTCAGGAAATGAAAATGTTCAACTCATTCACATTCCCCAGCTCCCCAGGGTGTTAAAGCTCCTGTTTAACCAAAGACCCCACCTCAGAACGGGTCCCAGTCCCACCCAGGCAGGATCTGTTCTTCCCAAGTGCAGCCCCAAGCTTTTCCTGCCTCCCCCTTCACAGGCAGAGCTCCAGACCTGCTCATCCCAGATCTGCTCTGCTGCGCTGTTTGCCAGGATCACACACCAGAACAGAGCCTTGAAACCTTCCCCGAGTCACTCAGTGCCACAAAAACATTGTAACAAGAGTCTGGAGTGACAGGACACAGGGAATGGCTTCCCACTGCCAGAGGGCAGGGATAGATGGGATATTGGGAAGGAATTCCTCCCTGGGAGGGCAGTGAGGCCCTGGCACAGGGTGCCCAGAGCAGCTGTGGCTGCCCCTGGATCCCTGGCAGTGCCCAAGGCCAGGCTGGAAGGGGCTTGGAGAAATCTGGGATAGTGGAAGGTGTCCCTGCCATGGCAGGGGTGGGATAGCCTTTAAGGTCCCTCCCAATCCAAACCATTCTACAATTCTGTGATACATTCACCTTTATAAATAAATACCTGCAGGATTTCCAGACCTAGAGAGAGCAGAAAACACCATCCCAAAGGGAATTCACCATCCCAAAGGGAATTCATCATCCCAAGGGGAATTCACCATCCCAAAGGTAATTCACCATCCCAAAGGTAATTCACCATCCCAAGGGGAATTCACCATCCCAAGGGGAATTCACCATCCCAAGGGGAATTCACCTTTCCCTCCCTGAGAGAACCCAGAGCTGGGCTCTCACCAGGCACAGGGGGCACACACACCTACCTTCTTCATGGCCTGGCACTTGGCTGTTTCAGAAAACCCAATCATCTTATCAGGAGAACAGATCTTGATAAAGGGGAAGTTGGATTCTTCTGCTATTTTTGCTGCTAAAGCAGTCTTCCCACTGTGGGGGGGGCCTGAAGCAAAGGACAAACAAGGAATAAACAAGGAGAAGACAGCTCTGACAATGCTCAGTGTGGATGATACTTGGGGTGTGTTTAGAATTCCATCCAGAGGCATCTGCAGTGTGAAATGAGTGTTCCTCTTGCTCGCAGAGGGAACACACTAATTCCTGGTGCAACCCACTCCTCCACATGAAGGCAATTAATGGAACTACCTGAGCATATGCAGAGTGATTTGCCATGATACAAGAGAGGACATTAAACTTCCTGCAGGAGCAGCCCTGGCACCAAAATGTGTGAGTTTGTGTTTTGGATAAATTTCTTGAGCTAATGTCCTGTCTCAGTATGATCTCTGCTGGCACCTTGGCAAACAAGACAGCAGCAGGAACACCAGGGAAACATCGGCAAAGACAAGGTGAATTGCCTGAACTCAAACCAGGACAATTCAGAGACCAAAAACACACCTGAATCCATGCACCCAACATGAATCAGTGTGGAGGGACAGAAGAAATTGCTGGGCACTGACACAAAGAATTACTCAGGGTTAACTCCAAAGCTACAGACCACAAGCAACAGTGGTAACCCATCTTATTGGATTTTGGGAAAGGGAAAAGGGAAGAGATAAATAACAAATTCTATTCCAGTGTAACAAATTCTCCTCCAAAATCTGTAACACAGATACTGGAACCAGATTCCAGTATCTGGAAACTCTCCTTAGTCAGTAACAGTCTGGATGGAGAGAAATCCACCTTTAACTGACACCTAAATGTGGCTGTTAGAACTCAGCTAATTGCACTGATGAGCTCTCCAGTGACTTCAAAGAGAATTTAGACAACTGACTCAGCTAGAGACATCTCCACTGTAAACCAGCCAAATCCAGGTTATTCACTGGGTACATTTTGGTGATTAACTGGGTACATTCCCTTCTCCCTTGCTCCAAGCACAGGATTCCCTCTGGCTGAGGACACAGTTTTAATACCCAAAGCAGTTTCACCCAAGCAAACCGAAAGAGCCCAATTGCATCTCTCCCCCAGGGTGTTTCCTGCAGGTGCAGGATGTCAGAGGTGAGCAGGGGGCAGCTGAAGAGGAGCAGCTCAGAAGGGGATTTCCCTCAGCTGTACCTTCCAGCAGCACGCTGACCAGCGGAGTGCGGTCGCTGTTCTTGGTCTGCTGCACCAGCAGCTCCCCATCATCCAACACCCTCGTCACTGGGTCCCCCCACTTAATGATCCCATTCATGATGTAGCTGGCATAGTCTTCCTGGTTGGTTCCAAATGCCTGCAGAAGAGAGGGGACACTTCATTCCATCAGGAAAACCATGAAACTATTAAACAAAAATGACCAGGAGCAAGGCTCTGGAAGTGAGACAGGCATAGCCCCTGGTGACTCACAGCATTGCAGCTCAGAGGGCTGAACACAGCTGGAGACCAGGCATGTCCAGAGACAACTTTTCCTATGCTCTCACAACCAGTTCTAGAGTGTGAGTTCCCAGTGGGTTCTGACTCTACACTGTGTGGAGACAATTCTCAAAAATGAGGTTTAAACCTCCTCCTACAGCCCAGGGTAAAGCTGTCACCAGGAACTGGAGTGGCCTAAAAGGGAAAACTGTGACAAGGAGAAACCTCCAGCTGTTCTCTATCTGGTTTAGTTCTCTTTATGACCCTCCAGGCAGCCACAGGCACACAGAGCTCAGAGCTGCCCACTTCCACAGCACAGGACATGTCAGCCCATGAGGCAGCACCGCTGTGACCCCAAAGGAAGCTGCTCCCTCCCATCACAGGCTGTCCCTGCAGCCCCACAGTGCTCACTCACTGGTTTGATATCGTTCTCCAAGGATGCAAAGAAGTCTCCTCTGGTCACACGCAGGCTCTCTGCCTTCTCCATGTCCACCTCCACTTTGTTGCTGGCCTAGAAAGGCAATAAGGGACACTGAGATGCAGCAGTACCACACAGCTCCTCCCCAGCTTCCCTCCACAGCCCCAGCCCTGTGGCTGGTCTGGATCACTGAGAAAAACATCCCTGTTGGGGCATTTGCTGGGTACCCCTGGAGCCAGAGCCACATCCCAGCCCCACAGAGCCATCAGGGCAGCTGCCCCACCCCACTGGGGGATGCTGAAGTGCACAGGATGTCTGTGACCTCCATTTCAGAGAAGCCATCCCAGCTATGAACAGGACTGAAGCTCTGGCCCATCCTTGCTGCTGCTGTGCTGCAAACAAGAGTCAGTGAGGCTCAGACTGGTGCCAGTGTGGGGCTGACCTCACCCCAGTTCAAACCCCTAGAACTTACTGGGATTACATAGGCACCCTTCAGAGCTGGGAACTAAGACAAATAAACTACATTTAACTCTCAAAGAGGCGTCTCAGACACTCCCCTCCAACAGGGACCTGCAAGAACCAAGTGCACCTGAGCATGGGAAGGGAAAATAACAATAAAAATAATGCCATGGTGCTTGTCTTGAAGAGCAGCAAATGCAGCCCCTAAAGAGCAGCCACAGGAACCCAGCCTGGCCAATGCTCCTGTGCCAGACACACAGCCAAAGGATGGCTGAAATGGGAGAGTCTCTTCTCCCAAAAACACCCACCAAGCACAAACACAGGGTGCCAAATATACAACTGAGTGGATCTTTAGGACAGGTGATCACTTTTGTACTTTGCAGAGGGAGGTGAAGGTACCTGAAACACTCACTACATCCCTGAAGTTGTGTGTACACTTAAAACCAGGGGGGCTCTTACCTCCCCTGCCTTTAATGAGTTCATGTTTTAATTTTTCACACACACACTTTGAGAGATAATCACAAGAGTTCAAATGATTCAGGAGACAATGCCCCTGCATTTTCCATTCGTGCTCCTGCTCCTCACAGGTGCTTCTGAAAACTAGGTCAGGCCTGTGATGCATATTTTAAATTTTCAGTACTTGTAGGAAAGAATAAAGTAGTTTACTGCATCATTTAGCTAAAAGCAACTTCAGAATAAAGAATATTACCCAGAATTACTGTGTCAAAGTGTCTGAAAAGCAAACAACACGTGGCCACTTCCCAAGTGGAAAACACATCCATACATTACTGAGATGTGGATCACAAAGCACCCCAGAGGAGGGGACTGCTCGTTCACATTTGCACGTTCCCATCTCCCCTTTTCCCACGTGACCTCTTGGCACAACAGGGAATAGATCAAAACACCAACACTCCCCAAACTCACCCAAAACTCAAGCACTGAGAAAACATTAACTATAAGCAAAATTAATTATTTAAGGAAAATGTTTTGCCTGCAAAGGGAAGAATCTAAAAGTGCAGATTTTTTTTTTTTTTGAGACAGAGCACAAGAAAATGAGAAAGTGATGATGTCTGTGGGTTTTTTTGCTATATAAAACAATAACTTGTCAAGTATTATGGTTATACAAGACTAATTAGCAAGAAGAGTAATTTTCTCCTTTAGAAAGAGTACTCCCAGGAGACACAAATGTCTCAGCAGCAAATGATTTCTCACTTAAATGAAAGTGTGATTTGCTCTCCTCACATTTGAGGCTGAGCAGATTTTTACTGAAATCCCTGTGCTGTAGGATTGATGTCCAGGGCTTCTCCCTGCAGGAGCTGCCCCCAGTCCTGGCCAGGGGAGCAGGGGCTGTGCCTCAGGCTCCTTCCTCACCACCTCATCATCTCATATTTCAACACCACTGAATACTGAGCTTTGCCTCTGCCCTCACACCCCTGACAGTTCATGGCCCTGACCTCCCTCCTGAGACACTGATCCCCTCAGCCAGTGGGACTGGGATGGCAGGGAAGTGTTCCCAGAGAACAGAGGGAGCTGGGAATGTTGCCTGAATCATGGACCTGGGGTGATCACCATGTCAGCAGTGAGCTGCAATGGAGGACTTTGTACAAAGCCCTCTGAATTCAACCAAGACTTGGAGCAAAGGATTCCTTCCATGGCTGAAACACTTCACACAAAGCACATCTCCTCTGGTTCTTGCCTTAGGAAACAGTGAACATTCCCTGATCCCAGCACATGACACTCTCCAGAACCCTTCCCCATGCTTTCTTCAGGCTGAGGAATCCTAGTTTAACAATTTTCCACCCTCCTGTACCTCTGACACCCTGCTGCCTGGTTCTAACATGATCCAGGTACACCAGGGATTTTATCCAAAATGTAACCACAGCCCCAGTTCTGCTCTTTACCTCTCCTGGTAAATTCTAACCCTATTATTTTGCTATTTTCACAGACAGAGACAGAGCTGGGATTTCCAGACCATTCCAGCTCCAGGAACTTGACCCCAGGTGATGGTCAGGTCAGTCCCCATCCCTGTCTCCACCTGTTTGAGTTCTCTCTCCCAGTGGACACCTAAAATTCACTGGCATCTTGTGCACTGACCTCCTTTCCAATGCCCCCTGCAGGTCCCCACTGGTGACCTTGGTCTTTATGTGCCCAGAGCAGCTCTGAGGCTGTAACCTCCCCCTCCTTACAGAACATTTATGAACACCCTGAGCTGCACAGGCTCCAGCACAGCCTCCCTGTAAATGGCTGTTCTGATTCCCACCTTGTCTCCTGGGTCCAATGCACAAACTGTGCTCAAGACATTCAGTTTTTATCAAAACATCCTCAAAAACCACCCTTCCCCCCCTCCAAGCTGTGCACAAGGCACTTGGAGGGCAGGAAAAGGGAAGAGGGAATTCAGAATGAAAGAAAAGCACAGGGTAAAGGTGGTGCCCACATGAATTTCATCTCTTAAGGTACACTGATAGGCCACTTTCCCTCTGGAAGTAAACATGCAATATTCCAAATGTAATTATTTTCCCTTTTTTGCCCCAGCAGGAGACAACAGGACTGACCTTAATGTGTCTGTTCATGGCAGTGGACTGAGCAGCTCGAACCAAACCTTCCAGCTCAGCACCACTGAAGTTTTTGGTCTCCACTGCCAGCTCTGCAATGTCCACATCCTCAGCCAGCAGCTGGTGCTCCCTCATCCTCACCGTGTGGATGTGGAGGATCTGGAATCGGCCCTTCTCATCTGGCAGGCCTGGGATGGGGAACAGAACACACCCAACCCCTGAGCACAGCACTGCCAATCCCCCTGTCCCTCCCCTCAGCCTCCCTTCCCTCCAAGGCCCCTTCTGACCACGGTTTGGCTTGAAGGGACCTTAAATCTCACCCAGTGCCACCCCTGCCATGGGCAGGGACACCTTCCATTACCCCAGGCTGCTCCAAGCCCCTGTGTCCAACCTGGCCTTGGACACTTCCAGGGATACAGGGGCAGCCACAGCTTCTCTGGAAAAACTGTGCCAGGGCCTCCCCACCCTTTCCATAACAGATTTCTCCCTTATATCCCATCTGACCCTGTCCTGGCTCCATTAAAAGTCTCTGCTCCTTTCCCTGTCACTGCAAGCCCTGTTAAAATCTGTTCTGGCACATCATCCTGAGCCCCACTGTGCTCAGCTCCTTCCATCCTGCCTCCCCAGACTCTGCTCCAAGGGTCTGGTATTTATTCTGGTTAGTATTTGTGCTGAGGGAATGTGAAAAGACATTTTACAATGTGCACAGTTCCCAGGAGCATTCAGTCCTTGTCCCCTGATAATTTATTCCAGGATCACTGAGCTGTTCACCAGTCCCAGGCTGTTCTCTGCTCCATCTTTCTGCAGTGAATTCTCACCTCAGCACTGAGCCCCAGGCCAGTCACCCTTTAGGCTCCACCATAACCTTCACTGACCAGATTCTGATCTCAAATGCAAACTCAGTGATTTGTTCTCATGAATCTAAGATGACCTGGGGTTACTTTCTTAATAAAACCTACATGATTCCCTAATTCCCCCTGCACTGGGGGGAGGCAGATGTGCACAGTTCCACAGGTCCCTTTCTAGTTGCTGACAGACAGCTGCTTTTCCAGTTGCCAGATGAAATGGCAAACCAAGCTCTAGGCCCACTTTTAGTTCACCCACTGCTCTTGCCTGGCCTTCCTGCAATTTCCACCCAGGGGTGACCTGGTACCATTATCTCCCTCCTTTCCTTCACAGAAGAGATTCAGGGTCCTGCCTGCCAATCCCTGCCCACCCTGCTGGGCAGAAACTGAGATCAGGTTGATCAGGAGGAAAGTCCAAAGTGGTATTTTACTGGTGTGATTTAATTTATGTTCTGGAGGGAGCTGCAGGGAGTTCAGCAGCTGAGCCACCCTGGGCATTGTTCACATTATGATCTCTATCTGCTTTGCTGCTGTAGGTTCATGGAGTTGAGGAGCTGGGATCTGCAGTGTGCTCACCAATCTCCATCTTCACCTCCAGCCTCCCCGGCCTCAGCAGGGCCTCATCAATCAGGTCAGGTCTGTTGGTCATTCCTAAAGTCAAAGTTAAAAACACAACACTGTTATCTGAGATCCTGAGTGGGTTTCCAGCCCCTGGCACAGCCCACAGAGCCCACTCAAGAAGTCCCAAGAAAACAGACAGAAGGCACTCATCTTCTGGAATGCTGGGAAACACCTGAGGGAGAGTCAGGGCAACAGAGATCAAACCTGTGCTTGTGGCTCTGTCTGCCTGGCCTTGGGGAGTACCTGCAGGGCCCCACCTCCCCACAGGCTGATACATCAATTCTATCAGTCCTTGCAGGTTTCCCTAAGCTATGAAACCCTCCTCATAAAAAGCTAGATAAGGAAATTGCTGAAAGCAGCAATATCTGCCAACCCCAGCAGCATCTCCCTTTAAAGCTGCTGCTGCTCCAACAGCAGCCATGGCACCCCAGCTGAGCTGCAGCGAGGCAAACACCAGCAGTGCTCAGGCAGCCCTCAGGACAGAGCAGGCAGCCCCACGTACCAATGACCAGGATGTTGTTGAGCTGCTCCACACCATCGATTTTGGAGAGCAGCTGGTTCACCACGGTGTCGTGCACGCCGGTGCTGCCAGCCATGCTGCCCCTCTGCTTGCAGATGGCATCAATCTCATCAAAAATGATGATGTGCACCCCACTGTTGGCTCCAAGCTGTGGGAGAGAGCACGTGTCAGGAATGTCCCCAGTCTGATTGCTGAGAGCAACCCAAAATCAACAAGCTGACACCGAGCTGAGGCACACAGACACAGCACTGACACTGCCTGTGTGCTCAGCATCACCCCTGTGTGTGTGTGTATCCCACCCCTGTCCAGGGACACTGCCTGCCCATCTCCTGCCCAGGGGGCTCAGGGGGCTCTGCCCAAACCCAGAGCTTTGCAGCTACACAGGTTTCAAGGAAGAGCAGGAGGCTGAGCAAGCCAAGCAAAGGCCAAAGCTGGAACAGCAGCTCAAAGGGTCCCAGCCCTCGGTACCTGGGAAAGGGACAGGGACCAGGGACAGGGAACAAGGCTTGGCTGTGGATGGAGGGATGCAGCAGGGTGGGAACACCCCAGGCTGGGCTAAAGTTGGTAAATACACAGCTTGCCAGAGCAGCTTTGTTGATAATATTTTTTAAGGAGCTCAGTCTCTCTGTGCCAGTCAGACCCAGAACTGCCATTTCCAGGTTCACTCAGGGGTGAGGCAGTTGCAGCTGGTAAGAGAACAGGATACTTTTTGTGACTGCATTATGAAGCTTTTTCCCTTCAAATTCCACCTCTAAAACATCTTTTGTGGCCAGTGCAGACCATGTTATCACTGGGTGCATGTGCTGGCCCTGGCAATCTGCCCCAGACACAGGCAGCACAATGCCAACCTTTTGGAGACCTTTTTAATCTCCCAGCTGTCATCAGGCCCAGCCCCTGCAGCCAATATCGAGGGTATTTTAACAGGTGTGTTATTGCCAAGGGAAAGCAGCTCCCAGAGATACTGCAACCACCAGGGAGCAGGAGATTGCTCACGTGGGTCTGTGTTACCACACAGAGCTGATTGACTGACTAATACACCTTCTGCTGAAGAAATGAAATTATTTCAAGTCACCACCAAAATCTGCATCTTGTGAGCTGAATAAAATTAAGGGATCATTTGCTAATGACTTCTGAAAAGACTTCCCTGTATTTAACTATGACTAGCCTGACATTTGCTTTTCTTTACCAGAAAATCTATCGAGATCAAGTGATCCACAGCAGAGAAAAATTACCATAGCACACATGAAAGAAGTACTTACACCACAAAATTAAAGACTGGGGTTTTGAAAGCCAGCTAGAGCAATGGATAAAAAAACATCACTGGAAGAACAGAATCTTTATCTCCACTTCCAGTTTCAAAGATCTCTATTTTAAGACATTATTCTCATCTATTAGTTTTCTGCTGAGAAAAATTAACCATCTATTGATTATAACACTGCAAGTGCTACAACATACCAATATACCTGCAACCTAAAATCCTGAAACCCTTAAAGCTTATGGGCCAGCTTAATTGAGTAAGAAAAATCTAAACAGATTCAATTATGTCTTCCCCCCTCAAAAAAACCCAATACAAACCAAACCAAAGAAACAAACAAGAGAAAAATCAAAACAAAAAGTAAAAAAAACCACACCACCAGAGGAAAATTTATACAATCTGAGTTTTAAGGACTTTTGGAGCAGGTGACAGCACATGACCCAAGGCAAGCAGGGTGGGCACTGCTGTATCACTCCCAAATAACTGTGCATGGAATGCCAGCACACTGTCCCTGTCTGCAGAGCTGCCTGGAGCCCAGCTGCCTTTCCAGCTCCCAAGGTGTGTGAGCCCACACAACCCCAGTACTCCCCAACCCACCAGGAATGACCATAACCCCATAAGCCAAGCAGTGACTCTGCCTTTAATGCAAGCAGCCATTTGCAGACTCCAAACCCTTTCTGGTCTCTCCCAGACACATTCCCAGCACCCCCATTCCCGGGTGTCCTCACCCTCCTCTGCTCCTCCTCTGCATCAGCAAACAGCTTCCGGATGTTGGCCTCGGACTCCCCCACGTATTTGTTGAGGATTTCGGGCCCGTTGACCACCTTGGGCTCCCTGGCATTGAGCATCTTCCCGATCTGCCGGGCCATCAGCGTCTTCCCGCAGCCCGGGGGCCCGTACAGGAGGATGCCCTTGACGTGCTTGCAGCCTGCAAGGACAGGGAAAGGCTGAGGGAGGATGGGGACAGGCATGGAGCACTGAGGGAGGCACTCCTGCAGGGAGCTGGGCCCCAGCTCTGCTCGGTGCCTCTGTCACAGAAATTCAAACACAGGTTGGATCAGGGTCGTGCCAACGATGTGCCAAGGAAAAACAACCTCTGGAACAATGAGTGCTCTCCATCCATCAGCCACACCAAGGTGAAACTCCTGGTCAGGGACACACAGCACCAGAGGTCCCTTGGGAAATGTGGAAATAACATCATTCTCACCAAGAGGAGGTCCCAGGGATGCTGCTCATCCCCAGATAGAGAGAGGCTGCATCCCTTTACACCCTGCACACCTCAGACAGATGTCAGACACACTCATCTGATTCATGGAAGAGAAAATGAGGAATATTGTGTGGTAATGCCAAACTTTTTACCCCTGTGCTGGGCTTTGGTGAGTCCCACATCACACACCCAGTTCTGGCTGCACATTCATAGAACAAATGTTGAGAAAACTGAAAAAAACCCTTCCAACC
Organism: Pycnonotus jocosus; assembly: GCA_013400435.1. Lineage (NCBI taxonomy): Eukaryota > Metazoa > Chordata > Aves > Passeriformes > Pycnonotidae > Pycnonotus > Pycnonotus jocosus. Next base: position 64,218 of record VWYP01029792.1, read on the forward strand.
AGAACCATCAGAACCATCAGCCCAAAATCCTTGACCTGTCATTAGAAAGACCTGAAATATTCTAATTTGTTCAAATAACAGGCGTTCAAACACTGTGTATGAGAATTTAAATTTTCTCCAGTAGAGAAAGAGAGGGTGCAATTGCTGCAAGCTGAGGCTGGGCACATCCCAGTCAGTGACAGGCACACGTGTCCCAGGTGTGCTCACAGCTCCTGGGAGAGGCTGCAGGTGTCAACAAGAAGAGTTTTCCTGGAGGATTTGTGGAATTGTGGATATAGAGCTCATGAGCCCCACACATGTTTTATCAATAAGCTGTCTCTGAATATCCCCATGCCCTGCCTCACACTGTGCCAGGAGAGATTTTGGGACCAGCCCCTGTCCACAACCAGCTTTGTTCTGTTCCTTTAGAAAGACTGTCAGACCTTGCACCAGATGGGAGGAAAAGTAACTGCACAAGACTAAACCTTTGGCCTGGAAGCTGCTGTTGGAAAACCCTGCAGCAGGAGAGCAGAGATGGTGTATCAGCACCAGCTTCTAAACACTGAGCACCAGGCTCAGGGAAAGCCTCAGAGAAGAGAGGGGACATGGTGGGATTCAAACTTAGAGGTTTTTTTCCATTTTTTGATGAATATATGAAAATCTATTTTTTACTCCATTCTTGCAGATTGACTTCTTTAAGAATTCAACCCATCCAACGAGAGCCCTGCAGTGTTCAGGATGTACATTGAAAGCAGAACCAAAAAAAGGCAGCAAACTGAGGGCCCCAAGCCCAGACTGAAGGGACCTGAGCTCAGTTTCTGCCAGGTTTAAGGAGCTGGAGCACATGGAGTTGTCTGTCACCCCACAGGATGACCTCCCTCCTGCTTTCTGCCTTGTCTCAGCTCGATGGTAACCTCACCCCATCCCACAGAGCCCTCAGGGCAATTCTACCTGTAAAGGGCAAACACTTATCCCTTATCACCTTCCCAACACTCTGCTGTGATTTCATTTACTCCTAAAGGTTATGGCAATAAAGAATTGATTTCAGTCTGAATAACTGCTCAATATAACTTAATTCCTGTGACCCCACACGCTCTCTTCCCTCTCTCTCTCTGGCTGTTCATTCACTGCAGTGAAGTTCCATGGACACGGCCATGAGGAGCAGCTGATCCCTCCCAAACCCAGAGAGCAGCAGAGCTGCACTGGGTAAGCCCAGCAATAAAACTGAGAGATGCTGCTGGGCTTCTCTGCAGATCAGAAATGGACTGAAAAAAGCAAGAGCTGTGGCTAAGAACTCCTGAGTCAGCACTGAGGCATCTGGGAGCCAAAAGCATAAACAATATAAACTGGCAGTGAAGACAAATTGCACAGGGGAGGGAGTGAGGCACAGATAAATTAAAAGCTTTTCCTGTCAAATCCCTGTCATGAGGGCATTGTTACCGTGGGGAAACATGGTCTCCTCTGTCAGCAAACAGCACCAGGCAGGATGGTGCTGACAAGGGATCTCTGCAGGGAAATCCCAGCACAGTGATGCTCCAACGGCTCCTGGGCTCCAGCACGAGGCCACCAAAGGGCTACAGAGGGCATCAAAGGGCTACAGAGGCCACCAAAGGGCTACAGAGGGCATCAAAGGGCTACAGAGGCCACCAAAGGGCTACAGAGGGCATCAAAGGGCTACAGAGGCCACCAAAGGGCTACAGAGGGCATCAAAGGGCTACAGAGGCCACCAAAGGGCTACAGAGGGCATCAAAGGGCTACAGAGGCCACCAAAGGGCTACAGAGGGCATCAAAGGGCTACAGAGGCCACCAAAGGGCTACAGAGGGCATCAAAGGGCTACAGAGGCCACCAAAGGGCTACAGAGGGCATCAAAGGGCTACAGAGGCCACCAAAGGGCTACAGAGGGCATCAAAGGGCTACAGAGGCCACCAAAGGGCTACAGAGGGCATCAAAGGGCTACAGAGGCCACCAAAGGGCTACAGAGGGCATCAAAGGGCTACAGAGGCCACCAAAGGGCTACAGAGGGCATCAAAGGGCTACAGAGGCCACCAAAGGGCTACAGAGGGCATCAAAGGGCTACAGAGGCCACCAAAGGGCTACAGAGGGCATCAAAGGGCTACAGAGGCCACCAAAGGGCTACAGAGGGCATCAAAGGGCTACAGAGGCCACCAAAGGGCTACAGAGGGCATCAAAGGGCTACAGAGGGCATCAAAGGGCTACAGAGGCCACCAAAGGGCTACAGAGAGCATCAAAGGGCTACAAGGCCACCAAAGGGCTCTGGCAGGTCCATGGTACTGCAGGGAGTGGCTGTGCCAGGGTGTTCACAAACACCAACAGTCTGGGCCTGGTTTGTTCTGCTGTTTTTATTCTAAATCCTATGAGAAGTGTCTGAGGGAGCTGGGAAAGGGGCTCAGCCTGGAGAAAAGGAGGCTCAGGGGGACCTTGTGGCTCTGCACAAGTCCCTGACAGGAGGGGACAGCCAGGGGGGTCGGGCTGTGCTCGCAGGGAACAGGGACAGGAGGAGAGGGAACGGCCTCAGGCTGGGCCAGGGGAGGCTCAGCTTGGACAGCAGTGGGAATTTCCTCATGGAAGGAGCTGCCCAGGGAGGTTTGGAGTCCCCATCCCTGGAGGTGTCCAAGGAATGCCTGGATGTGGCACTCAGTGCTCTGGGCTGTGACAAGATGAGGATCAGGCACAGCTTGGACTTGATGGTCTTGGAAGTCTTTTGCAGTTTTAATGATTCTGGGATTCCTGCAACTCCCAATCTCTTTTCTAGGAGTACAGCTGAGTTATAGCCCCCAGAAGCTTCACCTTCAAAGCCCAAAAAGTTTGAACTTCTTGAAAAGTGCAAACATTCCCCTCTCTGCATGAGCTGCCTCAGGCACAGCAGAGGGCTCAGCCTGGAACACCCCACACCCACAATCTCACCTCCCATGGTGGGAGTGGAACACAAAACACAAACTGGCTTGGACAAACCTGCTTAGAAACCTCCTAGAATGTTCACCTTCCTCCTGCTCAAGGAAAAAGGAAGGGAATCCTGGAATACTCTGAGTGGGAACGGACTCACAAGGATCACCCAGTCCCACCCCTGGTCCTGCACAGACACCCCAACAGTCCCACCCTGGGCATCCCTGGGAGCTCCTGCAGCTCTGGCAGCCTCGGGGTTGTGCCCATTCCCTGGGCAGCCTGGGCAGTGCCAGCACCCTCTGGGGGAAAAACTTTTCCCTGATACCCAACCAAACCCTCCTGTGACACAACCTCAGGCCATTCCCGGAGTCTTCCTCAGAGCAATCCCAGCTCTGAGCCCAGCAGGTTCCCTGAGACAATTCCCCAGCTTTACCCAAATAAGCTCAGCCCGTGCTGGACAATCCCCCCAAACCCTGAGGACATCACTGACCCCCTGCTGCAGGGCCTGGATGCCACTGAACGGGCAACACTGAGAGCAGGGTCTGAGTCAGGTGGCAGAACATTCCTGAACCCCAAGCAATTAGCTCCAATTCAAATAAAACAGTCACAAGCAACTCCAGCAGACATTTCCCTTTCCAGCCACGTTCACCTGGCTAAAATCAAAGTTTTAAGGACAAGCAGGACTTTATTAAAATAGACAGGCGATGACAAATCCCAAATGTTACCTCTCAAATCACACTGGGATCCTCTGCACCACACAGGAATTTTGATTAAGTTTATCTCCCCTCTGCTGATTTCACCAATGTGGCCCAAATGTCAATACTATTATGAGAATCTTTCTAACCACAAATTACAGCTGTGCAGACATCTCCAACCAGTTCAGCTCATCAAATGATGAGCTCCAAAAAAAGGTCACTGCTGTAACCTGATCCTTAAATGATGCCATTCAATGACAGTTAGAGGCTGAATAGGGACATTAACAGGAACTCAAACATACAAATATGAGAAACAAAATAGAAGGGAAAATTCATAAAAACTGCCGAGAATGGGAGAGTTATGGTGTTATCAATGGAAGTCAAACTCTGTTTTGACACAGAACATCACCTGCCCAAAGACAAGATAAAGTTTATTTGTTCAATTCTCCCTCTTCAATTTATTGGAGAGATCAAGAGAACTGATTTAGTACAACAGGGATTTTCTACCTGGGAGTGTAATTCCCCTTTTAATTAAAATCAAAGCATTCTGGTGTGATTGGATCACTCGGGTGCAGCACCAGGAACCTGCATGGATGGTAAGGCCCCAGCACAGCAGGGAGATGTTTATCTCTGCACATTCATCTTGGGGCAGGTTACAGGAAGTTCAGGGTTCCCAGGCTCCACCTGCCATGCAGGCAAAATTTCCCTAGAAGTCAAGCTGGGTGGAATTTCCCTCTCCTCTCACGCTGTAAGCCCAGAGTTCCTCCAGGCTCCTGTTTCTCCTCCCATGGGACTGACAATCCAACATGGAGTGAGACTGAAGGAACTGGTGTCTGCTCTGAATTCAGAGCTGGGGGAGAGAAAGGGCCACACCTAAAGCAGAATTTTTATTTTCTCAGTGACCAGATTTTTGATTTATCAAATCCTTTGCCACTGGAAAGAGAAGACAAAGTATAGTTCTCCATGTACCTTTGGAAAGTGATTCCTCACCACATCCCACTGGCTCTGAGGAGTTCAGTGCACACATCTATCAGGAGGCAATAATGAGATTTATGACAAGGGCATTTATCCATTTCTGAGGGAATGTGCTAGAAATGAAAATAAATCAGCTTGAGAGATGCTTCCAACAGAATGCCTTTGGCTACAGAAACACAATCAGGACATTCAGGAAAAGGGATTTTGGTAAGAGTATAAACAAAAAAAACCAAGCACTGAGGGAAGTCAGCACAGTAGCAAAGGGTAAATGTCTCTTAACAGCACTGCAGAAACATCCCTAATTCCAGAGGCAGCTTCTGTGGGGAGCTGAGCACAGCCAGGGTGTGCACAGCCCATCCCACCTGGATGCCACTAACACAAATCCCTCCAGCACTCCCTGCTTGCTGGGATAAAGCTGGATCATTCCCACCTGCTCAGAAAGCCAACATGTGGGATTTGGGAATGCCTGGTGAACACTTCCTGCCTTGTGAACACATCCAGACACCCCGGGGGCACGGGGACAGCGCAGGGCTCCCAGCTGGGGACAAACTGGAGATGCCAGGTCATGGTGATGCCACCAACCAACATCCCTGCAGCCACCTGGAGCAGGAGCAAAGCTCTCCCAGTACCCTCTGATGGCTCTGGCCATCCATGCAGAAATTCCTTGCTGCAGGTTTGGTGTAGAGGCCCTTCCCCTCCCTCCAAACCACCTGCCACATTCCCATTTCCCCATCCCTGGGTTAAAAGGGAATCATTTTCCTTGGTGACTGTGCAGAATTTGGAAGCCCTCTCTCTCACACCCCCCCCAGGACTAAAGCCCTTCAAGTCAGTTCACTGTGTGTCCAAAGACAGCCCTCCAAAGCTTTTCCAGTTGCACTGCATCCCTTTGGACACAAAGGCTGCACCCAGCAATCCAACACATGAACAAATCACACATCAGCTCCTTCACTTTCTTCTCCACCCCTGGGGGATACCTAAATCAATTTCTGGTTTTAAGAAGGGCAGGCAAGTGACAGATGCCAGGAACTTCTTCACTGCTCTCTCCAAAGGAAGAGTTCAGTGCCCAGACTCAGCCTGGCTGGCCCTGGGTCCAGGTGCCTCAGGGTGAGCAGAGCACTTCACGTTAAATTAGGAGAAGAGCAAGAAAGCACTGGTCCATTCTCAGCAAGCAAGAAGAGTTAACAACAGCAAATGCTGAGTTCAAGCTGTTAAATACTTTTTTACACCAGTGAAGACTTGACATTTTATGTGACAGTTGATATTAATAAAAGTGACAAACAGGCAGGAACAGGAAACAGAAGCAGAAAAAGAACAAGGGACACAAGAGCCCACAACTGTTGGATCCTGGCAGATCACTTGGACATGAACTTCACCCAAGGGAACCCAGAGTGGGTGAAATCATCTCAGAGTCAGTGAGAACCTGAACAGGGGTGGGTGAGAAACCAGGGGGAAGATGGTGAATGTCACCCCTGATGTTATAAAGGGAAAAGGGTGGGAACTGTGGGGTTGGACTAAATTGAGAGGTGCCTTTCAACCTCAGCTGTTTTCTGATTGTGTGGTACAGACCTAACACTAACCTGATGGCTGGAAAATTCTGAGATAATGTTGTTTTAAGTAGGTAGAAGAAAACAATACTGCAAGAAGTAGCCAGAACTTTATTAGGCCAGTCTGAGACAACTTCCCTGTGGGGGTCCCACACAGAGGGTTTGAGGAAACAAAGAAAGCAAGAGAAAGACATTTAGACTTCCCTAAATATATAAATAGGTGTTAGACATCCTCCTAGACATGCAGGAAAAGCACAGGCTGAATGAAGTTAGAGGTGGATGAAAAGCAGATTAAACCCCACAAACTCTAAAGCACAGCAAGAAATGATCCATCCTGAATTTAGTGGCATGTGGTGCCTGGGAGATGGAACAGAACAGAATGCTCCAATTAAATCTGCACACAAAGCCAAGAGCTACAAACACACTGACAGGCAGGATTAAATCCATCTGAAATCTATGTAACCTGATGCACGAGTTTCTAAATTGGGGAGGAATAATGAACTGCATGATGCAAAACAAAAAAAAAAAAATCATCCCAGGGAGGATTCTACCCAGGCCCAGACAGTGAGGAAGAGCCAGAACCTGCTGATCCAGAGTGGATCCATGCTCTGGGTTGGGCACCACAGGCTTGAGCAGGGAAGGGAGACCAAGGGAGGAGAAATAATGATGGATGATGTAGAGGTTATGAGAAATGGCCTCAGGATCCCAGAGCTGGCCTGGAGAATGCTGCAGAGACAGGACCAGACTGGGTGCAAAGGCTGAGAGCAGCACCCAGCACTGGGTGCCCAGCAGGGCCTGGCATTCCCAGCACCCCAGGTAAGGTTTAGACATGCCTGACACTGAGTTTTCATTAAAATTTCCCTATTTTCAGAATAGCTGGGTGAGAACCTTTCCATCATTATTCTTCTCATACAGTATCTGAGTACTTTGAGAACATTAATGCATTAATTTTTAAGGCAGCTTAACAGACAAGCCTCCACTTCAGACAGAATCTGAGGAAGAAAATAATCTGAGTGTCTGCTCATTTCAATGTTCTGTTGATACTTCACTTCTCCACCAGGAGCTGGACTTCAAAATTACAGAGCTCTGAGACCAACTGATCCTGAGAGGACAGGTCAAGGGCACAGGTTAAGATGGTTCCCAGGAAACAGAAACCTTCCAAAAGCTCATTTGTGGCAGCAGGAAAGGATGGGGAATTTGGTTTTCATTTCAGTCTCTTAGAAGGAACATGACCTGTAACACCAAACATTTCTATACCTGTTAATAAACCATAACAACATGTCCATACAGAATTTGCTCTTTGAGGCCTCTACAACAATTAATGTGCCACAGGAGCCAGAGAAATCCCTTCCCTGCTGCAAGACAAGACTCAGTTTCAAAGCTTGGGGACACCAGAGTGTTCTTAAATAAGGAAAAGAGGGTCAGCACAAGTGTTTTGTTTTGAAGTCTGAGAAGGGACTTTACAGTTTTGTTGCAAGTTACAGCTCCAGGCACCAAATATCAAAAATATCAAGCTAAATATCAAGTGGCTAAATATCTGTTGGAGTTGGGGGAAAGAAAAAAACAAGAAGAGAGAACACTGTTGTAAGGAAGAGCACAAGCTGCTCAATGAGACAGATTTAAAATCTCAGCAGAAAAAGGAACATTTACCACGGATGGGAAGAAAACAACATTTTCTTCATCAATGGTAACATTTGTCAAATAAACAGAGGAGGTTTAGCTGGAGCAAGAGGATGCTCTGAGCTGCAGCAGAGAGTAACCACATCAAACTCCCTTTACCACAGAGTGGCACAGCTTTACTGTGAGCTGGATGGCACAGACATCCTGAAAGGGCTTGAAAAGGAGGAGGATTCCCTGGAAACAGAGCTGTGAAGGGCTGTCCCTCAGGGAGAACCTCACTGGTATCTCCCTCCACCAGTGCCCCCAGGTGTGAAGTTCCTTCCTCAGAAGTGTCATTCCTACGAGTGAGGCACCAAAATGTTTCCAGACATCTTCCTCAAAGCTCATCCAGGGAAGGATTTAATTCCATTTGGCAGCCACAAGGTTATCAGGAGTCAAGAATGAGTCAATCTTCCCTGGGAAGGTGGGGAGCCCCTGGCACAGGGTGCCCAGAGCAGCTGTGGCTGCCCCTGGATCCCTGGCAGTGCCAAGGCCAGGCTGGACAGGGCTGGGAGCAGCCTGGGACAGTGGCAGGGGGGGCACTGGGTGGGCTTTAAGGTCCCTCCCAACCCAAACCATTCTGGGATTCTGTCACATCACACCAACCAGGGAGCTGATCTAGCTGAACACTGACCCTATAAACTGTCTTTATTAATGGTATTTTTTCTGCCACTGTATCAGCTCCCTACAGAGCCATGCAAGCCCAAAGCCACCAGAGCAGGGCTGGGACATCCAGAGATGGGAAAAGCAAAGTGCCCCTTCCAGGCCAGGAGGGAGCTGGGGCAGGGTTAGTGCCCAGCTGGGGCTGATCTAACATTTCTGCTCTTGGATAAACCAAGGCTTGTACCACCAGAGCAGTATTTCCCCTCTTGGATGATATGGTTAACTAACATTGATTTATGTGCTCCAAACCCAGAACATTCCTTGGAAGTTAGATAAACCACACACAAATTGCAAGTAATGCTGGAAGGGTCTATAGAGCCTCTGTGTAGTTATGGACAGAAATATTTATTGCATTTGGCGTGGAAGTTGCAGTCTGGGAGCACTGGGCAAAGAACACAACTGGGTGAGCACTGCAGCACCAGAGAGCAAGCAAATTCCTTCTTTTCCTTTCCCAATAAATTATTCACAAAGGTGAACAGCTGTCACACTGACATTTCAGATCTGAAATATAGTTAAGAGCAAGTTATAACTAAGGCAAAGAAAATGAATGTCAGAAAGTTTTTGTTCTTTCAAATTTCAGATAAGCTCTTTAGCCCTGGGGTTAAGCAGAGCTCGGGAGCTCTGCTCCCAGTCCAACTTCTTCTCTGAAAAATGTCTCTTTGTGCAGCCTGGGTGTAAACATGCACAGTAAGGGTATTTGTATTTAGTGTCATTTAATGGGGCACACCTTTAATTCATTGCCCAGGGTAATCCAAATACCAGTGGTCCTTCACAGAATCTTTGTCTTCCTTTATTAAACAACACCAACTATCATTTACCTTCACATGTCGCCCCAGCCAAGGACTCTGTCACAGAATCAGAGAATCATGGGATGATCTGGGCTGGAAGGAATCTCAAAACCCACCCAGTGCCACCCCTGCCATGGGCAGGGACACCTTCCACTGTCCCAGGCTGCTCCAAGCCTTGTCCAACCTGGCCTTGGGCACTGCCAGGGATCCAGGGGCAGCCACAGCTTCTCTGGGCACCTGTGCCAGGGCCTGCCCACCCTCACAAGTAAGAATTTCTTCCCAACATCTAACCCAAATCTCTCCCCTGTTAGTTTAAAACCATTCCCATTCTTGTCCAGCCATTACCTGCCCATGTAAAAAATCACTCTCCTCTGTTTCATAAGCCCCCTTCAGGCACTGGAAGGGGCTCTAAAATCTTCCCAGAGCCTTCTCTTCTCCAGGCTGAATAGCCCCAGCTCTCTCAGCCTGGCTCCATGGCTGAATACACACAACAGTTGCTTCAAAAAGTAAAAATATTTTAAATACAGGAGGCTGGCTGTCAGCAACAGTGCTGAGCTGGACACCAATGCCTCTGGGTAAAAGCTGTTCTTTCCACAGCCAGCACCATTCCTCTCATTTCTTCTCTCTGCAGAGCAGTTAAATATTTAACAAATTCAAGCACTTTATGTTCTCAAGCAGAAGCAGACGTTGAATCTCGCTCACAGCCACAAAACCCACGAGAAGCAAGAGAGAGAATCAGGCACTGGCTGGACCAGCTTTGGGGTTTCTCCATAGCTCCTCCAGACGTGTCCAAATCCCCAAGAAAAGACTGAAGGCACATCCCAGGGAAGTTTACTTTGCATCAATTCCACAGGCACTGGAAGCAGACACGCTCCACACGCCCCCGCACAAACAGGATGTATCTCCTGATGGAAATCTGTTTTGTAATCAAAATCTTGATTGCTTCATTTGTGGGGAGAGGGAAGGTGGATCAGAAACATAAACATACAGAGAAATTATACAGCTATGGATTCCAAGTTCAAATATGAACCCACAGAGATTATATTCCGAGAACAAGGAGCAGCCAGAACATCCCCAGCCACGTTCTGTGACAGAACCAGACACCTGCAGCTGCACACTGCTTACTAAAAATTAAATCCTGCACCATTTATCCGCCTGCCAGCACATGTTTACCAAGTACTGGGACTGCCTTTCCTTCCCTTGACCCAAAAAGTGAAGTTATATTTGGAATCTGTGCTTTTATTTCACAGACTCCAGGATGTGCCACGGCCTGTGCATCCTCCCCAGCATTTCAGACCTGACCAGCAGAACTCACAGCCCGTGCTGGGTTTACTGGGCTCAGGCTGGGGGAGGACAGGGCTCCTGGTGCAGCTGCCAGGAGAACTGGGATGTAAAAGATTATGGCAGGAGCATTAAGACAAAATTTCCTCTGAGCTGTATGGACAGATGGTGGCCAGGCAGGCAGGAACAGGAGCAGTGTCACTGCTATGGATAAATGCAGCATCCAAGGAGAGAGGGCTTCCCAGACCATGGAATGGTTTGGGTTAGAAAAGACCTTAAAGCCCATCTCATTCCAACCCCCTGCCATAGGCAGGGACACCTTCCACCAGACCAGGCTGCTCAGAGCCCCAGTTTCAGTTCCACCAGAACAGGATCCAGTTAAACCATGTGCCTCATTCATTCTGACATTCCCTGTGCAAGGCTGAGTGTTTGTGTTGGGTTTTTCTCCCTTTCCCAGCCAAGCAACAGGAGTCCAAAATCCATTTGGGAGCAGCAGGGGAGGAAGAGGCTCTGTTGGATCCCTCAGAAACTGCTGTGTTACAGCACCACAAAGGGTGCCAGCTGTGGCCAGCCCTCACACAGCAGGGGCAGACCTGCACTGTGCCCTGTGCCCCAGCCACACTTCTCCAGGTCATACTCACCCATTTGCTCCACAATTTCAGGTGGGAAAACTCGTGAAGCAAAAGCTCTTCGGAAAATATCTGAGAATTCTTTATCCAGGCCTCCAATGCCCATTTTCTCAAAATTCCAGTCAGGGTTGATGATTGACTGTCGGTTCTCCTTGGTCTTTGATTTACCTGCAAAGCCAAGGAACGGTTTCAAACACAGCCCAGCAGAAGTGCAGCACACACAGGTACAGACACAGAACAGCTCTGCAGGTCAGACCCCACCCCACAAACTGTGCTCAATTTCAAACCTTGGCCAGGAGGACACACTGTGACAAGGACACAAGGACAGGACACCAGAAACCCGGCTTGGTAAATGATTCCCAGCCTTCCAACTGCCCAATCCAGGGGTTTCTCCAGCCAGGTGTTGTTCCTGTGTATTGAAGAATCCACAGAAGATTTCTCTGCTACAGATTCACCCAGGTGCCCCTGGACTCACATCACCTGAGCACCCAGCTCACGTGGCTGCTGCCAGAACCAGCATCCACCCTTTTCCAGGCCACCTGGGATGCCAAAGCTTTGTCCTGTATCCTCCTCAGTCCTGCCTTTCCCAGTCCCCACCTGCTCTTCCTTGTGCAGCAGCAGCCCCACACTGGAACCCTTGTTCCTCTCTGTCTTCTCTCCTCCTCCCACACCCTCTGAGGGGCAGCTGGACCTGCAGGTGCTGGTTTGGTTGTACCTTCAATACAGGTACAGAATGATGGATGCTCTGCTTTGTTCCTACCCCTCTGTAACAATGTGGGGTCATTCTCAGCAGCCAGGTTTAACAGTTCCTAACACCAGGGCCCACACTGCATGAGATGGGTGCAGCATTCCCTGGATCCTGCTCGGGATCTGGGCCCACCACATCCATCAGTTTTACTGAGACCAGGAGAGCTCCTCCTCCAACCCATCATTTACAGCTCTTTGTATTGAATCTCCTCTGCCATTTGCTGCCTCAGTCACTGAGCTCAGTCAGAGGCAGCCTGGGCACCTCATTGCTGCAGCTTTTTCCCAGCTTATTCAATAATTACAATGATTAGCAAAGGCCCAGCAGAGATTCCCACTGAACTCCACTGACATCAGCTATTTCCTCCTTCCCTTTCATCACTCACTGACTCATGCAAGGATCTTCTCTCCCACAGATCTCTGTTTTGATGCTTTCTTAAGAAACTTTGACAAAGAACTTTGCTGGAGGAGCTTTGCCAATGAGCCCGTGCCAGCCCTGCTGCCAGTGCTTTCTGATTCCTGTAATGAACTCCAGCAGGATCATGAGGCAGGACTGCTCTCAGACAAGACAGGCTGGCCCTTCCCAGTGTACCACCCTTAGAAAGGCATCCTCTGTATTAATGTTTATTACAGTTGCTGTTGATTCTTTCTGTACAGACCTCAGCTTCACAGACCTGCAGCTCTCCAGACTTCTGCAGAATCCCTCAGAAAGGAACAGCACACTCACCACTCTTAGTCCCCAGATACTGGAGCAATTTGCAGCAAAGTTACACAAAACAATTCCTTAACAACACAGAAGAACAAAGGCAGTCCTGGCAAACCACCCCAGTTCATTGTTTGTTCCACAGCCTCTTCCAGAGGCACTCCAGGTGCAGCCAGACCCTTGAGCACAGGTTTGCAGCCCTTCAGCCACCTCCTTTCCCTGCTGCTGATGAGCCACTGGCATCAGAGCCTCTCAGAGCTCCTCACTCCCTCTGCAGAGGAGCTTGGGGGCACTCAGAGTGTGGAGGAAGCAGAAAGCAAGCACAAATGCTCCTGGAAGGATGCTGGCAAATCCATGTAGTCTCACCTAGGGATTATTCAAAGGAGCCTATAAACAAGCACTGGCACTTTATTCCACATGGCTTTCAGCATCCTCAGCTACCAGGGAAACAGAGATCTGACAAGCCAGAGGAAAAGCAAAGACACTGCCAATTATCCTTAACTACTGCAGAAATGGGATGTTTCCCAGTGCTACACAGTGCCCTAAGGGTTGGCCCTTACTGGTTTTCCCCATGGGGGCCATTCCCACCCTAGAACACGACAGAATCACGGAGATCACAGAGTCACAGGTGGCTTTGGGGTTGGAAGGGACTTTCAAGCCCACCCAGTGCCACCCCCTGCCATGGCAGGGACACCTTCCACTGTCCCAGGCTGCTCCAAGCCCCAATGTCCAACCTGGCCTTGGACATTTCCAGGGATCCAGGGGCAGCCACAGCTTCTCTGGGCACCCTGTGCCAGGGCCTGCCCACCCTCCCAGGGAACAATTCCTGCCCAATATCCAATCCTAGCAAACAACAAGTGTGCATTTTGCTGCTCTGTTCCACAAGCTCTTCTAAGAGGCACTGCAAGTTCAGCCAGATAATGAATGAGCACCCAGAGTCCAGGAAATAGAGCAAACAGCAGCTCTGTGTGAGCTCAGCCAGACTCTCTAATCCTGGTCTAAACACATCTGGAATCAATATCTCAATTCCAAGGGCAGCAAAACAAACAAACAAGAACGTGCCTCTGGGTAAGATGCCAGGGACAGCCCAGCAGCACTTGGGACACAGAGCACCTACAGCCCTGCAGGGAGCACCAATCCTCAATTCCCCTGTGTTTATTATCCCAGTGCTGCACTCCTTTGAGATCAGACCCCTCTGCCAGGGCTGTTCCTGCTCCCACAGAGCTTGGCCTACACTCCCCCCTTCTGGCTGCACCTCAGCACAGTCAAATTCTTGCAGATTGGCTTAAAACCTCTTCCATTGGTTTCATAACACAATTTTATGCTAAACAGTACAAACAGAATTGGCTTTTTTTAAAAAATTACAATTCTTCTCTATTGAAATAATGCAGGCCCTTTACTGAAGACAGAGCTCAGTGACACTCACTTCACTTTCATCTCCTCTTTCACAATTTAATTATTCAGAACTTTACAATTCCCCAGAGACCAACAAAGCACATTAAGCAGCTCTGCCTCAGATCAATGAGGAGATTAAATGAAGTACCAATTTGACAGAAGTAAATTGAGGCACAAGAAGCTCTTTTGTCTTGTCTGCTGACAATGAAACAGAATCCTGGGGAAGGGTCCCTGTTCCCAGTCCTGGGGAAGGGTCTCTGTTCCCAATCCTGGGGAAGGGTCCCTGTTCCCAATCCTGGGGAAGGGTCCCTGTTCCCAATCCTGGGGAAGGGTCTCTGTTCCCAGTCCTGGGGAAGGGTCCCTGTTCCCAATCCAGCAGCTCTCTCACAGGACCACTCCTCACAGCCACACGTGCCAGGAGGGAGATCCCAGGTCATTATTTGGCTCTGAATATGAACCAGGCACAATCCCCCTCTTGCTGTGACTCAGTGAACAGGGTTATCTCCCCCAGCTGTCCTGGCAGCAGAGTGAAAGCTGAACAGAATCCCACAGTCACAGGTGGGAGGTCCCTGCCCAGCCCCTGCAAGTTTCATTTGGTGCTAGAACAGCTGTACCCTCGTTAGGATGCTTAATTACAGCCATCTTCCACCCAGTCTACTGAGCTGTGCTGGGGTTTCAGCACAGGCTGAGTGCTCAGATCAACTCTGCTGAGGTGCAAGGTGTGGTTACACAACAGCCTCACATCTGCCACTGCCTGGAGCAACTGTGGCAGGGAAACAGCTGCAGGACACAGAGCCCCAGCCCCAAATGTGGCCTTTCAGGGCAGCATCAAACCTCAGCCCCTGCCACAAGCTCCTGCAGCGCTGGATGAGCTGAATTCTCCTTTCCTAAGTGGCTGCTACCCTCAGATGGTTTATTCCTGTAACGAGTACTCACAGCACTGAGCACTTGCAGCCAAGCAGAGCTGTGCTTTGAAGCCTACTGCAAAAAATAAACCTCATGGCTCCCTGAGCCCCCTCCCAGCAGCCTGCTCCTGCCACTCCTGATCTGTGGAACAGCAGCAGCAAAGGGAGGAGTGTCCTTAGCTCACAGACTCTGGGAGGAAGCAACAAAACAGGGAAGAAAAACAAGAAAAAATTGAAGTAAAAGTGTCTATTTGGCCTTGAATCACAGCCAGAGGCACACCAGCAGCAAAGGAGGGATCTGCAGCTGGAGCTTGGAAAGAACACCCACCATTACTACAGGTAAGCAAAGGAACAGCCAGAGGAAGAGCAGGTGTCCCTGCTCCCCAGGAATTCATCCCAGTCCCTTTCCCAGGAAGCCCCCACAGGCCCAGGGCACACAGGGCAGGGAAGGGCTTCAATGCCCACTGCAGGGCCCAGGTCCCAGCACTCAAACTGGAGGCTCTGTGGGAGCCCCCCAGATCCAGCCCAACCCCTACACCAGTTTCTTTCCAAAGGAATGTGTGGAGGACACACCAGTTACTCCCCAACTGCTTTGATGGCCAAGTGTGATACTGTACACAGGGATTTGTCTTGTTGAGGTATTAGAAACTGTCTCTCTAAACCACAGTTCCCAGTTGTGTGAATAAACTGGTGGAAGCTGTTCACACACAGTGCCCCCTGTGCTGCTCTGCAGCTCCCATGGCCTTCCAAAGAGCAGGACTTGGACATTTTGACTACACATTTTAAAAAGCTCTCAATTTCCTAACCCCTTCACTTTTAATTAAATTTAATGGGAGAGCTGTTGGCTTGTTACTGTCCCTGAAAACATCATTCTGTGATGTTTGAAGAGTTAAAATATTTCAAACAGCTGCTGTCTGCTGGATCTACTGGTCCATTTGGCCTTGCTAATCTAAGCCTAGGAGTGAAGACAAAAAACAACCTTGAGGCAATGAAGCCTCCCAGGCCTGAAAAGCAGCAGATCTCAAGCATTATTTCTCTGTTTGGGTGCAGGAACTCACCAATCAGGTTGAGAGAAGAGTTCTCAGCTTTCTCAAAGCACACTTGACTGTTCCCAAGAACCAAACCAACCTCAATCTGCAAACAAAAGGGAAAGAAATAATTACATTAATTACCATTAGACTCAGCTTCAGACTGCTCCTTCCAAGCCCATCTCAGAAGGCAAGAAAAAGCAGCAAAAGCTCCATTGCAAAAGTCACTGGGAAGAATGAAAAATACCAACCCCTCCTCTAAAACAAACACCATTGAATGGAGAAGCCCACCAGGTGCAACAACCTGGCTTTTAAAAGTTACTGGTTTAGTTCAAACCAGTATTTTATTTTATTTCAGCAAGACCTAGCAAGTAAAGGAGAAAATAAAATCACATCCTTTCTACAGAAGGAAAAATCAACACTGGATGTATCTGGAAGATAACAAAATCAAGAGAGGCTGTTTCCATCAATTAGCACTTAAAGATCAAAAGGCTATTCCTTGTATCCTCCCCAGCTCTGTAGCTTAGTGGAGACTGCAAACAATGCTCTTTGTCTCCTCTGACACAGCCAGATGAGCCAGATGTGTGACTCCTCCAAAGGCAGATCACCCAAACTGCTCCTGGTAGCACAACCTGGTCAGGACTGGCAGCTCTGCAGCCCCCAAGGAATGGACAGGAGGTCCTGGGATCCCACCTTCTGCTTTTTGCCTGTTCCAGACTCCCCTTTGAGGATGCTGGGGTCCATGGCTTCCATGTCCTTCACCAACAGCCCAAAAAGCTTGTCATTAAAGCTGAACACCAGCTGTGGAAAGGGAAAAGACATCTCATTAAAAAGAGCTAAAAAGGATTCTGCCAAGACTACTGAGATTTGAAGGGAAAGAGGCCTAAGTGCTAACCACCCAGCAACCTCCCTGGAGTTTTCTTCCCTGTAAAGCTCTGAAGTGCTGACCATGTGCTTTCCCTGCCTCAATATAAGAGTAACAGACCTAAAGTTGCAGAACACGAAGTCAGCTGGAGAAACTCAAAGAAAAATTCTCCTTCCAAGAAAATCATCTATTCCCCCCACCCCTTCTCCCCAGCTCCATGCTCTGTATCATCTGATGACATTTTCCTCTCACTTCAGTAATTGGTGCTAGTCATGGAGAACAATTTAGCTCAAAACTTTCAGATCTTCTGCATTTCAGCTTGACAAGGACACCTCAGGAACAGTGCTAATGAGAGAGAGAATGAATGTAACCAGAAGTAGGGTCCATCCCACAGAAAACCAGCCTGGGTCTGCACCATTTCCTTTCCTTGAGTTTGTATTTCCAACTGGCTTAAGATTCAGACCCTGCAAGGTGTAAATACTGTGAGAGACCAACCTTGACCTGTTTTGAGAACAAGGCAAAGCAGAGGCTCTCACACAGGGCTTTGCAGGGCCTGAAGCCCATCTGCTGCAGACCTCTGCAGGCTCAGTTACAGGGACATCAGCCTTCCAAGGTCCCCAGGGAAAATATTTCATCCCTGTTTCACTGCTAAAGTCCAGAGAGCAGCAATAAATTATGGAATTCCAGAATAGTTCAGGCTGGAAAGGACCCTAAATCCCATCCAATTCCACCCCTGCCATGGGCAGGGGCACCTTCCACCACACCAGGCTGCTCCAAACCCTGACCAACCCAGCCTTGGACACTTCCAGAACAATAAAACACACTGCACTTGGGAGGTGCCACTGAGAATGAATGAAACCTGGTGTTTGTCTTGATTTTATACAGAAGGAGACAAAAGTCACTTCCCAAAAGATTCCAGGAGTTGCCATCCTCACAACCCCAACCAGGCCACAACACAGAGAGACCCAAGCTCCCCCAAACCCTTGGATTCTCCTCAGAGATTTAGGATAGGGCAGATTCTAAACCCCTCTGCCCAAGCCCTCAGTGAAAGTCACAATGGTTTTACTTTTAGACATCCCTCAGACAAGGAACAATTCCTGCCCCTCACCCAGCCTTTGCAGAGCTCTTGGCACCCTCAGATGGTCCCTCACAAGCCTGCACGTGGTGTTTCAGCCCAGTGTGGCCTCAAAGCCCCAGAGCAGAGCCCACCTGCTGGCCCACAGAGAAGGCCTGGCTGTTGAACTGCTGGATGAACTCTGCTGCCATCTTGTCTGTGTCGTAGGGGTTGGAGTCAATGTTCTTCTTCTGCAGGAAGTCGATCTCGATGGTCATGGTGCCAATGCACTGCTTGGTCTTGTCAAAAGTGTACAAGGAAACTGTGGGAAAACCCAAGAAACAGCACAGTGAAGGACAGCAAGGGCCTCCCAGTGGATTAAACACGTTTGCCAACACACGTCCTTCCCCTGAGAATTTCACTTGGTAAAACTGAGTATTTTATTTCTGATAGAGACCCTTATTTCTCTTAATCCATGTTCAACTACAAGGTCAAAAATACAGTAAAATTTTCACTGAAAATCCCTGCATTGCTCTAAAAACTCTTAATAAACCTTTAAAACAGCTCAAACACCACACAGACTCTGGGGGATGAGGACAATGAAAGCAAATCCAGACATGCCATGGTCTCACATGGCTCTGTTTCCACCCAAGGGTTTGGACACATCTCCAGGAAGCCCAAAAGCAGCTTTAAGGGTAGCCTTGCCCAAAGGCAGTGACAAGAGGCCATCACTGATTTTCTGTGGCAACAGGTTGCCAAGCTTTTCTCCAGATGAGGCAGCAGAAAGTGAATTACTGCAGGTTCAAATGCAGCAATGCAAACTGCCAGCCCAAAACAAGGCACATCATCAACTGTCCTTCATCCCTGACACTGAGGAAACAGCTCCTACCCCAGAGGTGCCCCTGGGCCCATCCTGACATTTCCAGGTTTCCTTCAGTGATGAAGAATCACCTGAACAGAAAGCCAAGGGGCAGGGAAGGCACTGCAGAGTCACTGCCAGCCTGATCCCACAGGTACAGCACGTGGGAAACAAGAGGCCACTCAGGGGGGAAAGAGGATGGAAAGGAAAGAGCAGCACAATCCCCAACTCCAGGGACACTGCTCAGCATGGGTGACCATGGGCAGGACCAGCAATCCAGAAACCAGGCTGCAGCAGAAGCCGGTCTGAGGAGCATTAGAGGGTTTGCTTTGAATCTGGAGAACAAAGTCTCCTCTGCTCCAGCAGTCATGGCCAAGGATGAAGCAGGAGAAGGGAATGTAGGAAAGGTGTTTCACTCCATCTGTGATTTCCTGTCCAGCCCTTGGTTCCAGAACAAACCAGCAGATGCTGAGGTGTGATGGCAAAACAAGTCTCCAGCACAGGCTGCTCCAGGACTCGTTCAGGTGAAGGGAACAAGGAGAGCCTGACTCTGGCTGAAGGTGTCACCAGAGGACACAGCACACACACCAGACAGCCTTGCTGGGATGGGCCACCCCGGGAGGAGCTGCCAAAGACAGATCTTCCAGGAAACAGGGATAAAGATGAAAACACTGCACTATTTCCTGATCTACTCCACTGAGCTCTTTCAAAAGGGATATGGCAGCAGGGTTGTCCCTTTGGTCCTGCAAGCAAACACCAGGAGCTCCTCTCACCTTACAGGTCACCTCTGAGCAGTTTCCTTTTCTTGCTGAACCTCATGGCTTTGTCAAATAAAAGCTGGAATATCAGTCCCTGGATTTGGTCACACCACAGGCCTCAGGTGTCAGCTGCACACGAGCAGCTCTCACATCCAGGACTGAGTGCTGGGGGTGCACTGAGGGGAACCCCCAGCACGGGGCTGCAGCCCACCCAGCAGAGCACAGCACCAGCTCCAAGAGCCTGGAATGTCCCAGAGAGAGGCTGGGAAAGCAGCAGGAACTTCCTGGCTCTGGGAGGGCAGCAGGAACCTCCCTGGGCTGGGAAGGCACCTGAGACAGCCCATCCTGGCTCCAGCTGGGCATCTCTGCTGGGAACACGGGAGCTGGTGCAGCTGGAATGCACAGAAGGCAGGACAGACACATCCACTCAGGGCACTCTGCCTTGCCACCAGGAAAACCTTCACTGTATCATCAGGGGCTCAGCAGAACTCACATCACTGCTCCACAGAGCTGTGGGCTGCATTTACACTGACATTTAAAACACAGCTTCCACATTACCAGGGGACCAGGACAAAGCACGAGCCCTGGGAAATCTCTGGGTTTGTGAACACTCCTCCCTACCTGCAGAATCCCTTCACAAATCCCTTCCACCCAGCACAGAGTCAGATGACATTTAGTCACTGCACAGAATCACTGCATTATTTTTGTTAACACAGGCTCCCACGCAGCTGGAAGGTTTACAGCAAAGCCCAGGACAAGGACAGTCACAAACTGCTCTAAGAGCTGATCACATAGAGTATCTGTGCTACTTCCCCCAAAAGACCTGAGTACTGGAAAGCACTGATCTGTGAGTTGGCACATGTTCAACAGCCAAACAAGGGTGAGAAACAAATTAATTTGTGAGTCTTCCCCTGTTACAGGTCCTTCTTCAGTTAAAACAAGACTAGCTAGCAAAAAAAAATCACAGATTAACAGAATCATCAAGGTCGGAAAAAGCCTCCAAGATCAGCAAGTCCAACCATCAACCCAGCACCAACATCAGTGTCACCACTAAATCATGTCCTCAAGTGCCACATCCACCAGTTCTTCAAACATTTCCAGGGATGGTGACTCCATCACTGTTCTGGGCAGCTGTGCCAAGCTTTTACAACCCATTCTGTGACAAAATTTTCCCTAATATCCAACCTACACCTCCTCTGGCACAACTTGAGGCTGTTTCCTTTCATCCTGTCCCTTTTTCCATGGGAGAAGAGACCAATCTCCTTCCAGGTCATTATATGGAGCAGAAAGGTCTCTCTCAGCCTCCTTTTCCAGGTTAAAATCCTGGCTTTCAAGCAAGGTCTGTGAGACATGCAGAGAGGCAGAGACACCCACTCCAGCCTGTCCCTACAAACACATCAGACCTCACATCTGAGTGCTCATAGACCTGCTGAGACCACAGGAGCTGGGAAATCAAACAGCCAGGAGGGAGCTCCCCCAGGAGCACCCCACAACCACAGCCCACCACTCCTCAGGCTCAGCTCTCCTCATCCTGACACAGGCTGCAGCCATCAGCTGTGCCCACAGTCCCAAAGGAGGGAATTCCCTGGAATCCTCCCTCTCCAGGAGCACAGAGGTGACTCCTGATGGTCCAAAGAACAAATGTGATCCATTCCCTGGACCTGCTGTAGCAAAGAGCACAGAGACCCTCCTGTAAGAAGCTGCTGCCAGGAGTCTGGTCAGCATTCCAGCAGCTACAGACAGGTTCAGCAGCTGCACCTGCACCTGACAGTGACCCAAAGCAAAGGGAATAGTGACATATTGCACAGAGCTAGCTGGTCTTCTCCAAACATCCACCAAGGCTTGGAACACTCGAGGAATAGAAATTCACCTTGGCCCTTCACCTTGCTGCAGAATATTCTGGTCAGTTACTGGTGCAAACATCAGTGCTGCTCCCAAAGCTCAGCACTGCAGGGCACACTGCTGCTCCTGGCACTAAAACATCCCATTCATTCCAATGCTGGTGCCAAGAAATTCCCCAAGGACAAGAGCTGTCCACTGTTAGTGGAAGTGTTCTCCAGAGACCCAGAACAGGCTGTCCAGGACATGTTCAGTGTTCATATCCCCATGTGGACACTGATGTCCCACACAGAGCCAGGCTGGGATACCAGCAGGTGTCTGGAGAAACTGCCACAACAATCCCCCCAGGTCTGGCAAACATTAAATGCAGAACAGCTGCAGAGAGGAGAGCAGCTCCTTCACTAACGAGGGCCTCACAGCACCTGGAGAAGGACTGGAGCTCTCAGAGTTCCCAATTCAGTTTCCCTTCAGGATGGAAACATGAATTCAGCTTTATAAACACATCCCAATTGCTCTGCTGACTACTCACCATCGATCTCCTGTCCGATGGAAAGGCCAGCCCATTTTCTCTGTAAAACAAGATAAGAACGTCAGAATACCTGTCCTGAAGAGCAAACACCTGCCCTACAGAATACCTGTCCTGAAGAACAAACACCTGTCCTACAGAATACCTGTCCTGAAGGACAAACACCTGCCCTGCAGAACACCTGTCCTGAAGAACAAACACCTGCCCTACAGAATACCTGTCCTGAAGGACAAACACCTGCCCTGCAGAACACCTGTCCTGAAGAACAAACACCTGTCCTCCAGAACATCTATCCTGAAGAACAAACACCTGCCCTGCAGAACACCTGTCCTGAAGAACAAACACCTGTCCTCCAGAACATCTATCCTGAAGAACAAACACCTGCCCTGCAGAACACCTGTCCTGAAGAACAAACACCTGCCCTCTCAAAGGCAGCCTCCTCACCCAGAGGAGCAGGATCCCCAGGAGAATCTTCAGCAGCAGAAAAAAGGGGCAGACTAGAATATCCCAAAGACCCCCAAATTAACAGGAAATAAGTCATAAACATTGAATCATCTCTCCAAATAATTCTATCTTTTGACCTCAGAAGATTGTTCTGTCCAACCTCCTTCAGGTTACTGGTCTCCCCACCATGCTGGAGGCAGAAGTTGTGGTGCTGGACAGGGCTTTTTGTCCTTTTGCTCCTTTTCTATCAAAGCCCATCAGGTTCTGAGCACTCCACAGGTGCCAGAATGGCTGTTACACACTCCATGAGGATTTTAAAAGCTTGTTCTAACGTGGTCCAAGGTACAATATTACCTGAAGCAAGAGAACCAGTAAGAATGAAACTGTTCAAATCCTTCAGGGCCCTTGGAAATTCCTTTAGAAAGATATGTGCTGCACAGAACTGCAGAAGTGGGAAACGGCTCACGAATTACGTGACACAAAAATATCTATGACCTTTACAATTCCAGCAGTTCTGGCTTGATGATCGTAAAAATTGGGTTTTCCCAGCAGCTGCTGCTGTGTTACAGATTGGCTGCAGTGTGTTCCCAGCCCCTCAGGTATCAGACAGAGGCACCAGTCACAGACACGTGTAGGTGTCATTACAAACAGCTCCAGGGAGATCACATCTCAAAAGCTGTAGTTTATGGTCATTTCTATTTGCCTTTTGGTCTGGGAGAAGGAACACGATGACTTTGCTTACAAAGTGAACATTTCCCCCTTTATACCCTCTCCAATATCCACAGAATATCCTGGGCTGGAAGGGACCCACCAGGATCACTCAGTGCCACCCCTGGCCCTGCACAGACCCCCCAACAATCCCACCCTGGACATCCCTGGCAGCATTGTCCAAACACTCCTGTGGCAGCCTCGGGGCTGGGACCATTCCCTGGGGAGCCTGGGCAGTGCCAGCACCCTCTGGGGGAAGATTTGTCAGGATCTTCTCTGTGGCAAGAGATACAACTCAATCCTGGTAAAACCTTGGCCCAGGTCACTCAGAGAGGTTCCAGGGAACATTCAAGGTCATACTGGACAAGGGCTGTAAATGAACTGGTCTAGTGGGAAATGTTCCTGTCCAGACAGCCTTTAAAGGCCCCATCCAACCCAAACAGCTCTATAACCCTATAAATCAAGCTTTCACCTCCCAGAAGCTGCAACACTCCCTGCACAGCCCCTTCTGAAAGGGGAGCAGAAGCCCTCACCCTTTGGAAGATGGGCTCTCCTGGTTTCACAACAACAACTCCAACATACAAAAATCAACCCTAGACCTGAGTGCAGTGACTTTAACAACACAAACAGCACCTGCTGGGCACTGCTGGGCACTTTGGGCATCACAAACCACAGCCAGACACTGGTGAAGGTAACATCCCTCACCCACTCCTCCAGACAGACCCAGCTCCAGCAGCACACCAAAAAGCAAAATGTCATCATGCACCAAGATGTGCTGAGCAAAAAAATCTCCTGTGCTTGCAGCTCAGAGACTGGGCTGGAACAGTCAGTGGCAGGGAGATATGAAAGTTCTCAGTCAGAGACAAGGTTTGCTGCAGGTTCAAGGGATGAGACTCAGGGTGAGCAGTAAAAAGCTACAAGCTTCATTTTTCAATCTAGAAGTTAATTATATTCATTATTTATTTTAACCATCATTTAACATCTGATGATGACTTAATTAAGAAAGAGGAGACAAAGGGGTTTGGGGGTTTTTTATGCATTGCATTGCACTTCTCATCTAAAAATACTAACAACAACTGAATGTAGTCAATAAAACTTCCAGCAGGTCTTAAAAATGAAAACTACAGTAAATAAACCCCGTAAAGTCAAGGGAAAACAGGGAACAATAAGGATTCACAAGGAAGAGCAGATATTGTTTAGGATTTTCTTTTTCAAATAGTTTTTTTTTCTGGTGGATTTTTAAAAGGTTAAATTATACCTTTTCCAGTATCTTTATCCCATCATGCACTAAAATATATATCTAAGCAATATAAGCACAGTCATTTCAGTTGTAGTGAAAGTCTCCTTGAACTTTTGGGGGCAGAAATCAAATTTGCAGCATCCATTTATTCCAATTAGAGAACTTATCTTCAATCCTGACCCCAGAAGAGATTTTGCTTATTCTGCAGCAGAGTAGAAAGTCCAAGCATCCCATACCTGGGGCAAGCTGAAGGCGATGCTGCCAGGGACAACTGAGGGGTGGGTTCTCAGCGTGAAGATGTATTTGTGGTTGGGAGAGGTCTTCACCACAACATGTCTGGAAAAGAGATCAGTATTTTACTTTGATGTGTACCAGGAGGGTTTTGCACTGCTCACAGCGCTGTGAGAGCTCAAAAGAAACACCCAGCTTATCTCTGGGGCTACACAGGAAAACCAAAAGCATTGGAGCCACAGCCTGACACAGACACGCAGCAGGGCGGCAGAGCCCACCACCCTCACTGGTACAATGGGATCCCAAAGCCCAACTGCAAGACTTTGCACCAAAAGTTAATATTTACAACCCCCCAGTAGCACTTTACTTCAGGACTGCACTGTACAAATGAGAGAGAACCAAACCATGACCACAAACACCAAGGCTGCCACAGCTAAAAATCAACACTGGTTTCACACCTCAAGCATTAACACCAAGGCAAGGATATTTTCCCCCCACACAAGCACTATCCCCAGCTGTGATGCCAACAAGAAACTGATGTAAAGCCCATAGTGATCTGAGTGTATTGTTTAGAAGTCTGATAGTAGAAAAAACTGGGAGGAATTTCTGTACAACAAGTAAAATCACACAGGCCCTGAGGCTGTCCCTCCTGGCACAAGTGACCAACTGATCTTGAGCTCAGACAGCATCTGCGTGGCTGGAAGAACAGCAGCAGTGCTGGAGAGTGGCCCTGGGGTGGGAAAGGGCCTGGGGTGCTGATCAACAGAAGCTGAACAGGAGCTGATGTGTGCCCAGGTGGGCAAAAAGGCCAAGGGCACCTGGCCTGAATCAGAAGCAGTGTGGGCAGCAGGGCCAGGGCAGGGACTGTCCCCTGTGCCAGCACTGCTCAGGCCACACCTCGAGCACTGGGGTCAGGTCTGGCTCCTCACTGCAAGGAAGACATTGAGGGGCTGGAACATGTCCAGGGAAGGGAATGGAGATGGGGAAGGGTCTGGAGCACCAGGAGTGGCTGAGGGAGCTGGGGGTGCTCAGCCTGGACCTTCTCACTCTCCACAGCTCCCTGACAGGAGGAGCAGCCAGGATGGGAGGGGTTGGCCTCTGCTCCCAGGGAACAAGGGGCAGGATGAGAGAAAACAGCCTCAAGATGTGCCAGGGAAGGTTTGGATTGAACATCAGGAAGAACATCATGGAAGGGGCTGCCCAGGGACGTTTGGAGTCCCCTGGAGGTGTCCAAGGAATGCCTGGACATGGCACTCAGTACTCTGGGCTGGTGACAAGGTGGGGGTTGGGCACAGATCAGACTCAATGGGCTGGGAGGGCTCTTCCTCAATAATTCTATGATTCCATCATAGAACAGTTATAAAACCAGAGCAATACAAGCAGTCAGGAGCAGACACAGCAGCAGCCATGGCATGTGCCTGTCTGTCACACTCAGAATTGAAGCTGTCAGCAACAAAGATACTCAAAAGCTGCTTCTAGCTCTCCTCAGACTATGCCTGATAGCTCTTATCATGTGATAGGCAGACAGCTTGCTGGCATGAGAAAGCAAAACCAAAGCAGGCTGGGATTTGTGTGCTCTGGCAGCAGGGTGATGGTGGAATCAGGGTTCACCTCACCTTCCTCTCACAGCTGCTGGCACTGCAGGCACTCTTGGGGCACACAAGGCACCAGCTCCATGGGAGCCCCATGGTCAGGAAGGGCAGGATGAGCTGTGCTGGCAGCCAAGGCCTGCACTCCTGGCCCTCCTCCCTCCCTGCACTCCATGTTTTCCATGCACATATGCTCCCTGTGCTTTCATTTGCACATGCCCAGCCAATCCAGCACCATCCAACAGAGGATCTGCCCTGGCTCCATCCTGTGTGCTGAACAGCTCCAGCCACATGACAGGAAGGAACATATGGCCCTTGGAGATAAGAGGAAATATAGCCCAAAGCAGGAGCCACAGCAGCCCAAAGCAGGAGCCATGGCAGCCCAAAGCAGGAGCCATGGCAGCCCAAAACAGGAGGGAGCCATGGCAGCCCAAAGCAGGAACCATGGCAGCCCAAAGCAAAGCAGGAGCCATGGCAGCCCAAAGCAGGAGCCATGGCAGCCCAAAGCAGGAGCCATGGCAGCCCAAAGCAGGAGCCACGGCAGCCCAAAGCAGGAGCCATGGCAGCCCAAAGCAGGAGCCATGGCAGCCCAAAGCAGGAGCCATGGCAGCCCAAAGCAGGAGCCACAGCCAGTTGTCACCTGCAAACCCTCCCAGGCACTGGCAGGATCAGAAGCATTTTCAACACACCAAAATGACAACAGAGCTCTCAGCTCAGGCAGACACTGAGCTGGGTCCTCACTTGGGTTCTGACCCAAGATCACCCATCAGTTGCCAGGACACCCTTCCCTTGCCTCCTCCTCCTGCCCCAGGCACAAATCCAGGAACCTGGTGCAGGTGGTGAAGTTCCACACAAATGTTACACAGGACAACAAGGCATTTCTTGGTGCTGCATGGCAGCCAGGGAAGATTTATGAAGATTGGAAGACAGCAGATGTCACTTCTGCCTTCAGGTAAGAGGATCCAAGGAATTACAGACTGGTCAGCCTCACCTTAGTCTCTAGGGAAGTGATGGAGCAACTAATCCAGGAAGGCAAACATATTAAAGCACAAGAGAGTGACTGGGAGTTACTCTGAACATGGATTTAGGAGTGGTCAGTGTGGATTTACAAAGGAAAATTCATCCTGACCAGCATGACAGCCCACTCCAATGAAATGGTGAGCTCTGGGGCTGAAGGGAGAGCTGGATTTATCCCAACATTAGCAAACTTTGCACACTGCCTGGCACAAGCACCCTCTGACACTGCTGTGATACAGACTGGGCACGGAGGGGGCTGGAGCCTGAACTGCTGCACTTGGGGCTGCAGCCAAGAGCATCAAATCCTGCTGCAGGCCCCTGGGATCTGCAAATCCTGCTGCAGGAGGTCACTGGGATCTGCAAATCCTGCTGCAGGTCACTGGAATCTGCAAATCCTGCTGCAGGCCACTGGGATCTGCAAATCCTGCTGCAGGAGGTCACTGGGATCTGCAAATCCTGCTGCAGGCCACTGGGATCTGCAAATCCTGCTGCAGGAGGTCACTGGGATCCGCAAATCTTGCTGCAGGCCACTGGGATGTGCAAATCCTGCTGCAGGAGGTCACTGGGATATGCAAATCCCAATGCAGCTTACTGGGATGTGCAAATCCTGCTGCAGGGAGTCACTGGGATCTGCAAATCCCACCTGCAGGAGGTCATCCCAGGAGTCCACATGGAGCCAAAACTATTTAACCCCTTCATTCCTGAGCAGCTGAAGGGACAGAGGTCCTCAGCCAGCCCACAGAGGACACGCCTGGGTGTGCTCAGAGGGACCTGGACAGATCCCAGTCAAGCTCAGTAAGGGAAAATGCAAAGTCCTCTACCCAGGGGGAACAATCCCATGCACCAGTGCAGGCTGGGGGCCAGCTGGGGGCCAAGAAGCCCTGGGAACCAGGTGGACAATGAGCTCAACAGGAGCCAGCAGCACATCCCTGCAGCAAACGTGGGTAAAATCCCCTCAGGGTG
Source organism: Pycnonotus jocosus (assembly GCA_013400435.1). NCBI lineage: Eukaryota > Metazoa > Chordata > Aves > Passeriformes > Pycnonotidae > Pycnonotus > Pycnonotus jocosus. The sequence goes on from VWYP01029792.1 coordinate 92,204, forward strand.
CATGAACCAGGAACAGGCTGCACTGGCACAGGTTGCCCAGAGCAGCTGTGGCTGCCCCTGGATCCCTGGAAGTGTCCAAGGCCAGGCTGGACAGGCTTGGAGCAACCTGGGATAGTGGAAGGTGTCCCTGCCCATGGGAGAGGGGATGGAACTGTGTGGGGTTCAAGGTCCCCTTGTGGCCCAAACCATGGGGTTATTCCATGATTAGGGAGAGCGCCAGCAGCAGGGATGGCCAGTGATCCTTCCCAGAAGGAACAGTGCTCCATGGACAGCTCATTTCAAACTGAGCACTGGGAAAAGCACAGAACTGTCCAGGAAGCCAGGACTGAAAGCTGGAGTTTTCCAGCACAGTATCACCCTGAGTAATCCAAATTAGTATTGACACAACCAACTGGAAAGGAAGCTGTGACACTGCAGAGTATGAGAGAACACGCTCAAAGGCAACAAAAAAGTTCCAGCTACAATTCTGAAATACTGCACCACAAAATGCCCTGAGGACAACTAACACCTGCCTGGAATCAGCTCATGACACAGGAAAAGACCCAAAATTAAAGCCTCAAATGGGTCCTGAGCACTGCACACAAGAGTGACTCCAACACGTAGAGATTCAGCATCTCTGCAGGAAGAAACAAGCTCCATCACTGCTGGGCTTCACTTCAAAAACCCAAAATGCAAGAAAATGACAATACCTGGTAAAAATACTGGGGAGAAGTATCCACAAAGATTTGATACCAATTACTATGCTGGAGCATTCCACTCACCAAGAACATCTCCAGCAAAGCAGAAAGACAACAGATCTTGACAACAGACAGATAGATGCCAGGAAGAAAAAACAAAGAGGAAAAATGAAAAAAAAAATCAGCTTTCTAAAAGAAAATACTAGGAAAGGTCAAATCCTGACAAGTTCTGTGAGAAAAATCTGCATAAGGCACAGGAACAACCATGTTTCCTCTCAAAGACAGCAGGAGCAGGCAGCTTCCAACAAGCTGTAAGCAACCTAAGTATTAAATAGCAGAAACATGAAATGCATTTTCCTACACTAATATTCACCAGGAAGGAGCTCAGAGAGCTCATGGAGATACATGGGGGAAATCTCAACCTCATTAAGAGCTTCTGCTCATACACGAACAAAAGGAACAACAAATCACCAGGGTCAGACAGCTCCCAGAGCTCTCCTAGGCGGAAGTGCTGCTCTATTCCGTGTGTAAATCCTCGCCTGGAACTGTCAGATCCAGCCCATGCGATGCCAGCTCTTAGAAAGGGCTCCAGGAAACCAGGCCCAGGAAACTGCTGGTAAGTTTGGTGGCCAGGCTGAGCAAACCAAGAGAAGCTCCACCAGACACGAATTAACCTGTGAGTGCATCAGTTTTTCTGTTCTGAAGCACGAGCAGGGCTCCTGTGAGGGAGGGGATGACTCAGGTGCCCATGTGGAGGTGCCAGCAGGGATCTCATCCCATGCAGTGCATGTTTGGAAACCCACAGCAATCATTCAGCAAGGGCTCCTCAGAAAACTAAACTGGCCTAGGAGGGATGGGCTTCCCACGTGAAAGGGAACAACCAGTTCTCAACATGAACAAAAACGTGTCACTGAGACAGCCTGCCCTGACTGCTGTCCCCTCACAGCCTGGCTGTGTTCAGAACGGGTTTCTCTCTCCAAACAGCACCAGGAGTCCTCAAAGTAGAAGCAGGACACAGGAAGTGAAGATGGTGCCACCCTCCATCCATTCCACACCACACATGGGGATCACACAGTGCGTGGCCTTGTGTGAACCCCTGCAGCACCAAGCACTGACTCATCCCTGCCCAGCTCACAGGGTGCAGAGAGCAAAGCATGAGGAGATGATCAGCAGCACCCTGGGGTTAAAGCATCTCCTTGATCCAAGGGCAAACTCCAGCCCTACACCCCCAGCAGCAAACAGAGCAGAGCCCCTTGTGGAGGTAGCACCAAAAGCCCCCCTGAGCAGGCAGCCATGGTGAGGGACCCGAGCCAGGGAGCTGCAGCCAGGGCTGGCTCCAGGGATCTGCAATGCAGCACCAGCTCCAGCCCAGCCCTGCCCAGCACCAGGAGCTGCCCGTGCTCCATCTGACACTGCAGCCATCTGCAGCATCTGCTCCCCACCAAACACAGGTGGCCGGTGTGTGAGCACCGACTGCCAGAAATAAACAGCTCCCAGGGGAATGGGAACAGCCAGAACCACATCCAGCCTGCTGAGCCAGCACATCCCGGGGCACTGCTTCCTGCATGCTGCCACAAATGCCAGGAGAGAGGGTTCTGGAAGCCAAAGGAACACAGCCGGCTGCAGCTCTGGCAGCTGGGTCCCTCCAGGACATCCATATTGGAGGAAATTAAAGTTTTTATAATGCATGAGGTACAATGCTCACTTCAGGTATTTTCGTAACTCAATTACTTTAGAAAAAAATCAACCTGGGGAAAAGCATACTTTGAGAAGACCAGGGCACTTTTCTGCCCAAGGAGACATTTTTGCCTGCTTCTGACTCTAAAAGTTCTGATTGTTTAAGGGGTGGGTTTGTTTGGTTTTGACATTTTATACCCCAGTTGAGCTCATGAAATCACAGTTCAGTTCATTGCTCCAGAGCCAGGACAGGTCCCAGGGCAGCAGAGCTGACTGACTGCACAGACAGGCAAACACCCCTAAACACATCCCTGCATTCCTGCAGCTCAGCACTGCTGTGCTCTCCACCCTCAGCAGAGCTCACCTGGGGCAGGTATTTTATATAAGGCCTGGGCATAACATTCAGTATCTCCTCTAACATTTTCCCCATTTTTTAAACCCAAGCCCTTCTGCCTTGTGCTGCACTTTCAGCTGAAATTAATGACTTCTGTCTACAACCTACATACTAAAATCTGTCAGAGCTTTCCTAAAGCTGCAGCAAAGAATCTGAGTACGTGAATTGGTTTCTTGTAATACAAAATCCTTCTGTTTGGGCTGAGCTGAAAAATTCATGTGTTTTCCACCTAACAGAAGTAAACCTCAGAGTCGGGTTCCATCAGCCACCCAAGAACTCCAATTAAAGAATCCAACTTGTGCCCACACTCTGGCTGCTTCTCCCTTTTGTTCTTGTGCATGAAAACCCTGAGAACAAGAGAGAGTTCTCCTGGCCCTGCTCAGCACTCCCCTATGATGTCAAAGTGAGAAGATGCCCTACGTAACACAATGATAAAGTTTTTGAAATAGTTCAAATATTCTCACTATGTAACAGGAACAACAGCAAAACCAAAACAAACAAAAATGATCACAAAAAAAGTAATTTGTTAAAATAATTATTCTATTAGTTAAGTAGATGCAATTCCCAAGAAAGAAATGCTTCAGAGAAACAGTCACCCTTCTCACAGCACTTCCAGAAAGAGCCACATTGAAAGTTCTGATCTCTACAGACACAGAAGTTTTGTTAATCAAACTGATGTGTTCACCTTTCCAAACCTGAAATGTCATTCCTCCTCCATCCAAATTTTGAAAACAACTCCTTTTTTAGTTAAAAGCTGAAAGAGCAACAGTGCACACTTACTGCCCAGACTGGAAGTCCTTCTCGTTCACCACAGCACAGTTGGTTAAGGACAGCTCATCCGTGGGACATCTCGCTGCTTGCATAGGCTGCAAGAGAGGGGTGCAAAAAAATGTCAAATAAAATTCTATTTTTCCTTTATCAAGCCAAGCCTCAAGACTTCTGCAAAACCACAAAGCACAAAACATGTCTCCTGAGTCCTGGCACACTCTGAGAGCCCACTGGTATCAACAAACTCATCTTTCAGGTTCCTCCAAACATTTCCACATGTCACAGGTACTTCTATCCCAAAGCTCTGCATTTTGGGACTATTATGTACTTGGTATTTTCTACCCTACCTACATAAATACTTTAAAATTACCTGGGGGAAAGCCTGCAAGGCAAACAGTGTTAACTTGCAAGTGAACCCTGGCACTGGTGAAGCTTCCCCCAGTGCTGCCCAAAGGCAGCAGGTAAGCAGCATTTCCTGGAAGGTGTTTCTTGCCCATGACAGGACATTGGGACATTCTGAAAGCTGTGAAGAGAAAGCAGCCTGGAGCCAGAGCAGTTCCCCTACAACCCTGGCTCACAGTGCTGGGCTGGGTCACAGAGCCCATGTGGGGAGAAAGGGAGGGATAAAGGTGTGACCTTCCCTGAACTCAGAAAACTGGAATTTCAGCACATCCATTCTGCACAAACCCCTTCAGCCAGTGCAGTACAGGGCAGCACTGAGAGTCCACAGGAAAGTTTAACCTCAGCTAGTGCTATCCAACCCCACAATCCCTTTGTATCACTTCTCAAAAGAAATATCACATGTGAATATTTTCCACTCTATAGGAAACACCCCAGATCTGTAATAAACAGAAGAAAATTAGTTGAAATAGCTACTTCCAGTCTATCAGTATGAAAAAAATTACTGCAGCAAATTTTGTGGGGGTGTCCTCCCTCTCTTTTTATTCTCTAATGTCAGAGGATCAATTCTTTTTCAGGAGCATCTGTTAATTTTTGTCCCCTCCATTGTTACTCATCAATCAGCAATTAAAAACTGAACTAGCAGCACTCCCAGCCCAAGCTGCCCATCCCTGTCATGGGGCAGGATGGAGCATGGGGGGAGCACAGCAGAGGGACCCCAGCCCTACACCTTCATCCTACACCTTCACCCCACCTGCTCCTGCAGAATTATACCACAAAACAACAGCTGAACAATGAAAACTGGGATCAAAATGCCTCCAGAAGCCGAGAAAGGGAGGATGTTTCTATCATGAGCTATGGGCTGAAGAAATTTCATTTGGGGAAAAGCTAAACTTGCCCTCCAATGTGTCATTTTGAGACTCAAAGCACAGCTACCTCTGTCAGACACGAATTTGCAGGCAGCGCAACAGAAACTATTTGACAGCATCAACCCATTGCTAAAAGTAATTCAGGAGGGATTTTCTCTTAAGACACCCTTAAATCCCAGCAGCAAGCACAAGAAACCCACTGATCCCAACACACACATCTAAATCATTTCCCAGGAGTTACAACCCTGCTCAGCCTTCCTCCCCCAGCCCCTCTGGGACAAGAATCAGAGAAATTCCCCTCCCAGTGCAGCCCACAGCCAGCCTGCCCTAAAGTTCAGATCAACTTTTATGGCACAACATGATTTGTCTCAAGTACTTGCTATTTAGCAAAGGACCAACTCATTATTTCAACTAAATAATGCTCAATTGGCTTTGACATATCTGACAATCAAAAAATATTCAATTTTCAGGCCTGAAGCAGATTTATCTACCTGAATGCTGAGTGTAATAAAAGACTCAAATGTTCTTGCAATAAAATATATGACATCAGTGGATTTATGAGATACACAACCTGTCTGCTGAGGCCCTTTGGCTTGGGGCACTTCACAGCATTCACCATTTTATCACTTCTCCCATCTGCGGGGCTCGGTTTTGTGAAGGACATGCCCTGATAAAACGCATTACAGGGGATATTTCTGGAGAAAAGTGGACACGGAGCTCCTGGATTAAACCTTTTTACAGCACTAGTCCTCAACTGCATTTTTAATCCTCGGTGACAAACTGCTTCCTACACGCAGCGAGCACCCGGCCAAGCTGCCGCTCCCGTCTGCCCCGGGAACAAACACAGCAGCGCTTTAGGAAATGCAGGAATAGCAAGGAATGCATTCCAAACCCAGCAACAACTGTGAGCTCTGCAGCAGAGGAGGGATGATGGCAGAACAGCCTTGAGTGTCTGACACGTGAAATAACGTGGCTGCAGCAGCAGCAGCAGCAGCCGTGCCAACCATCCCAGAGCCTGGCTCACGCTCCTCCTGGGGTGTCTGGCAGGAGCCCATTCCTCCCTGGCAATGACCAACACTCCAGGCACATCTCTGCTCCCAGCCCTCCACTACACACCCTCCTCAAGCTCCAGGATTTTGCAGATCCTCAGAACATTATCAATATTCTGAAAAGGTTTTAACATCACACAGCTGCAGACAGGGGTATCACTTAGGGCTTGGAGCTCCACAAGGGTGCAAGGGATAACTTGAGGAAATTTGGTCATGGGAGAGGTGACAATTAAACTGGAAATCACCCAGGCAGGAAGGAGGAACATGCTGCTGTGGGGGGCTGCACGGGCTTCCTCTTACTTGCCCTCCCCACACAGCTCATATCCCAGAGCGGCTGCCCCCAGGGATGGATCCTTGTCTCTGTCAAGCTGTCACAGCCAGGACATGGGCACAGGCTGCTCCTGAGGAAGCTTTCCTGGCATAAATGCAGCAGTCCCTGGCTGGAACACATGGCTGGCATATGCCAGTGGTGCTGCTGTCAGGGACACTTTAAGCTCTTGCATTTCGGGTTCCAGCTTCCCAGGACAGCAGCACAAGGACTCCCAGAACCTGCCCCTCTCCCCTCTCTGCCATCCCACACCCACTGCCAGCACTAACACACCACATCAGGGTATAGGGGCACAAAAATCCTTGTGAGTATTCCTGAGAATCTCAAAGTAAATTTACACAAACTAATCTTGTGCAAACTGGTAACCAGGCAAGACAGCTCTACCAAAGCAGAGAGCAAGCTCCTGCAGGTGACAGCAGATGCCACCTGCTGCAGTCACCCCCTGGCACTGCCAGGCTGGAGGTGACCCACACATCCTCACAGGCTGCTGTTACACCCACAACATAGATAGATTTGGCTTACAGAAGGCAAACTAGAGTTAAATTAGGCAAAAGAATCTTCCCTGCCTCCAGGTGTCGTTCTGGTTTATGCAAAGAGGAGACTCCAAGGACAGCCCAGTCCTAAGGAGGTGACTGCACAGTGCCAAAGCATTCCCAGCTACAGCATCCAGCATCAGCCAGGCAGTGTCTGCTATTAAACCCAGGCCTGTACAGAGGCCTGTTCCAGCATTCCTCCTGCTTGCCCAGAGGAAAACCACCACATGATGCACTGATAAATCTCACCCCGAGAGACAAATGTGAAAGACCCCACCTCTGGGTTTGTGATAAAGCAGTAACGTTGCCTCAAAACCCAGGAGGCTGAATGATGCTGGCATATTTTATTTTTACAAAGGAAAGTTGCCCTCAAGAACAGCTACACAACAGAAACAATCACCACAACATCTGATCTCTCAGAGATTTTTTTCCAAAGCTGCAAGGACTCATTTTCCACCACAGAAAATAAGAAACTCACGTGTTGACAAAACCACAGAAGGGCCCTCTGGAGACCATCCAGTCCAAGCCCCTGCCAAAGCCCAGAAAGTGGTGCTGCTGTTTGGGTATTTTCACACATACATAAACCACACCCTTTTGTGTTTTGTCAATTCACCTCTTGTGAATCATTAAGGCTGATGGCAGAGGAAGCCGAGGCAAAACATTTTACTCCCCACAGAGATAAGGTGGTGGCTGAAGTGCACTGCTGACAGCTGGTACTGACAAGAGAGGAAACATTAAGTGCTAAGGCAGAGATGCTCCTCATCCAAAACATCTGAACTCATTTCCAAATGCTGAGCAAGAGATTATGAAACAGCCTCTAAAGCCGAGGCAGGTTTGGTTCTGTGCCCTGTTCTCATATGGTTTGTACAAGACAAATATTGTTCAAGTATTGTATGTTTAAAATTCTCCTTTGTGTAAAACAGACACAGATACACATCCCATGTGTATGCAGGTGCACAGAGATGGAATTTCTGGCACACAGGTGTTGGCAGAGGAGTGTTAGGAAACGTGACAACTCTGGGTACCAGACATTTCCATTTCCCCAGCAGAGCCCACTGCCAGCTGCACTGAGATGGGAATCCCTGCTCCAAAAAGCACCCAAGTTTTCCTGCCACAGTTGTTGGGCACCAAAGTCTCTCTGAGCCCTGAGCCTCATCAGCCAAAGAGGGCAGAGAATCACCTGTGCAGGGGTAACTCCTGGGAAGCACTTCAGCCCACACTCCCTAGAGCCTGAGCAGAGCTTTCTCTGTGCTGTGTGGAACCACGGCTGACTCCAAACCAAACACTCACTCACCAACACGAGGCTGCCAATAAAGTGAAGCTTGAATGCTGACAGGAAGAATTATGATGTCAAAGGAGCTCTGAAGATAAACAGGGAACTGGCACGATGAATCATGGATCCTACACATTATCCAGGAGAACGCTCCCAACAGGAAACACACGCACAAAGCTCTGCCTTTATCTCTGGATCCAAGGCACACCAGGAGCCGAGGTGGACATGTCACCTCTGGCTGCACACAGGGACAGCCAGCAGCTCCAGCAGGATGATGAGCTGCAGAGCTGGCTCAGCACCAAGCAAGCTCCCAGCACAGGGAAGCCCAAGGACTGTGCCTGCTCTCTACACCCATAACACACCACAGAGCTGAGCAACAACTCAATGCTGAAGGACACAAGAAATGGGCATAAAGCAGCAACACCAGCAGAGCTCCTGGCTGGCAGGTAAGAGTGGATTCCTGACCTGGAGGGGAAGCGGCTCTGTGACAGGGGAAACAGTAAAGTCAAAACCAAGGCTCCTCTAAAGAACAATTCTGTAATATTCATAAAAGGAATGACAATATGCTGTCACTATCAGGGACCAGACTCAGGAACACAAATTGTCCTAAATGCTGTGGTTCTTAATAATTTTAAAAAAATTAACTAAGGAAGTTTAGTAGCTCGCAGAGGGTTCTTCTGGACATCTGGACAAAAAATTACTGAATAAAGCTTCCATATTTCCACAGCCACAAGAAGAGATCAACCTACATGGAACTTTCTGGAGCAGCAGGCCTGGCCAGACAGGCCTTTCCAGACCTGCAGTGGCTGTGCTGGCAGGACAAGCTGCTGTCCCTGGAACACACAGCCCTGACTCCCTGCTCAGGCCTGGCCATTCCACCTGCTCCATGTGACCTCTATTCGTCTGCTGGAAGCTTTTATTCTCTTCAGGAAGAAGCTGCATTCTCTCTCAACGACAAACTCAGAAATACCAATTTTCTTCTCCGAATAAAGAGGAACGCATTGGGAAGCTAAAATCTCAGAACTAATATTCACATTTTTGACAAAGCCATGGAACACTGAGTGAGCTGCCACCACGGCAGCCTCAGCACAGAGTCCAGAGAAGCCTGGATGAGACGGATCCCTCCTACCCACGCCCCCCAAAGCACTCCCACGCTGTGAATCACCTCCCGTGATCGTGCTGTGCCAGGCCACCCCTGCACCACAGAAACCCAAACAGCTCAGAGGAGAGAGGGAAGAGCTCTCTGCAGCACCTCCTGCATCATCCAGAGCTGGGAATGAAGAGGCAATGCTCTCCCTGCATTGTCTGCCCGTGGCAGCCGTAACGTCCCTGGCTGCCAAGAGCTCTCCCCAGCACAGACGGGCAGCAGGAGACGCCAGGCACCCTGCACGGGGCACTCCTTATCAAACACTCAACACATTCCCCAGCTTCCCTCTCTGAGAGCAGCCCTGTGCTCTCCGGGCCTGAATTCGGAAATTACTGCCCATCCTGGCACCCCCGAGCCCCTTCAGCAGGGCACAAGGGCCTCTCCCACAATGAAAGGATATTGGGTTTTACCGCTGCTTCCCTTTGTTTGCAAAGTTCAAATAAACTCAGATCAGCGGGGGCGGCTCCGTCACTCCAATGTTGTTTACCTGCAGCTAACGAGGTGCTCACAGCTTTGGGAATCCGGCTCTGCTATGGCCAGTATTTGCCAATATCAGGACAAAGACAATTTACAGTCCCAGGAACAAAGAGTTCCAAGGGGCTGCCTGATCCAACAGAGTGCTGAAGGAGAGCTCCTCCAAGCAGAGCATTTACAGTCGAATTACACAGGTTGCTCTGTCCAAAGATGTCCTTCTCCAAATCAGTAAGTGATTCACAGTATCAGTAAGTCCTTCCACACAATATGATCAGTAAGTGATTTTAGGAAATACACCTGTACCCGAGCGCTGTGCCACAGAACCAGGGAGCTGCTCTCTGACAGCTCAGCAGGAACAGCAGCTCCATCTTCCTATTAAGCAATAATGACCCAGGATTTGTGCACTTTAATTAACACATCCATTTTTTTGAGTGGATGTTGCCTCACATTCCTTTCTCAAGCCAGGATGACCAACAATTTAATTACAGGGAATTGTTGCTTGTTGTGTTGCACCTAAACATCTTTAAAAAATGCCAAGGGAATGAACCACCACCCCACCAGAGTGAGTTGTGGGCCTGGGATGCAGGTCACAAGATTTTGCCACATGAGCAGCAAGGACACCTCATGGATGCAAATTTCATCCCATTTTTTTAGAGAAGTTACCTGATGGCAACATGGACAATGTGAATATATGTTAAAAATAACCCCCTTGGAATTTGCCCTGTGAAAGCCCGGGATGCTGCTGTCCCTGAGGATTTACAGCTCAGCCCAGCAGTGACACAGGGCAGCACCTGGCACCAAACTTCCCACGACTCTGATGTACCAAACACACCCAGTCATCAGCAGTTTAAGAAGCAGCAGCTTGGCAAGTATTGCTCTATTTTTTACAGAAAAAGCACATGACACAACTCCAGGGCATCAATTACTCCAGATCTTTTGATAGAAGGTCATTGCTTTATTGCGTCCCAGGAGACTGCAGAAACGTGTTAAATCTTTTCATACTTCAAACCTTTGACCTCCCTGAGGGCAGGATCTGCCTGCTCAGGAAGGGGCAGAGCAGCAGGGCAGGAGTGCCTGGGGAAGTGCATACCCAGCCTTGGTCTGTGAGCAGCAGCACAATCAGCTGCCTCACACACAGTTCCAGGGCACTGCACCAGAAGCTTTTCCATTAATTTTAGCAACTGGGTTTCTTGGTTGGCTTTTTCTGTTCACAGACCCTTCTCCAATACAGCTCTCCAGTTCCTGGGGGTCTGAAAACCTTCTGGAGATGGTCAATATGGGTGTTTCACCACAAAAATCTGATCTCTGCCAGACAACCTCCCTGATGTGAGACAGCATCCTGAACACATCGTGCAGAGTCCCCAGGCTGAGCCCCATCCTTCCAGAAGCCACTGCAGTTCCCCAGATCTCTGTCCCACTGCTCAGGGGTGTCACTGCACCAGCTCTCCCTAAAGCTCAGCCCCTCCTGCACTCTTGAGGGTACCTGAACATGTCCACCCACCCTGGATCAAAAAAAGATCACTCCATGAAATGGGGACCTACATTTTAGCTGTTTTCATGTTTAAAAAAGGAATCAGTGGTAATTTCATTGCACTGAAACTACATCCTGCCTGGTGGGTATTTCAGCAAAACAGAAGTGCCACCACTTTCTAGGGACTGCTTTTCTGTGGACTCCAGCAGATCTGATTTTATGCCAGAACTTCTTCCACATTCAGTCCGGGTTTATCCTGAGCCTCAGGGTCTTCTCCTGAATGACCTCTGTGGTCTGAGGCACAGAACCCAGAGCAGGAGAGGAAAAGATAAGATCTTGCTGTGCTCCGGGGAAAAAAAATTAAAAGTAATACTTAAGAAATTTGCACTTTAAATGATCCTCAAAAGGATTCTCTGACCTTTTAAAAAGACACTTTTCCTACTAAAAACATTATTACCTAAGTTTAATTATTCTAGCAGGTTCACATAATAGAAGAGGTGTGACACACCAGCACCCCAAAAACTGGAGATGGAGAGGCAGCACTGACATCTCCCTTTGGCAGTGACTTTTTAAGCACAAACTTAAGACACGCTGCTTCTGCAACACTGAGCCAAGCAAGAAATGAATCAAAGATGAAAGGGCCAGATATCCCACACAAACAAACATTCATAGAGTCATCAGAATTTTATTCTAAATTATTTTAGAGTTTTTAACAAACAACGTGCCTTCATTTTAAATAATTCAGCAAGGCAGAAGTCCTGAAAGCAGGCCACAAGCTGATTTGTGATAATTTCATGAGACAGTAATGAGGTTGCAGAAGTCATCACAGGAACAGAGATTCATATAGAGTTTCTCCCACTTCCCTGAAACACTGCTAAAAACCTATTTCTTCATATTACACACTAGGAAATACTAAAAAAAACCTAAGTGACGATAGCAGGAACAGTACCAGGCTGCAAGAAGAAACTAAGTTGATTCATAAACGTTTCTTTAGTTGCCTGACAACGCCTGCATCTCTGAAGGCTGGTTCCATATGTTATCAGAAATCACCTTACAGCTTTAACCCATAAATATAAAGCCCAGCCCCCATTATTTCAAAGTCCCTACCAAACCATCCAACCTAAAACCCCACTGTCTACATTTTAAGTATTTTTAAATAATTCCCGCAAATAATAAGCCAAATGTTATTAATTGTCTAGTGCTGTTTCAGGTATATTATATGGATCAAATGTAAGGAAGGAATTGCTTCCTGTGAGGGTGGGCAGGCACTGGCACAGGGTGCCCAGAGCAGCTGTGGCTGCCCCTGGATCCCTGGAAGTTGGACAGGGCTTGGAGCAGCCTGGGACAGTGGAAGGTGTCTCTGCCATGGCAGGGGTGGCACTGGGTGGGTTTAAGGTCCTTTCCAACCCAAACCATTCTGGGATTCTGTGCTGGCTGCAGGAAGCACAAGAGAGCAGGGTTAGGCCAGCAATGCCTTTGGCAGCACAGAACACCAAGGGACTCAGTCTGTCCTTCACCACCTTCCCATCCCTGCGGGATTGGACCCCTGGTGTCACCAGCTGCCAGCAGGACACTGTGCTCAGTCTCAGGCTCTCAAGAGGAGTGACAGCACCACTCTGCAGGGTCAGACACCATCCAGTACCTGAGTGATCCAAAACCATTTACTTCCAAGCCAACACAAAGGGAATCTCCTCTGAGGAGCAGACAGGGCAGAGTCTGCTCTCACTGGGTAAAGGCGACCGTGCCCCAAAGGAGCCCCAAACAGCAGAGGGACAGAAATGGGTGTGTTACACCAGGGACACCCACTAAAACAGCCACTATTTCTAACCATGAACTGTTACACAAGTTCAGCTATCACCAAACTCCTATTCCTTAAAGAAAACCACACCAGTGTCTCTGCTGAGGGAGCCTCACCAACATCCACACGAGCACCCTGCACACCCAGGGTGTGTGTGAGCTCTGCTGCCAGAGGAGCCAGCAGCACTGACCTGCTCCCTGCCCCACCCCAGCCCCATGGAGCTCTCCAGCCTGTGCATACACAGGCAGAAATGCAGCTTGTGCTGGATCCACAGCTTGACCCTCACTGGAATGAGGCACAGAAATCATCTGGCCCTTCTAGATCCCTTTGGGAACTAATTCCTGATGTAGCTCAAATCAATTAGTAACAGAGAGTGCCAGTGAACTTCCAGGGGTTCACTTGGTACAAGAAGTCCATAAGCAGCTACAAACACAGCAGCTTCCCACCATTCCCTCTCCTGCAGATGCCTCACTGCTCTGCCTGCATGCCTAATGATCCCCATGCAGAGATGCAGAATAAATTATTACAGAAACAGCCATTATTTCTAATCATCATAAACTGTTTTTCCTGTAAACTTCAATCACTGCTAATCACCATCTCTTCCTTGCCACGGAGAGAGCCAGTGCAATTAGGGGAGCAGAGTAACACACCTGAAACAGCATCACACAATCAGGTTTGGCTTATCATTCACCTGAATTATTCAAAATGTTACTAGAAGTTTAAATATTTTGTCTCTCTCATACATCAGGACAGCCATTCATTTCTCCCTGTGAGAATGAATGTGCACAAATCAAATCACACAAGTCCAATAAAAAAGATGAAGCTTTAAATGGCATTGCAGAACAGATTTGCAGGGCAGGAGGAGTCACTGAAGCTTCTCTTCCCATCCTGCAGGTTGAAGCACCTGTTAAAAACGCTGACAACAGACCAGCACCTGTGTTCCAGCATCAGGCTCACCTGTTGTGCCTGGAGCTATCACACACCTCCATCCTCCCACCAACTGCTCTGTGTTTACCCCGACTCAGCTGCGGTGTCGCAGCCCGAGGGCGCTGCCGCCTGCTCCCCCTGCTCCCCCCGTCCCCAGCGCTGCTGCTGGCCCACGGGCCAGCTGGAAGGAGCACACAGCTCCCTTGGAGCCCACATGGAAAGCAGTGGAAGGATCAGACCCAGCTTGGAGAGTGAGATGGAACACTCAGCTCAAGGACTCTCTTTGCAGCATTAAATAACCTGGTAATTCTGCAACAACTGCATTTGCAGGCAAATCATGGAAACACTGAATGTTAAGAAGCTTCCTGATAACCCAAGGAGAGCATCACCCATCCAACTGCCAGATTAGGAGGCAACCAAGCATCAATCTTTCCTTTAAATTCACATAAATCCCTCTTTCCTTCACCAGGCTTCCCAGCTGGTTAAATAAAGGCACATTTTTTCAGGTTTTCAGTAGCAGAAAAGCTCAAAGCAGAAGAATTAAGTTGAGGTTGATCCTTCTCCTTCCTCCCCACATCCCCAGTCACCAATCCCAGCACCCAGAGCATGCACTAGAGCATTCCCTGAGGACACAGCTGGGAGGGCTCAGAGGAGCAGGGGCAAGGCAGGACCACTGCAGCTGGGTTGGTTTAGGCTCAGGGAGTCTCAGAACCACGTCCAGGGTGGGTAAAATGATCTCAGCACTGACCAGAGCACTGGGCTCCTGTCCTGGGCAACAGAAAGCTGAAAAACACCAGTCAAGGCTCACAGATTTCCTTGGGTTAGTGCAAAGGGTGAGATGAAGGAAAAAAGGTGCAAGGAAGAAGGTGAGACCAGGAATCTGGGGCAGGGACAGAGGAAAAGCTCTTAACAAGCGACAGACCACAACACATGGGGTTTTTCTCAATTACTCAGCACATTTCAGGGGTGGCACTAGAGCACCTGTGATGCACAGCACGTCACGAGGCCAGATTTCTCACCCCTGCTCTGCACCACAGCACTGCACCAGCTGCCCTCCATCCACCAGCCCAGCACAACACAACAAAACCACTCAGAAAACCAATTCCCCAGCATTTCAACCACTTAATTACTTGGCCTAGAGACAAGATTCCAGCCAGAGGAAAGCACTAATGAAAAATGTGACTTCCCGAGGCTGATACCCAGCAAAGCATGACTGAGCTCCTGGCAAAGAGCAGAGCAATCCAAACAAATCCTGCAGCACCTGGACACCTGAAAAAGAGAGGATGTGCAGGCACCACAAGAGGAGATTTCACAGACAAGGCTGTTCCTTCATATTTTAAAGCCTTTCTGGCCACTTGCTGATGTGATCTATCTCTAATAAGGGATTTTTTTATTTTTTAAATTAACACAGAATAAAACCATTGCACAACCCTTAAGGTGTTTCCACACAACAAAAGGTGGACCCACACTATAAAACAGCACCTGGCTGGATCCCACTGTAGAACATCTCCCCACATCCCATGGCACCAAGGGGTCACCGGGCCCCACAGCATCTTTAGGGAACCCTAAAATCTTGCTGCACACTCCATGGAGACAGAGGCACTCCAAACTCCCAGAAGCCCCTCAGGGAATCCCAAAATTCTGCCCCACATCCCAGAGCACCAAGGGATCATCCCCTGCCACAGCATCCCAAAGGTGCCTGCCCACAGCCCACAGGGAGAGCTCCACAGCACCCCAGGGCACCCCAAATCCTGACAGCAGCACCAAGACACCCCCTGGGCTTCACTGCACCGTCAGGGGACCCCACAATCCTGCCCCACACCACAGGGAGAGGCAGCACCCCAGATCCTGAGGGAGCCCTAGACACTCATCCCACAGCACCAAGGGCTCAGCACAGCCTCTGAGCACCCCCAGGAAACCCCAAAAACCCAGCTCTGCACCCCACAAGGCCACTGCAACCTCACGGCACCCTTAGGGAACCTTAAATCCTGCCTCACACCCACATGGAGCAGGGTCACCCTGGAGTCACAGCGCTCCTGAGGGAATCCCCAGTCCCGTCCCACAGCCCACACTGCCAAGGGATCAGCCGGGTCTCACAGCACCCCTGGGGGACCCTAAAATCCTGCCCCACAGCAAGACGGGTCAGCCTTGCCCCGGCTCCTGAAGGAACCCCAGTCCTGTCCCATGTGCCACATCACCAAGAGGCCACCTCAGCCCCTCGAAACCCCCGGGGAACACCGGGAGAAGAGTCAGCCCCCAGCCCCCCTCACCACTGGGGGGATCTCCACAGCCTCACAGGACCCTCAGGAACCCCCACAGCGCTGGGGGTGAGGGGGTCACCACAGCCTCACAGCACTGCCGGGGGACCCCCCAGGGCTGAACGGCCTCCTAGCAGCGGGGCTGCGAGAAGCTCCTAAAGCCGCGGTGGCGCAGGGAGGAGCAGGAGAGGAGGAGGGAGCAGGGGATGGGCGATAGCGGCCGGTCCGTGTCCCCCCCACTTACCCGCCCCGCCATGTTGCCGCAGCGCCGACCGACAGGCCCTCCCCGCGGCCGCCAGGGGGCGGTGCAGCGCAGGCGCCGCGGCGCGCCGGGGCGGGGCCTCGTGGGCCGGGTGGCCACGCCCCCTACGCGATTCCGCCTTTCTACTGGTTCCTCCTCCTGTCGCTCAAGACACTGACGGTGACGTCACCAAACGACACGCCCATCGGCCCAACGGTGTGGGGCGGGGCGTTTTACTGTCAGTCATCGGCAAAGCTGCGTCGGTTGGTCGGTGGGGCGGGGGGGGCGGGGGTGGGGGGCCCGGGG
>VWYP01029792.1:108802-140669 GCA_013400435.1 Pycnonotus jocosus
AGTCCCGGGTGATTCCGGTGTTCCCGGGGATCCGCGGGTACCGAGCGCGGGGTCGAGGGAGGATACGGGAGTGAGACACGGGGGGGTGCCCGGCTGGGAATGCGATGGTAACCTGGAGGGGGCCCGGCGGGGCTCGGCTGGTCCCGGTCCCGATCTCGATCTCGGTCCCGGCCCCTATCCCGCGGTGCAGACGGATGGGCCGAGCGCCGTGGTGTGAGGGTGAGCGGGGCCGGGCCGCCAGGCAACTCCTGCTTTAATTCTTTAAATTATTTAATTCTGTTTCATTTTTTTGAAACAGAATTAATTTTGTATAAATATTAATAATGTTTATAATAATTGTTCATATATTTAGTAATGTTAATATATTAATTATAATATTTACATTCTATATAGTATAGCATATTATATGTTATAACATTAACATATTAATGATAATATTTACATTCTATTTTGTATAGCATATGTTATAACATTAATATTTTTATATAGAATAAAACAATACTAATTTAATTTTTAATTGTACATTTTTTTTAAAAAAAAGTTTGTTTTAATTTAATTTTTAATCTGGTTTTGATTCTCTTCTTGCTCCAAAGAGGCCGCACAGCAGCTGTTGTAAACCAGGCATCCTTGCCTCCTTCCATGACATCTAATGGCTTAACTGTTCCCTTGACGGGACTCCCCATTCGGCAGCACCTGCCTGACACTAATGGTTGTTCATGTTTGTGATAACGATCGCAGGTGTGTGTGAGCCTGAGAGGCGGTAATGGGAGCTCAGAGCTGCCACCAAACCCCTCGCAGGTGTCACAGCCGGACGTGGCTTGTTCCTGGGGGAGGGGGCTCAGGGCTCCTCCAGCCCATCCCCAGCCCATCCCTCCGCACACGGTATCTGCTCGCTGCAGCGCTGCTCCTGCACAGCCGGCTCCTGTCTGAGCACCGAGAGCTTCCAGCCAGGCTTTGGGATGTGGATCTGTATGGGATTTGCTTGAAATAGTGCTTTGCCCTGGAGAAGCGGATCACACTGGAGGAGTGGTGCTGAGAGGTGACAATGGCTTCTTCACAGAGCTCACCCCCCTGTGTGGTGTTCAGCCAGAGACGAAATCCCAGCTGTGTTCTGCGGTTTGTGTTCTGAGGGAGGTGATGGCAAACACTCCAACCCCAAAGCTCAGTGGTGGCTGCAAAGCCAACCCAAACATCCTGGGAGTTTTAATGCATTAGCAACCTGTCCCAGCAGCTTCCTGCGTGGGCTTTGACAGCATAATAAAATATTAATACTGATTGTAACTGCTGGTTACTGCCTTGAACAGGTACCAGAGTCAGCTGGGACACAGAGAGGAATGCCAGGTCCATGGAAAGCTGGCACTGAGGAGACTTTACCACACTGGCCAAAGTGGTCAGTGTCCCAGACTGTGGATGTACCTCAGTGCACAGCACAGGCCCTAGGGGAAGAAGAAATGGGGTCACTGCCTAAGTCTGCTGTAAGCTGATTCCAGCAGGATTCAGTGAGATCCTGCAGTGAGATCCTGTTGCCCCTGCCTGCAGCTGAGCACTTTCACTATCCCTCGACAGAAATCACTGTGCCAGCAAAACAGCTCTGGGAAGTGGTTGTTAAATACTGCAAACATTCCCTGTGCTCAGGGGCGGCAGCAGCCAGAGCCTGACAGGTCCTGAGCCCCGATCTAAGTGTGCTGACACCGTTCTCCTGCACAGCTGGGAAGGTGCCCAGCCAGGAGGCTCGGCCCAGCAGTGAGCTCTGGCTGAATGATGAGTTTTGTGGGGGATTCTTGCTGCTCTCAGCTTCCCAGATCTCTGCTCTATGGCCTTAAGGGAGTCTCTCGCAGCAAGAAATGCGGGAAATGGAATGTATGGATTTGTAGGGAATAGCTGAGGGGGACGGTGAGGCAGTGGCTGTCCTTCCCCACTTTTCACTATTTCAAAAGAGAAAGAAAAGTAAAACACACCAAACCACCAAAGGTCACACCAAATCCTCTGCAGATCCAGGACTAAGGGATCCAGCCCACACCTGGCTGCTCCTGAGCCCCCCAAATCTCTGCCCCACAGCCCTTCCCTGGGACAGGGAGCAAGGGATGGATCTGGGACACACTCTGGAACCAAGACCTTCACTGGTGATCCCTCATCTCCTGAAGTGAATGAATCCTCTGGCTTCCAGCTGGCAGAACATCTGTGTCTGGAGCCCCTGGGTGGGTTTAGGAAGGGGCTGGGCAGACCTGGCCCCCCAGGCTCACCCTGCTCCCCTCCCCATCATCCTGCGGGCTGGCAGCACACACTGAGGAAGTCAGAGATGTATCGCAGCACAAAAGACCACGATTCATAAAAAAAGTCATCTTCTGTGAGCACTTACTGCCCTGAGTGGCCTAGACAGGGGTGGCAGCAAAGATGGTGTCTCCAGATGCCTTAAAAACAGCCTGAGGAGTGCAAAATAAAGTATCTTTAGAAGTCAAAACAAGTCGGGTTTGGCTTCAGAGCCCTGTGGGTTTTTCTTAGTCATTTTCAGTGAAAACGGTGATATTCATGCACTGGCAGAGTATCTAAACCAGCAGCAACAATGAAAAGTATAAACAAACACAGGCTGTGACCCCCTGCTTGTCCCAGCTCCCCTGTGGCTTCTCTTCCAGCCAAGCAGTCCTGAAGGTCTGGGACTCCCCAGCAGGACACAGACCCTGCCACAGGCACTTGGGGACAGCTCTGTCACTGGTGACAGCTGATAGAGGGTTCCTCTTGCTCCTCTGAGAGATGAGCACGACTGAGGAGATGGCTGGGACCGGGTCAGGGCTGCTATGGAAGGACTGTCTGGCCATCCAGGAGCCACTCTGGCAGTCACTGTCACCACCAGAGCTGGCACCAAAGCCCCTTTGCAGCTACACCCTCCACACTCACAGTCAGACCAGGCTTTCCACAGCAGAGTCTCAACCATCTCAATCGAGATTATCTAACCTTGGTGCAATAATTAAAGAGCAAAATAACAGCTCAAACCGGTGCCTCTGAGGAGGGACCCCAAACAAAGGAAATCCTTGGCTTCTACATCCTTACAGTGTTCGTGCAGGAGAGTCTGGGGTCACCAGCCCGGGCCACTTTGGTGGCCTTTGTTGTGCAGAAGTTCCCTTTGTTGTGCAAAATCTTGGAGGGGCCTCGGGCTCCTCCAGAGCTCATCCCGCAGCTCCACGGCCGGCACTGAACTGATTCGTTATCAGGGCTGGGAGGGGGCAGCAGCTGGGAGCGGCTGAGGGATGGGGGCGACAGAGTCGGGGGGTGACAGAGCCCAAGGGTGGCAGGACCCGGGATTGAGAGGATCCGGGGTGACAGGGCCCGTGGGTGACAGGACCCGGGGGTGACAGTGTTGGGAGATGACAGGACCCGGGGTGACAGGGCTCGTGGGTGACAGGGCCCGGGGGTGACAGGGCCCGTGGGTGACAGGGCCCGGGGCTGACAGTGATGGGAGATGACAGGACTCGGCGCTGACGGGACCGGGGTTTGCAGGCGCCGCTCTTGTTGCTGTCTCCGGGAGAGCGGCGCCTCCGCAGCCGCTCATTGGCGGGAAGCACGAGCGAGCTGTTTTCCCATTGGCTGCGCGCCGGCGGGCGGGGCCAATCGCAGCGCAGCCCTTTGTTCGCCGGGCGGCTGTCACCGNCGCGCCGAGACCGGCCCGGAGCCATGGAGGTGAGGGACGGGAGCGGGGCAGGGACCGAGAACGGGGACCGACATGGGGACAGGGACTGGCTGTGCGCCTCCGCCTGTCACACATCCAGTGAGCTGCCCTGGCTGTCGTGGGCTTGGCCCCGTCGGCGCTGAGGAGGCACGGAGGCCCGACCAGCATCGTGCCTGCCCCGGCAGGTGTTCGAGCCCCGGCGCCCTCCCGTGTGGGAGCAGGTGTGAGACACGGAGCTCAGGTCTGTGGGGGAAATGCCCCTCAGCATCCTGAAAAACACCTGTTTGGCGAAAAAGGGGGAAAGTATGAGTTTGGGGGTTTCTTAGGGCTGCCTGTGACCCTACAAGTTTGCTCTTGTTCTGTGGGATTGCAGACTATGCAAGTGTCAGGTGTCCCTGTGAGTAGTGATCTCTGAGGGGAAGATGTGGCACAGTAAGCTCAGGACATAGTGCCAAGCTGCACAACAACTCAGTGTGTTTGCTTATTTGAAAAATGTGCCAGAAAAATACAGAAAAACACCTGAGTGTAATAGTGGTGTGAGCTACGATGAAGATCACTTGGTACATCCTCAGGGTGCTGGAGAAGGATGTGTTTTGAGAGAGCAGAGCTTATTCAGAACCCTGATCCTGGGAAACTTTGACTTTTCTGGATTTATTCGTCATTCCAAATGAGCTGCTTTGGTAATATGCCAATAACTTCACTTTTCTATTTGTTGGCTAGAGGGGGTTTTAGCTAGCCAGTTTAGCTTTTCCTTGTGTGCCTCACCCTTGGGAGAAGAGAAGAGCCCTCAGTTTTTGTTTGTTCTCATTCCTTGCTCCTGCTGCCTGTGATTCCTGGCACTTGGAGGGGTGTCCCTCCAGCTGGAATTGTTTCTCCCATAGTTAGAGAATGGAGCAGATTTCCACCACAGCTCTCAGGGTGTGTATGGTAGGAAATTTCCAGCTCCTGACATCAGGAAATGCACATCCAGGGCCTCGTGTAACTTAATCAGTGCATGAGAGTGGTGATAGAAGGACAAGAGGTGTCCAGGAATGTGTGAAGGCTGAATAACTCCTCTACTGCTGTTGGAGGAGAGGTTCCCTTCCCATGGCAGGAGCTGGAACTGGATGAGCTTTAGGGTCTCATCCTAACCATGCCATGATTCTGTGAGCATTCTTGTGTGTTTGATGTTCCTCTGTGGTGCCTCTGATGTTGGGAAGCTCAGCTGGTGGAAGCAGGGAGAGTGCACATTTCCTCTTGTTCTGCACCTCCTCTGTCTCTGAACACCTTTGGAGTTTCTTGTGCTCTGGTAGGTTCAGCTTTTCCTTCAGGGTAAATAGGAAAGTGTTTTACATCCCTGTATAGAACCACATCCTTGAAAACTCAGATGGAACAGAAACCAGCAGTAAATTAGAAGTGCTAAAGAAGTTAACATTGTCAGCTGTGTTTATAATTGTGTCTGTATGTGTAATTGTGACTGTGTGTAACCATGTCCCTGTCCTGTCCCTGTCCTGTCCCTGTCCCCGCAGCCCCTCATGGCATTGTGTGTGTGCTGATGTCCCTGTCCTGTCCCTGTCCTCGCAGCCCCTCATGGCACTGTGTGTGTGCTGATGTCCCTGTCCTCGCAGCCCCTCATGCCATTCTCTGTGTGTGCTGATGTCCCTGTCCTGTCCCTGTCCCCGCAGCCCCTCATGCTGTTCTGTGTGTGCTGATGTCCCTGTCCTGTCCCTGTCCCCGCAGCCCCTCATGCTGTTCTGTGTGTGCTGATGTCCCTGTCCTGTCCCTGTCCCCGCAGCCCCTCATGGCATTGTCTGTGCTGATGTCCCTGTCCTGTCCCTGTCCCCGCAGCCCCTCATGCTGTTCTGTGTGTGCTGATGTCCCTGTCCTTTCCGTGTCCCCGCAGCCCAACGTGGCGTTCCGAGGCGGCGGCCGCTGCTGGGGCAGTGCGGAAGCGGGCGGGAGGCCCTCGGACGTGTTCAGCGCCGCCCTGCCGGGCTCTGCCTCGCTCTATGGCTGCTACAAATCACAGGTTCAGTTGGTTATTGATTCTTTTTATAGCTCTGTAAGAGTCTGGGTTGCTTGTGAACAAAATGGTCAGAACATGTTTCTAAAGTGGTTGCTTACACTGGTGAATATCAATCACAGTGTTTGATTTAACTGCAGTAAATCTTCATCGCTGTACCTTTCATCAGAGTGGTTTTTCTAATGCAGTCACTGATGAAGCTGTAGGGGATGTTTGTTAAAATGGCATTTCACATTGTTCTGGTGAAATGTTCATGGTAATTGTTCTTCTGTTGGCATAAACACTTGCAGGCAGAGTGAAGAGCAAACAACTCTTACAGGAAAACTGGAAAGTGGGTAAGAAGGAAGCTATGGCCTCAGATATTTCTGTAGTTGAAGCATTTGTATGAGCCAGTTCTTAGTCTGATCAGCAGAAACTGTCAGGACAGTTGAATGTGTCAGCTCTCTCTTGGAACTTTTGCCTTTCATAGCCACAAACTTTCACTGAGGTAAAATACTCAAATGAAAATTCATTCCCAGTACCTTCATGACCAGATTTGCTACTTCTTCCATCCAGGACTTGTTATTTTGTCAGAGTGCTCTGCTCCAAAGGATTGTATCCTGAGTCTTTAACATTGAACCCTGCAAAAACAGCATTTATTGTTTCACTTACTAAGGGCTGAGAAGGTCTATTGTGTCTAAACCTAACAGATAAGATAGAGGTAAAGATGTTCCTTTTCACTTAATCAGGATATAATGCCTTTCCTCAAGAAAAGAATTGGCTGTAAGTTTTCTTCAGTACTTTGATACCCTGTAGTGATGGGGAGAAAAGGGGGTCTAATTCCTAACTCCTGGCAGGGATCAACCACCAGAAACTGGAGCAGATGTGTTGGGCTAACATTGCTGGTTTAAAGAACTCTCTAAGCCTGGAGGAAGGGTCAGGTTGAGAAAGGAGACATTGTTTATTCTGTGCCTGGTGCCCAGGCAAGTTTTCCACAAACACACCAAGGAGTGAAAAGCAAGAGAATTTAGACACTAAAGTTTGCATAGACCTGTCTAATCCACGGTTCCTGCCTGCCTAATGCTGCCACTGAGCTTGTGCAGCCTTAAATAAAATATCCCAACAGTGGTGATCTCCATCTTTCTTTGCTCATTCCATTACTTGGTGGATTTCTTTAGTGCCCTGATGGATAGGAAGAAAGTGTTTCTGCTACTCTTTTCAGCTTCTTTTAACAGCCTTTGCAATTTTTTACATTGTAGCAATTTCTATACTAGCATAATGCTCATACCCCTAGGGCTAGGTTGTATAGTTGAAATTAAGATACAGGGGTGTTTTAATAGTTGAAAGGAAGAGTTAAAATCACAGCCTCTGTTCTGGGTAAATTTACAAACACAAAAATTTGTATGTGATTTAATTGATTATCTATTTCTATATCTTCACAAGGAGTACTAAAGCATACCCACCTTTTACCCGTGTGTCTGAGTATCATTTTTATATTAATCACCGGTGGAGTTTCAAAATTACACATGTTCTGTTCCATATCTAGGCAGAAATCTTGGATTTCAATTGTATTTCCTTCAGCTGTTGTTCATGGGCTGTACAGTGCTGACACCTGTGGTTTGTCCTCTGTTCCTCTCCTGATGGGCCCATGCTCTGTGTCCTGTTGGATACATTGTGGTTCCATTATTGATCAGGTTTAGAGCAATCATAGTATGAATTTGGTACACAATAGTTTTAAGTATAGTCAATGTTAAATAGTATTTGTTGTTTCCTTACCTTCTTAATTACATACAGGCTGATTTCCCAGATTTGAGGCACTTTGGGAGGTGCTAATGGTCAGGGGTTTCCTTTTACCTTACTTGTATCCAATGGCTTTCTGCTACTACTTTATTTCCTGTGGCTCAACAATGAGATTTACCTTCATCCTCTTTATGTATCAAAGGAAATTTTAGAGAGTGTGTGTTGTCAGATTCCCATCTAGTTGTAACATTAATTAATAATTTAAATTCTCTTCCATCCTCCTTAAACCATTGTACAATTGGTTTGTTGTTACAGTCTTTGACTGGACAGGAAAGAACAAAAGGATTACCTATACAAATTTCATATTCAGAATGGTTAAGGCAATTCAGGGAAACATGTCACAGTCACAATCCTAACCAATGTAAAATTATACCAACATTATTGCAAGTTTGACATCTGGCACTGTCTTGGCAATCCTGCTCTGTGCAATTGTGTTTGTCTGAAATAATGACTGCAGCTGGAATTGCTACTACCCCTTGAGGGCATTCAAGTTCTGTGTAAGACAGGCCATCTTCCCAGGCACAGTTCATGAAGTTACTTTTCAATTTTTTTAGTCCCTAAGGTCCAGAGTAGGAGGGTTCTCCCTTACCTGTTCCTGTAGTTTTCTTCAGTCCTGAACAGTGGTTCCACAGCTCTCTGTGTTGTGAAGTGAACCTGGTGTGGTCCTTCCCAGTGTTCCTTTGGTGGTTCATTGCTCCATGGTCTTAGAGCCAATCTCCCACCTGGATGTCATTAACAGGAAGGTCCAGATCTATCAGATTTCTGCACTGAAGGTACTTGTTGATAGAGGACAAAACTCTCCCTAAAGACATGAGATAATTACACAAGTGTTCTTGGCCCAGATACTCGGGGAATGTGGTTTGTAACAGACTACATCTTTATGTCTTCTGTGTAGATTTCGAAAGGACTGAGTTTATCTCTGTGTTTAGGTGTTATTCTGACCCTCAATAGAGGGCAACATCTCAGGCCTCTTTGTTTTGTCCTTTATTCCTTCTGTGGTGCATGGAGGTTTTGATTGGGCAGGGCCAGCTCGATTGGTGTAGCTCAGGTGGCCTTCAGTAAATGTAGCTCCCAATGTTTGAAGGTCCCACCACCCACTGCTTTAGTGTGGTTTTTAACAGTCTGCTGTGCTGAGCCTGGTGCTCCACACCCACTACAGCAAATGCTTGGATCAGATTTGTTCCAGGCTGCTCTGGGCAGATCTGTTGTTGACTCAACCCTTTGTGCCTCACGTTTGTTGGGTGCCAGCTGAGGCTGTCGTGGTTTGGGAATGGCGCTTCCCCGTTCAGTTCTCCCGCTGAGGCTCCAAAGCACGAACTGATCCAAACCACGCCCCTGCTCTCCCCTTCCCCTGCCTGCTGTGGCAGGGGAGAGGAGACTTGGAGGCACAAAAGGCAAAGATCAGGGGTTGAGGTAAGAACAATTTACTGGAGCAGCAATGAGAGAAAGAAAAGGAATAGTAACAGCGACATCTCTAATGACAGAGGGTACAAGAAAGGATTCACATGGAAGAATTTCCCAGTAATACTGGATGGCTCACTCCAGTACATTCTCTGGACTGGAAGGATCTTCTTCTCCCTGGAAAAAAACCCTTTCCTCCACCCTGGGCAGTGAGGTTGGATGGTACAGAACAACTTCTGGGTCCTGGCCATGCCCCTTCCCAGCGACCCCAAACGTTAACCCTGTCCTGGCCAGAACCAGGACAGTTTGTTGACACACCTGTAGGTATCCTGTGCCTAGGAATGATCTTTTTCAGGACTACCTCACCTATCTCCTCAGCCTGGTTGGTTCGACAGGGAAAAGCTTCAGGCCCCCAGGAAGTGTATCAATTTTAGCAATGAGTATTGGTAATAGTTGATACATTTGATACCAACATTACATATTGGTAATTGATACCCATTCTGCCATGGCAATGAGAGGAATCTGTTTGCAATAATATCCTGGTGTGATCCTTTTTTGGCTTGTCCTGGAGGAGGCTGAAGCTGTGGATGCACGCTGTGGATGCACGCTGTGGTTCACATTTCTTCAGTGTACTTTTTGCAATGCCTCCCATTCTAGTCCCAAGGGTACACAGTTTTACATTGTTTTCCAAAAACCTTTGGGCTGTTCTTAAATCCCTGTGGTAAAACAGTGCAGCATAATCGAGTCTTTGGCCTCATTTGTGGATTGTCCCATTCAAATGCAAACAGCTCCTGACTTAGGTGTGCTGTGGGATACAAAAGAAAGCATCTGACAAGTCCAATACCAATACTTGTCACTATTTGTTACTGTGCTGCCAAGGCCTTTTGGGGGATCTCTGGTGATCACGGGGTGGCTGGGGAGGTGCCCCCTCCTCAGTTTCTAGCAAAGGCCAGCTCAGGACACACAGAACACAAGGCTGAGTGACAAAGAAGTTGTGCAGCTCCAGCACCTTCTTAAACAATTGCCAGGCAGGATGTAATACACAAAAGCTTTCCATAAGCCTTCAGCAACACTTGTTTAGCACACCTGAGAGCATCTGTGTTCAAAAGAGGAGTGAAAGGTGAGAACGATACCATCAGCTTCCATCTGCAATAGAGAGCAAGGGAAGGGACTGAGAATTCTGCCTGAAGATATTAACATGGCCTGAAATTGTTGTATTCCAAGTGTGGGGCTTGCTTACTTCTCATGTGCTGGTTCCTCCAAGGGTGAACTCAGTTATAACCATGTGCAATGACAAAATTGACAGTTTGATGTGTTTTGTATTAAATAAATGCTTTTATTTTACATTAAATGCAGAATGAAGAAAATGTGGAGTTACCTCAGGCCTACAGTTCTTCCCTTTCAACATTAGAGTACTCTGCACCCATGGACCCTTCCCTTTTGTACCCTGCTTGGTCTACATGTACAGATGACAGCAAGCAGCCTGCTGCTCCTCAGGTTAACCTGAAGTCCAGGTAGTCATCCTTGACATGGAGGATGTGTGTATTGAAGTAGATGGATTATATATTTTTTTGTTGTTTAATTTAACGTAGGAAGTACTTTGAATGTAGGAATTGGTATTTTTTAATACACAGTTGTTTTTCAGGATTCAGCCCGAACGGAATGATTATGGCAGTGAAACTGATTTATATGGACTCGTGTCAAACATCTTGGAAGAACAAGACAAACCACAGCCGTGCTTTGCTGAGGGGTGAGTGAGGTGCAGGTGACAGAAACTCCCCTCTCTGATCTCCCTGTGCTCCTGAGTCAGCTCCATCTGCAGCTGGCCCGGCCTCATGCTCTGAGCATGAGCCTGCCCTCCCTTCCCCTCATCTTCCAACATTTTGCTTGGGATACTTGGAAGCTTTTCTCACAGCACTCAGATTGCATGGCAGCTTCTGGCTCTCTGATATTTACAGAACTTGTTAATTGACATTTTTTAAATAAGATCTTAACAAGTGTTGTGGACATGCTGTATTGAGATAAATCCCCTAGATGTATGCCTTGGTCTGTTTTTTTTATTTTAATCAAGACTGAATTCAGTTTAGGTTTCTTTCTTAATTAATGTCAATTCACTGAAAAAATACACAAAGCACAGACTCCTTCACATTTGCCTGAACTGGCAGGAGAAAATTCCATGCAAAATTAATGTTTCTTGCTGTTAGTGCTACCTAAGCAATATTTATGTATCTAAATGTCAGGTTTATTTTGCCTCTATTCCTGCACCAGAAGAGACAATTCCATTGTCATAACAACCTGACACAGAAGGGTGCAGGTCCAGCATCCCCAGGATACTTACAGAGCTCTCTGTCTTTTCCTTTTCCAGGTCTAGGAGACAAGACAGGGAGCCCAGATCTCAGGTTCCCAAGCCAGGCCCTGCTTTTCCTTTCTGTCTTCCCAAACAATTCCAGTGATTTCTCTGTGTATGCTGAGTTATGTGTCTGAAATGAGGGAAAACTTCAGTCTTGATACCACGAGAGAGCTCAGTAATTCCTTTGCTATGGACAGGCAGGGCTGGTTCAGTATTCCCAGAACTGGCCTGCAATGGCTTCCAGGCACAATTTCCCCTTTGCCTACTCTGTTTACAGATCTCCTTGGCAGTCAGGGATTGATGGTGCTGTGTTAATTCATGCTGGTTAATGGAAAGAAATGAGGTGTGCTGGGATGCTGCCTCTGGCTTTACCTGCAGGAAGCAGTGCAGGCCAGTGTAAGGCACAAGTGAGGTGAGAGAGGAGCATTTTCTCTGGAGTGCTGGGACATGGCTTTGGAAGACTGAGGGCAGTCTGGGTGCCTGAACTTGGTGCTGAACCAGAAGTATTTTGGTGATGATGGACAGGACTGACGTACCAGGATTTGATGTGTACACATCCCTTGCATCTTGAAGCCTGTCCATAGCTCCTGAGCTGTGGTGCTGTGTTTGGACAAGGCAGAATCAGTTTTCTCAGCTAGTTTTGAGAAACTCAAGATGACAGGAGTGGGTAGAAGTTGAAGTCAGACATCCTGGAATCATTTGAGAGAAATTATTTGGGAATAATTAGTTTCTTAAACCTTGTTTTATGTTTGGGAATGAAGAGCAGCAGCACAGATCAGTGTCTAACCATGTGCTTCTTGTTTTTCAAGGAGTTGCCCTCCCACCCTGAAGTCAGTGTGGCCAGTGAACACAGGCAGAATGGAGCACCATGAGCTGTTGCCAGAAGCCAGGAGGGCAGCAGTTGGACCAGTGCCCCAGCAGGGTTTCTATGGCAGTGAGTCCATCCCTGCTGCTGACAAGCAGTTCCTGCAGAGTTCCACTCTGGTGGCACAGCAGAAGGCAGACGATTGTTACCGCGGCTTTGCCGGCGTGGACATGGAAGAGCAGAGTTTGTACTCTGCCAGGAGCGATCGTGCCAATGGCTGCAGCCTGCAGGCTAATGACAGTATGAAGACAACACCTGTGTATCAGAACTACCCCTACCTGAAAAACACCTTTGCAGCCCAGGCTGGCTACTCAGAAGCAATCAAAGACTCAGGAGCCGATGCTTATTCTTATGGAAGGGAGAAGGTGTGTCCCAAAGGAGCAGATGCACAGGTGCACCCAAAGCGGGTAGAAACATTCCTTCCACAGTGCCACAGATATAATGAGAACACAGATTATACCAGATACACTGAATATTCTCATGCTGGTAAAGCAAAGCCCAACAAGGGCACCAGTTGTAGCCTCCAAGAAAATAGAAAGCTGGTAAATGGAACCTCTGAGGCACCATCTCTGGATGCAGAGCCCTGTGCTAAATTATTTCAAGTTAAATCAGGAACTCAGAAAAAATTTGAAGATACAATTTCAGATCAGCACGACTTTACATTTCCCAAGTCTGTAGGACTTGTATCAGAAAAACAATTTCCAAATGAATCTTCCTTCGGCACTGATTTTGGGCAAAAATTTGAATTTGGACTGAAATCTTTTGCAGCTTGTCCAGGAAATAATGGTGTGGAAAAGCAGCAGTTTTCCAAGGCCGATCTTCAGAATCCTGAATTCTATAAATCACTCCCACTGTTGCCCAGTGCAGCAGTCCCCTCAGCAGGCTCTAGCGCCAGGCCAGGGTGGATGAACATCCAAACCAAACCCACGGCTTCTGGCACCTTCCAGAATCCAAGTCCTTTGTTGAAACTGAATAATCAGTCACCTGCATTTCCAAAAAGCTCTCGTCATTCTAATGATGTTTTTCAGTTGCCATCTTCAAATTTGCCTTTAAATAGTAATTTACTTCACAAGTACTGTCAAGACAACCCATTCCTCTCCAGCCTTGACTTCGGCTACAGCACTGCAGAACGAGCTCGGGCAGCTGCGTGCATGGAAGCCCTGGTTAGGGGTGGGGAAGAGAACCTCATCGAGTACCTCAATGAGAAGAAGTTGAAGCAGCCAAATGGATTCTGTGACAGTTACTTGACTCAGCAGTTGGGGATCATTGACAATCTGAATAAACAGCGTTTCCAGCTGAAGCCACAGAGTGAGCACTGTGATCTGGAAGGGCAGAACCAGGCAGATGGGGTGTTCCAGGACATGTACCAGGAGATACTGGAGTCTCAGGGGCAGCTGCATCTCGGGGCAGGGAATGGGGACAGCAATGCCATCAGTGCTGGGAGCTGCCTGCAGGCTCCAGGCATTGCCAACTGCATGGTGGGTGACTTCAGGCGGAACCGGCAGCTGGGCCCCAGCACCTTCCCCATGAGATCCGCTCACCTCTTGGGCCGCTCCGTGGTGCCTCTGATGGAGCCTCACAGCTTGTTCTCCCAGGATGATCTCAAACGCCTGTACCCCTGCTTTACGGAGAAGATGTACGGTGACAGTGCCCTCTCTGGCTTCGTGTCAGCGTTTGGATTTCAAAAGCAAGTCAAAAACCGCAGTGGGCCTGCCAGCGAGCTGCATGTGAGACTGGAAGAGTGTTATGAGCAGTGGAGAGCTTTGGAGAAAGAAAGAAAGAAGGTAAGAAAACCAGACTGGAATAATATCACAGATTTGATGTAGATCTCATCCTGCTCAGTGCAGTCCCAGATCGTGGGTAGTTCTGCTGTTAGGAGTTTAAATGCTTGATGGGACTTCAAAGTTACAAGTTTATTTCTCTGTGTGTTTTGGGACAGGAAGTGAAAGATGTGGAGATCTGCAGCCTGGCTGGAAGCATTGCTAATGTTGTATGGAACGTTGCACTAAGAGGAGGAGTTCAGGGGCTCTTCCAGTCCCGGGGCTGGGGAAGGTGTGTTCATGAGGAACAAAGATGTGCTCTGCCTTTTTTATTAATAAATAAATACAGTGCCTCTGGAACTTTGAAAGCAAATCCACCAAATATATTTTGAATTGAATCTAAATTCTAATTCTTTCAATCCAGTTTTTTAGGAGCTACACTGAATTCCTACCTGCTGTTTCCCTGAAGGTTTAAACCTAGGGTGCATTTGAAGGAGGTTTTTGGTTTTGGTTTGTTTTTTTGTTTTTTTTTCTCCCAGAAACAGAGGCTGAGGGAAGGGTCATATTAAAATCCTTGCAGTAAAAGGCTCAGGTAGGGCTGTGTGGAGCCCTACTCAAAGCAGTTGCCTTTTTTGGTCTGTAGGAAAACCTGTCTTCATTTCACCAGCTGAGATGGGGTTTGAATTTCAATACCTGGGAGTGTCTGTGGGGAAAGCTGGGCCAAATGTCACCTGGCAATAGTGGGGCCTTGGAGAGTTCTCCTGTGCCAGCCCCCACAAAGAAACCAATTCCAAGAAGATGTAATGTGGGGATTTTTTTGATGGTGTTTCCTGACAAAAGCCAGTGGCTGCTTTGAATGCAGGGGCTGAGGAAGAGTGAGCCCAGTTTAAGGAGGGGAGGTGGTGTCTGGGGTGCATGGAAAATGCAAGAGGGAAAAAGCTGGCATGTGCATGGCCAGGGGCCATAGGGGAGAAATTCAGCTTTATCACAGAATCCCAGAATGGTTTGGGTTAGAAAGGACCTTAAAGTTCCCTCAGTGCCACCCCTGCCATGGGCAGGGACACCTTCCACTATCCCAGGTGACTCCAAGCCCTGTCCAACCTGGCCTTGGGCACTGCCAGGGATCCAGGGGCAGCCACAGCTGCTCTGGGCACCCTGTGCCAGGGCCTCCCCACCCTCACAATGAACAATTTATTTCTAATATCTGGTCTAAACCTGCTCTTTCTGTGTGAAGCCATTCCCCCTTGTCTTGGCACACCACGCTCTTGTTAATAGTGGACCACTATGAAACCATCCAAGAACTGCAATTTTAAATGAGATTCAGCTAATTCTGTGTTGTTATGGGTATTTCAGAGTGACATAACAAGGGGATGAGAGAGCTGGAAACTTGGAATCTTGCAAACAGCTTTCAAAATAGTTTTCTGATGGCTAAATAAAATACAGAATCCTGAAATGGTTTGGTTTGGAAAGGACCTTAAAGACCATCCAGCTCCACCTACCTTCCACAAGAAGTGGAACACCTTCCACTAGACCAGTGTGCTTAGGAAAATATCTTTCTGTAGTTTAATCTGTACAACAAGTAGGTTAATTGCTGACTGTAACAGTTTTGTTTTATGTGTGAGATCCACATCTGTTTGGTCATTTTTTTTCCCCCTGTAGTTCTGACTTGCCTCCATTTTATCTCCAGGCAAAACCAGTGCAGGCTGTAGTCAGAGTGAGCAGACACAGCACTGCTGGAACACGGTGTGTTGGCTTTAGTTGAACTGCTTTGAGTAAAGCAGTTCTTCACTTAAAGCAGGTGATTGTCTCACCAGAGGATTAAATCCCAAATGCCTGAATCCTCATTGACTCCTTTAAAAAACTCCAAAACCCTGATGGGAAGAATTGGAATCTGATATTTTTTCTTGTTTCTGTAATGAAGCACACTCTACATGTACATTCTGAGGGAGTTGTTCTTTTGTTTTCCTGCAGGCTGAATCAGCTCTTGCTAAGAATTTTCAAGGGAAGAAGGTTTCCAGTACTAACAACATTCCAATTCCAAGGCTGACATCAAATCCATCAAGGGTTGATCGCTTAATTGTGGATCAGCTACGGGAACAAGCCAGAGTGAGTTGTAGGACTAAAAAAAATCTATTGAACTTATCCCACAGAACTTAGAGTACAGTGTGAGATAGGTAAGATGATCAGAGCAGCTTTTCCCAAAATAGCTTTGTTCTTCAATGCTGTGCAGGGAATAACATTTCAGCAGTCCCTGATAGAGCTTCTACAGCTCCAGGGTGCTGTTTCCAGGGAAGCACAGAGGGGCTGAGGCTCACAGTTACATCCCCATGTGCCAGGAGGACGTGGTTCCTGGTGCAGGAGCCTGCACATGGTGCAGCATCCAGCCCTGGAGCCTGTGCACAGCTCTCAAGGGTGCTGCATTCAGAGCAGCTCGGCAGGGAAATGTTTGCTGTGGATTTGGAGACACTGTGATGAAGGAGGTGTTTGTGGGGAAAAAACAGGTTTAGTTAATGTTTAGAAGATGTTGACATATATATTTGCTTGAGAGTCTGGTACATTTTAACACAGAATGATTATTTGATGCACCTTCAGCTGCAGTTTCTGTTACCAGTTTGCTGTTTAACCCAGAGAGCCATAACCAGCAGGACGAGGGAGGCTGGTGTCTGCTGTGCTCTGGGGGCAAACCACAGTGCTGGGGGCAGCCCAGGGTCCATGGGGAAGTGACAGCTGAGGGAAAAGGGAGCACAAACTGTGCCATCAGAATGGTGAGGAGCTGCTGTGGCCCCCGTGAGGCCCAGAGAGCAGAGCCTCGGTGCTGGTGCTGCAGGCGAGGAGAAGCAGACACCAACCTGTTGCCCCCTGCAGGGGCTGTGGGATGAGAGGGTTCTGGGGAATGTTGGGAGGCAGCAGCAGTGCTGGGCCGGCCACTCAGCAGCAGAGGGGAGCAGCAGCCTGTCCTGCCTCACACAGCAGAAATAATCCATGGAGCTGTGTCTGCTCACTGCCTGCAGGACCTGCCTGGTGCTGCTCATCCAGCTGAGGGGTGGAGGGAAACACGTGGATGGGCTTAGTGTACTCTTTTTAAACTCTTGCTCTATGAATCCCAAAATAACAGCCTTAGTTTCTGTGTTCAGAATGCTTGCCTGCCCTTGTCCTGGTACTTTAAAACTGCCTCCAAAACAGGGTTTAAGCCTCTCTAGCCATTTGAGAAACCAAACTTCAGAGTATAGCACCTCAAACCATTGTGAGGTACGTTGTCAGGTAGTTTTAAGGATGCTCAACAGCAGAGTGGGGCTGTTAAACTTGAATTCTAACATCAGAAAGCTTGGTGATGGCCAGAGAGGAGCCCTGGTACAAAGGTTTGAGTGGAAGCTGCATTGGCTGAGTCTGTGATTAACTCCCCATTGTTGGACCATCCAGTTAAATCTTCCTGACAGTCACATGCGTTCATTTAAGACATTAAGTGTAGCCATGGCCCAAGCGACATCTGAATTTGGGGATTTTTAGTTTCTCTTTTTCTGCAGACCAGTAACCAGATTCTCAGCATTATGTGACTGTGGCTGAGGAGTCACTCACCATGGAGAAATCCTCAAGTGATGTGACTGGTGTAAGATAAGACAACAAAGATGCACATTTTCAGTGGACTAAACAAACCTGAATTGTTTCTGAATGTTTGTTCTCAGCTCCCTTAGTGCTGAGTGTTCATCCCAAGGTCAGCCCTCACATGGTTCCACAGCAGTTTTCCTTTTCCCAGTGCAGCTGTGACTGCTGCTGGCCCAGGCTGCCCTGCACAGCACAAGGGGCCTGTCTGGGTTTTCATCCAGGAATTGCAGCAGTGCTGTGACAAGGGAGGACCCCAGTGCTCTGAATTCAGGGAAATGCACATTGTCCTGAAAGCACCTTTTGGTCATGGATGTCTCAAAGCTGTACAGATCTGGAGTTAACCACTAAGCTGGGGGTCCTTACTGGGGTGTTGTAGGTTTGCTGTACCACAGCTTTGGGTTTGGAGATCAACAAATCCCTGGTAAGAACTTGAAACTGCTTCAGCTATAACTTCATGAACTTCTCAAAAGACAGTAATGATTATCATTAATCTGTTCTCCTTAGTTAATTTTCTTTTAAGTGGATGAGTACAGTGTGAACCCCTGTAAGGTGTGAATTGTTCCTCAGGTTGTGACTTTGCTGGGGAAGATGGAGCGCCTGCGCAGTTCCCCGCTGCACGCCAACATCTCCACTGCTCTGGACAAACACCTGGAGTCGATCCACGTGGTGCAGGCTCGGAGGAAGGATGAAATTGTCAATGCTTCCAGTCGGCAGCGGCACGGCCCTCCCAGGTGCCAGGATGAGAGAGGTATAGCTGTGCTTATGTACATTTATCAGGCAGCTGGGAAGTTGAACACATCTTGCAAAAATCAGTGAGGGAGGTTGTAATTCAAGTTTTAACTTGCTTTTGAATGTTAGAGCTTTGTCAAAGGCAGATTGGATGGAGTTTGGATGAGGGTTTGAGGAGATACTAAAGCTATTTATTGATTAACAGGTTACATCAATTTGGAGGTGGTTATGCAATTAATGAACTAGCAAGGAATAAAAATTAGTGGGTTTTTTTGATAACACATTCAGGGATGGAGATGTTACTAAGCTATTGCCTCTTGCTTCTCCCTGTCCCTCACATTCCTGTTCCTAGGAAGCCTCCAGTTCTGTCTATATCTAGATGAGAACTTCCTTGGTCTCTCCATGCTGAATCTGCCCAAAGTTACCGAGATGGCCTTGGGTTACAAATGGATTTCCTCTTCAAGCATCTTCTGTCATAGTCATAGACTGACATCATTACAAATCATATTTTGGATGGACACACAAAAATACAATGGGCAGAATGTTTTCATTCTTAATGGTGTCCCAAATAAGCCAAACATTCAGTTTAATCTTTCACCAGTGCACAGGCAGAGTGGCCAGTTCCCTTGTCTCTGAGATGGGAGTCAGGGTAAATTCCTTTTCCCTGCAACACTCTGACCTCCTTGTGTCAGAAGCTGTCTTACATTTCTAAGTCTTCTGATCTCTTCTGCTGTTCTTTCTACATCTGAATTACAGGAATTATTTTACCTTTTTGGGGTGTCCCATCATGCAGTTCTGTAATTCTCAAGTTTACCTTAGAAGATACACTGCAGCATTCTTTATTTTCACCTGTTCCCCATCATTCTTGTTTCTCTTTACCCTGACTGAAGATTATGGGACTTGTTAAAGTGAAGGGGATTCTTTGGGTGTTGAAGCCCATGAAAATAATTGGCTTTACCTGGCACTACCACATCTGTGAGCTCTTCAGAACAGAGTAGTCTGGGAAGGAGTTGTCAGACCTGGAGGTGAGATCCAGCTTCTTGGTGCAGCTGCTGGGAGAGGAGAGGAGGCTCTGCACAATGGGATCTGATTACTTACCTGGAGGGGTGGTGCTTGGTCCTCTGCCTCCCATTGCTCTCTTGGGAGCAGCAGTTGGGGAGGATTTTTTTGAACAGTATTATTGGATGCAGTAACTGTATTTGCTGTGTCAGGCAAAACCTTGAGGGGAAGACCTGAAGCTGTTCTGGTTTGTTTGGGAGCAGGTCTTGCCCAGCCCCGTTTCCACAGCACCTTTCTATTCCATCTGATTCGATAGTAAGCATCTATGACAGAACCACAGGATGGTTTAGGTGGGAAGGGTCCTTAAAGCCCATCCAGCTCCACCCCTGCCATGGGCAGGGACACCTTCCACTCTCCCAGGTGACTCCAAGTGTCCAACCTGGCCTTGGACACTTCCAGGGATGGGCATCCACAGCTTCTTTGAGCACCCTGTGCCAGAATAATGGGATCAAAGCCCAGGTGACCCTTTACAGCTCTGTGGCTCAACAGCCATTCACAGAACATGACCTGTGTGCTTCAATCCAATGCCCCAGTGGAGCTGTTCCTTCAGCCCTGGTAAGGATTTCCTGGCAGGACAGGTGAAGGATCTCCCTGTGACCCAGAAGGGCAGGGCCCGGGTGCCATTAGTGTGTGTGTGTGTGTGTACATGGAGCACCGCAGCCCCGGGCTGCAGCTGCATCAGAAAGGCGTAACAAACTCAGAACCAAAAAGCCACACACCTGCCTCGCCATGTGAGGGCAGAGAAATTCAGATCCAGCTGTTATAAACCTGTAAAGGGCCAGACAAAGACACGAAAGGGCCGGAAGGTGTGAGGCAAGGGCAGCCCCAGCAGTGCTCCAGGACTAAAGGGCCGTTTCCTCCCTCTGCAGTGGTGCTGGCTCTGGCCGCGGCGCTCCGGGCGCTGTGCCTGGCCACGCGCAAGGTCCGCACTGTGCTGTGGTGCGCCTTCCAGATGACCCTGCCCAAATCCTCCGCTGGCAAACGGGCTCGGGAGAGACTTCCGCAGGAGGGGGCAGCGTCCGAAGAGAAACGAGCGGAGACGCCCCCGGCTGCGTCTGCGGCTGCGGCCCCGCGAGGGCCCAGAGAAGGGAGTGCAGAGGGAGCCCCGGGGCCGTGCACGGACCTGCTCCGCAGCGTGTATGAGAGAGGAGATATGAATTCCTCGTAATTTTTGGTTCTTTTTAGTTACGTCAAAGTTTCAACTGCTAAAGTTCATATTTAAAGCTGTATCTTGATGAGAAGTGGGATTTGCCTTAAGGGCTCTCAGGTTAAGCTGTTAACATGACGGGCAGGTCAGAATGTTGTAAAGCCAAACTGGTGAATGTTAACTTAAAAAACTAATCAGACTAATTCATTAACAGCCAAGATATTATTTAACTCCTGAGGGTGAAGCCTGGTGTCCAACTCTCCCCATAACTCCTTTTAGTTTTGCTTTAGGAAATAGGTTTTTAAATAATGATTCTTAAAGACTGTCATGTGACGGGGTGTGAGGTTGGTATCAGATCAGATTGTGATGTAAAATGGTTTCCTTACTGAACTAAAACCTGGAAACAGGAAGAGAAAAGGCTAGGAATACCCATTATTCATGTAAAACTAGATATTTAAAATACAAATATTTATGATTTTTGAGATTTTAAAGTCTACATTTGGGAAAGGCAATATGCACCAGGTTCCACTAAATTACCAGTAGAGGAGAATTGCTGTGTGAAACCATGAATTTAGTGAATGTGTTCAGATATTTGAAATGGTCTTGGGAACAAAGGAACTACTGTTGTAAAGTATTTAAGCATAATCAAACTACGACAGGCAGACAGGATTGTCCTGCAGAGCTGTGAAGGAGCTTCAATAATGAGCGTTGTTTTTAATTTAACTTCAGAAAAGGTCGCGCCAAGTTCTGAAATTTGGATTTTCTTAAGGTTACTAGTTTGGTTTGAAATTTGATTGTCAACTTCTAGACTTCTTAGTTCCCTTCTGCATTTGGGCAGCTCCCAGCACTGGTGTTTGCTTGCAGCTCTCAGTCTTTAGGAGCAAAAATGATGGATTCACCAGCACCCAACACTGGTGCTCAGGACAGAGTGACCCAGGGAAACCCACAAGCAGTGGGTTAAAGTTACTGAGCTGACCATGCCTGCACACCCTGGTACCAACATGACTCTGCTCTTCCTGCTGCTGGGAATGCTGATGTGCAGAAGGGGTGATGGCATCAGATAAATTGTCATTAGATGTGCAGAAAGGACTGAGAAAGGCTCAGCAGAAGGTGGGGTGTGATCACGGCAATGACAGCAGTGCTGCCGGGTGAGTGGGGCAGAACAAGCACAGCTTCCTAAGAGTCACTGCACTGGGGCTTGTTCAGTTTGACCCAGGCTGTGTTGATGTTAAAGCAAAACTGACTGTGCTGACTGGAGTTGTCTATAAGAAATAAATTCATTTTTGTTGAAGAGCTTTTGTTCTGCAAGTGTGTTTCCAGGCCGGGCTCCTCAAGCCTTAACCAATACTGGGGGGAAGCATTCAGCCTGTTATGGAATTGTGTTCAGGATAAAGCAAAGGGGATGCTGAAATCCCTCTCTGGAGGGAGCCATGACCATAACATTGGACATGCCAAGGGAGCCAGAGTAGGGAATGTTTCTTCCCTGAAAATGTCTCAGCTCCAAGCTCTGCATTTCCAGGGAAGGCTGATGCAGCAATTCTGTCATCTGCACTGGGAATCTTGGGGGTGAGTCCAGAGTATTCCTGCTGTATAAATAACTCCCTGCTGTCAGTGCCAGCTGTGCTCTGCTGACTGTCCTGAATGGAGCAGCAGTGCTTGGAGTTCCAGAAGCCAAGTTGCTGCCAGCCTGGGCACCTGATCCATGGCACAAACTGCTGGCATGGGAAGGGGTGGGCCCACAGTCCTGGGGAGCAGGGGCAGTACTGTGGGGTGGGCGCAGCCCTTCAGCCTTATGGGCTGGGAACCATCAGCTCACTTTGAGTTTCCAACACCACTGGCTGCTGCTATGGTGCTGCTTCTGGTCACGGTTCCACTCTGCCCCAGGACAGCTGCTGGAAGCCAAAGGGCTGGACTTGCCTTTGCTCCTGATCCCTGTCCCTGACAGGGCCTTTCCCAATGGCAGAGCGAGGTTTGGCCAGACAGACACAAGAGCCCAGCCCAGCCCTGTGCCTGGCTGGGAGTGCAGGGGACAGTGGTACCTGCAGAGGGATCTGCAGGGCTGTGGGAGCCAGTTCCCACCGTGTGTGTGTGTGTGTGTGACTGTGCTCTTCTTGCATCCACGCAAGATCCTGTGGATGTGCACACATGGTGTAGCCTGTTCCTGGAGTACAGCAGGGGGCAGAGGGGGCTCAGGGCCTCCTCTCCCATGGAGGTGAACACTGCCCTTCCCTGAACTGTCACAACCAAAGGTCTCAGCAGGCCATAACAGGCTCAGGTGAGCAGCTCCAGCCCTCAGCTTGTATCTTCCTTGGAAGCCAAGGGCTGGGCAGTTCAGTGCCAGGTCACAGAGCTCTGGGTAAAGCCACTCTGGCTGGCAAGGATGGGCAGCAACTGCTGCCAGAGCAAGGGAGGTGCCAGAGGGAGGTGAGATCAGTGCTGCCAGCCTGCTGAGCCCCGAGGGTGGGCAAGGCTGCCTCGAGCCTGCTGAGCCCAGGGCTGGTGCACAGGGCTCCAGGGCACTAGAGAAGTGAGAGCTGGGGCTGAGTGCCACCCCCTCCCTCAACAGCTGCCCCTGCCCTGTTCCACCGCAGTCCCACACCCTGGCAGCTGCCTGAGTCACCTGAAATAGGATGCTCCAACCAGGAACCGCCACAGTGCACCAGGCCAGGCTGGGATGAGCCCTGGGGAGCAACACAGCTGGGTCAGCTCCCAGGAAAGAGGGCACCACAGCCCTGAGAAACAAGGCATGAATGAAGCTGAATCTGCACCAAGGCAGCAACAGCTGAGCATTCAGAAATGCTGCTGCTGGGCAAGGGGCCAGCAAGGACACACCACTGGCACTGCCATCATGAATGGCAACATCACTCAGAGGAACACACTTCTTGGCCAATCAAGATTTATTATTCAAGTCCAAAGACAAAGCAGCTGGAGACTCACACAGCACAGCAGCGGCCTGAGGGGGAGGCCTGGCCCTGGAGTCAGAGCGGTCTGAAAGCGGTGCTGGGTCACAGCCTGGCAGTGCAGGAGCACAGAAGCTCAGCACAGGTCACCTCACAGCACACGGGCACCAGGAGCATGCTGCAGCACAGAGCCCAGGCACACCCCTTCCTCTCACAGCCCCTCCTTCCCCCTCAGTTCACAGGATTAGTGTTCTTCTTCCCCAGTGGGCAACACCATCACAAAAAAGGCTGGAGCAGCAGGGATGAGCCCTTTGTGGGGGGGAGGAGCATTCAGGAGAACTGCAGTTCCTGATGGCAGCTGTGCCCAACGGGCAGTGACTCCAGCACATGCCTGGCTCACCCTGCTTGTGCCAAACCAGCTTCAGAGCTTCACCCTGGCAACAGCCATGGAAGTAACAGTCCATGTTCACCCCACAGAACATCGGGGAGCACCATTTTCCAGCTATCTGGAGTTTTAAAACTGCGTTAGGAGTGTGGTTTGCTGCTGCTGAGGCCAATTCTCCTGCCCAGGTGGTATTTCCCTCACTCACAGTCCACAGGAGCTCATCTCTATTTCACATATCTCACTCCTCTGCTGCAGCCCAGCACTGCCCTGTGCTGAGCTCAGCTCCAATCCTGCTCCCCCAGCCTGAACAGGGTTGGAGCACTGGCCTCAGCTGCACAAACACAGGGATTTGCAAAGACGTTTTTCAAGGCTTGTGTAAATGAATCCATGTGTGCCCCAGGGCAGCGTGTCCTGGCTCGAGACAGGAAGGGCTCAGCTCAAACCACGGCCAGTGCAGGGGCTGCTTCCTACACCATGCTCTGCTCCCAGGTGGTCAGAAGTAAAAATGGATCAATTTAACAACACGGACATAATCACTTCACCCTTCTTTGGTACAGACACTGGCCACGAGCACTGACTGGGACACTGACACCACAAGCACAGGGCACACAGAGTCCAGGAGCTGCTCAGAGATTTTGTTCTGCTATGTAACAAAACAAAACAAAAAAAAAGGCAACACTTCCCAAGAACTGCTCCCAGCCACGTGCCTGGAATTCTTGCTGCTTTTTAAACACACACTGTACTCAGAATTAATTTTATCCTTTGAGAGTCCAACTGGAAATCACCAGCTACCGCTTCCGCTCGCCTTTCTGTGTTCGTTTCTTCTCCTTTTCCTTTCGCTCCTGCTTGGCCAGCTTGTCCTTCTCCCGCTGCAGTTTATCCTGCTCTTTCTTCTTCTGGAACTCATCCCGCAGCAGCTCCCTCTCCAGCTTCCTGGCGTTCAGGACATCCTCCACGTTGGTGTTTCGGAACAGCGCTGGGGCGGGCTAAGGGCAACAGCGCTCTGGCTGAGGTCACATGAGACAGTGCCTGTGGCACAGGGGAAGGTTGTTCTACCTCCCCCCTCAGCTTCTGAATCCCTACTTCCTCACAAGGCAGGTAAGGAATTGGGGAATGAGGAATGCAGAAAGGAGAAGGAATCTCTGGTTGCTTTTCCAAAAAGAAAAGTCAGGTTGAAAAACACCCACTTCTAGAGAAGGAAGGCTCTGGAGCAAAAGTCTTATGAGGAGTGGCAGAGGGAGCTGGGGAGGCTCAGCCTAGAGAAAAGGAGGCTCAGAGGAGACCTTCTCACTCTCCACAACCCCCTGACAGGACGGTGCAGCCAGGGGTTGGGCTCTGCTCTCAAAGGAACAGGGACAGGACAAGAGGAAACAGCCTCAAACTATGCCAGGAGAGGTTTAGGTTGAATATTGGAAAAACTACTTAATGGAAAGGGTTGCATTGGCACAAGCTACCCAGGGCAGTGGAAGAGTCCCATCCCTGAGGGATTTAAAAGCTCTGTGAATGTGGCACCTGGGGATATGGGTCAATGGTGGCCTTGGCAGCGCTGGGGGAATGGCTGGACTTAATCTCAGAGGGATTTTCCAACCTTAGTGATTCTATGGTTTTTCCTAGAAAAATGAGGTTGCCTACTGGTTCTTAAGACTGATGTGTAGAGATGCATGTCAAACCTCTACAAACCTGAAAGGAAGCAAACACAGGGTACAGCCTCGAGTGTGTTCACTGCAGGTGTGTGTCACATGTCTGAACACATACATATGTGTACATATACATGTATACATGTGTGTGTTTGTGCAGACAACTACAGACATGTCCCTAATGCGGGGACAAGAATAATTTATGTTTCATATTTAATTATGTGATAAAACCTGCTGCCATCTTAAATTTGCCAGCTGGGAGCTCAAGGACCAGTTCTGAGACAGACATGGGCCCCTTGGTCCTGGCCATCCTGAGTGTTCAGCTGCACCATGGCCTGCCAAGCTTCATTCCTGACATGATTTCCCTCTCTGGACACCAATTAACATTAACCTGATGTTCTGGGAGCATTGTCCTTATCAATAAGCATGTTCTGTGAAGGTGCAAGAAGGTGGAAGAGGGAAAGGAGGGAGGAGAAGAAAATGAATGGCAGGGTTGGTGTGAGCACTGCACAGAGCGCACGGACCTGTCACTGTCACTGTGAGCAAGGTCAGGGTTCACAGAGAGAAAAACCAATCCCCAAGCTTAAAAGGTGGCCCTAAAGAAACAGGGACACCAGCACAGGGAGAGAAGGATGGGAAACTCACCATGGAGCCTGCCTGCCCCACAAACAGCCTGAGTCAACAGGAATTCAAAGGATACATTTTTCTGATCCAATATTTACTGCTGTTGTCGATCCATCCTGTTCATCCCCACCAGTGAGAGAATTAAGGAAACGCAGACATCAGTAATGAATGAACTTGTGCCTCTCTACAGCCACACCTCATTCAAATAACAGCCTGATAAAGCCAGGAAGAAGCAGCTGGACTCTCACAGACCAGGTATGCACAGCTCCCACCCTCAGCTCCTGCTGCTCCAGGGCCAGATGCAGTTGCCTACAATTCACTCTGCTGGGCAGGGAAAAGCTCATTTTTCAGCACCACAAAGAGTTAACTTCTAACCCTCCCTTCTAACACACTCTCTCTGTAAAGGATTATTTCAGCAGATTTCTCCTGGAAAAGCAAGAAACTCAGCACCAGCTGCTGAGAAATGGGGGCATTCACTGCTCTCCTGCCACACACCTGGGCTGGGCAAAGCATCACAGCCGTGTGCTGGTGGGGACAAACACCCTCCCGGGAGCATCTGCTCGTAGCACTCCACAAATGAGGAGCTTCCATGCTTTATCCATGGCAGTTATTGTGAAGGAAGACTGCAAAGCTTCCCCAGCTCTCCCCACCAGACCCTGCACAGCTGGGAGGGAGCTGTTGTTGGAGGAGGTTTACAACAGCTGTTTTCCCACACAGGCCCGAGTGCAGGAAAAGGATATTCCTCCTCGTCAGTCACGTTGGCATACTGGGCCAGGAGCGCAGCCTTCCTCTGCTTCTCCTCCTGGGACACCTCCTTGGGCTTCACCACTATCCTGGCCTGCTTCTCCATCATGCTGGCGATGGCCTGGACCTCATCTGGCAGGAGAGGAGTGACAGTGTCAGCCCAGGCCACAGACAGGGCCACCGAGCCTGGTGTCACTCACTGGCTCCTCCCTCTGCAGCTCCACCCACCCCTGTCCTGCAGGGACATTGTCCTGGGGGAAATGCACCCACTCAAAGGGAGATGTCTCACCCAAAAACACCCCCCAGGCTTTTCCCAAGGGCACCAGTGGTGCTGTCAAAGCCAGCTGCTTTGGGGAATTCCAGATGGGAGCTGGGAGAGATGGAGCTGCTGAGGAGCCACCGTGGGGCTGGCTAGGGCCAGCATGGGGCTGACACCTGAGGTGACACTGGCTTCTCCCTTCGAGGGGGAATTCCCTGTGCTGCACCAGACACTGTTATTCCTGGAGTAAGGGAAGTTTCACAATGAAACTGGAATCAGTCAGGCTCTGGCTAATGAAAATCCATTTGACTCCAAATCACATT
This sequence comes from Pycnonotus jocosus, assembly GCA_013400435.1. Lineage (NCBI taxonomy): Eukaryota > Metazoa > Chordata > Aves > Passeriformes > Pycnonotidae > Pycnonotus > Pycnonotus jocosus. Next base: position 136,034 of record VWYP01029792.1, read on the forward strand.
CTCTTCCGCTTCAAAGCAGCTTAATAAGTTTATTTAAGTATGTACTTAACCCTCATCAAAGAGAAATTCTGAAAACCTGAAGTGAGGGATCAGTTCCATGCCCTCACTTTCTTTCCAGCTAAGAGAAACCAACAGCTGATTTACCTTTTAACACTGAAATCCCACTTCTCATTTCCTAAAATGACATCTGGGTTTTGATGCCAATTTTTTTTTAGCCTGTTAATCACTTACCCTCAGGAATTTCTTATTCTGAGTGGATACACACTTCAGAGGGGATTTATCCTTTTATGGAACCCCAGTGAAATAATTTCAGCCTGGGATTCCATGAACCCAGACACACTGTGCTGCCTCTCTATAACAAGAAAAATCCCTGTGGGTGAGCACTGGCAGGGGCAGGAGGAGCCCAGCAGCAGCTCCAGCAATCCCAGTCACTTGTCCCCAAAAGAAATTTATTTTATTTAATGCATGGAACAGCATTAACTTCTCGCTGTCCCCAGCCAAAGACAAGGTCAGGCCAAGAACAGACTTCCAGGATTTTTGGGGAAAGCCACTGAGCTGCTGCGTGGTGGAGCTGCTGTGTCCATGCACGGGGTGAGGGAGAGTGGGATGCTGGGGCTGATCCAGTGATGAGGGACTGGCTGCCAGAGCCACTCCTGGGTGACACTGAGCACTGACAATGGGCTGCTTGCAACCAGAGGCACCAAGAAAATGCAAAGCAAACAAAAAGCAAGATTTAGCCAACAGGGACATTCCATTGTCACGATCTCCTGTCAGCTCTGTACCACTGCAATGTCACTGATCCGTGCTTGAACCACAAATCCTCCCAGCACCCAGAGCCCTGCACAGGGACCAGGACAAACCTCTCCAGTGAACAAGGAAAAGGAGAGGTCTTGGCTCCCAGCTGAGGACAAGGGATGGATTCAGGGAGGGGACACAGGGACAGTGGGGCTGTATGGGGCTGGGGAAGGAGCAGTGACAGTTTATCAGCAGCCTCACAGAGCTTCCTCCAACAAATATTTATGGGAAAAAAAGAAGAGTTGAAAAGGGAAAATGTTGGAAGAGTAAATACAGAGGCATGAGTGGGGTGAGCAGCAGCAGCAGCAGGGACAGCCCAGTTCTCCACAGGAGCAGCTGCAGTTGTACAAATCAGCTGCTTTCCAGACTGGCACAGACAGGAGCAGCACAGGTTTCTATACCATAATAGCTGCAGTGCCAGCACTGAACAGAGACAGCTCTGGATGTGTTGGGAAAGAAGGTTTCTGAAAAAACCACAGAATGGTTTGGGTTGGACCTTAATGACCATCTCATCAGAAAAAAAAATCCTATTAAAAAAAAACCCCACACACAAAAAAACCCCCACCAAAACCACACAAAAAAACCCAAACAAAACAAAAGCCAACAAAAAACCCAAACAAACAAAAAAACCAACCCAACCAACCACCACAAAAAAACCTGATGCCAAACTAAAAAACAACAACAGAGGACCAAAAACCTGATAAACAAGAAAAAAAAATGCTTTTCCCCTGCAGGATGATGAACCCAAAGAGCAGCAAATTCTGGGGCAGCCCAAAGTGAAGCTGCTCATCCCAATACCAGGTGAAAGAGTGACTGAGCAGCAATGGAACGAGAGGCAGGTCAGACCTGCAGCCATGGGGCAGCCTTGGTTTAAGTCCTACCAGGACAAACACAAAGTTCCTGTTGAGGTGAGGCCCTGCAGGTCACCCCCCACTGAGGACCAGGGCACAGCACCCCAGGGCACAGCACTCTACCTTCTTTCTCCTCTTTGGCATCAACGACCTGGGAGTCAGACCATCTCTCCACAACCTCCCTGCACACATCGTTCAAGAGATCTTCTTCCTAGTAAGGGAAAAGAGACTCCTCAGATTTGGAACAGAGCTGGCTGCTTCAAACCAGCACCAGTCAGACAGGGAAAGCAGCAGCCACAAAGGATCTGCATGCCCAGGAATGCAGCTTTTCACCCCAAATCTGCCTGTTAAGCACACACAGGACTCTTTTCCCTGGGATGACACACATGGGTTTCACAGCAGAGGCTGTGCAGGTGCCACAGCCCTGCCCACACCCAGGAGCCCTTGGGGATCTTTGCTCCCAAAGCCTCCTGCCCAGCATCCTCTCTCTTCCTGAGCAAGGCCACAGCAAAGTGACTCAGTGCCACCTCCGTGCCAAGCTCACTAAAGGGAATAAATTACATGGGATAAATCATAGGTCAGGGCCAGTACAGAGCTGGAAGCAGTGTGGTGGTGCTGACAGACCATCACCTCCCACCAGCAGGGACATTCTGGTCCCCCTTGACCATTAAACAGGACTGAGAAGTGGCAGTGGGACACATCCCCCTGCTCCAGCAGCGGTTCCTCCAGGGGCTGCAGGTCAATCTCTGCTCCAGTGTGGATCTCCAGGGGCTGCAGGGGCGCTGCTGCCTCACCATGGTGATCCCCACACAACCTCAGGGGAATCTCAGCCATGGTGCCTGCAGCAGCTCCTGCCCCTCTTCTCCACTGACCCTGCAGAGCTGCTCCTCTCACAGGTTCTCACTCCTCTCTCCAGCTGTGCTTCTGCAGGTGGCTTTTGCCCTGCTTCAATTTCTTACTTAAAGGTGCTGAATGTCTTGGAGCTGATTGGCATTTGCTCCATGGAACGTGGGAGAGCCAAACACCACTGATCAGCTGAGGGGTCACAGAGTCCAGGGGCAGCACCAAATATTTCCAAACAAAGAAATTATGTTGGTTTGGAGTTCAGTAAATACAGAGAAAAATCAACCATGGAAAACACAAGCGAGGCAGATTCTGTGTGGTTTAAAGAGAAAAACTGGACAAAAACAGAACTCAATTTTAAGTTTTTTGATTAGAAATGGTGACATCTGAATAAACCCACTAGTGCAAGACATGATCAGGAATGAGGAACCATGGACATGAGAGCAGATATCACCTGAAATGTCACCTTATTTTAGTAAGGCTTGTGAAATACAAACAAGTGAACAAAAAAATCCTCTGTAATTTGTGTATGGAACTAGGAGAAGAGACTTAGCAAGAAAACCCCCAAATTCACCAAATAAAACACTGTTTCAAAAGTCAATACAGAAATAAGCACAGAGTCTAAAAATAAAGAAACAAACAAAAAAATTAAAATAACAAAGAGTAATTACAAAGTCTGAGGGTTTAAAAGACAACAATGTTTTACAGGGATGGCAGAAAAATGAAACTGAGCTAGAAACTGCAAATGAGGCTCAACTCAGCTGTGGCTGTGGCAGAGGACAAGGCTGTGGTGTGACTGGGGCAGCCCTGGACTGAAGGGACATGGGAGCCCCAGAGCTGCTCAGTCCTGGCAGCAGCACCACAGAAAGGAACTCAGCACTGAGCAGAAAAGGGGAAACAGCAGAAAAATGGAATATCAGGAAAGGGGAGTATCAATGGCAGGACCAGCCAGCACTGCTCAGACAGGACACACTTCCCAGGCCTGCAGAGGGCCAGGCACAGTGATGGGGATGGAATGAAGTCTGGTAATTACAGGGAGGTTAATTAACCTCAGCTACTGCAGAGCAGCACTTTGCTAAGACATCTGGCTCCATCCCTCAGGATGCACCATTTGCTTCTCCAGTTCTTTTAGGCTCATAAACAGTTCAGTGAGCTCCCTGCTGTACCCCAGGGTGGGGAGGGGACAGGGACGGCAGGGGAGGGTGCTTTGACTTTTAGGAAACCCATCTGGAATGGCACAGTCAGTGTATAGAAGGAATGGTGTCATACCGGTGATAAGAAAACCCTGATAGCACCCACCCAGTCCCTCTGGGGTTTTGCTCCCACACTGGTATTTTGGGAGGAAACCAGCGACAGCGGCTTGAGCAGACAGTTCCCAATACCAGCACCACTCATGATTTGGCATTTTACACTACGAAACATCCATTAATTAAAAATTCCCGAGACACAGACACTGTAAAAATCATACAAGGAGGATTATCGAAGAGAAATCCCTCCCTGCACTTTCCCGGCTCCCAGGAATCTGGCACCCCCCGAGCTCACCCACGGCTGTTCCCGTCCGTCCCAGGCCAAGCCGGATCCGATTCCTGACAAGGCGTGTGTGAGGCACAAGAGCACCGCCCAGCACGCTCTGCCCCGGGATTTACCATTAAAAGTCACCTCTCGAAGCCGAGCTGGCGCTGCCAGGCTGCCCAGCCCGCGGGGAAGCCTGAGCGCTGCACGCAAACCAAGGGGATCCCTGTGCTCCCCACCAACAGCCCAGAGCTGGCACCAGCTCCGAGCCTGGCACAAAACCCCTCCCCAGCCAAAACACCTCCAAACAGGCACCGAAAAGCCCGCAAGGGCCAAACAAAGCCCCTGGATGCGGGTGTCCTCCCAGTAAGGGGGTAACGCGCTCCGGGAAGCGGCTGATGCCCCCCAGGGCTCGTCCCGCCGCCCCGCCCGACACACGGAGCCCCCCGGCCCGTGGAGGCCGCAGCTTCGCGTGGCTTTCTGGGCTGCAAGGGAGCCCCGGCGGGAGCACGGCGCGCTCATCGGCGCGGGGCGGACGGCGAGACCCCACTGGCCCGGGGGCCGCGGAGGGACCCCCGCCTCTCACCAGACAGGCGGCCAGGACGGCCCGCAGCGCCTCCAGCCGCTCCTCGTCG
>VWYP01029792.1:141060-156285 GCA_013400435.1 Pycnonotus jocosus
TCTACCTGGATGTGCCGAGCGGCCGCAGCGCCCGAGAGCTGGCGGAGGCCATCGGGCGGCTCGGTGGGGTGAGCGCGGGCCTGAGGGCCGGGGGGGCCTGGGCGGGCGGGCGGCCCCGGGACTGGGGGGTCTTGGGGAGGCCTCGCCCCTTTTCTGTCTCTGCTCATTTTTTAATGTACCCTGATTTTGTTGTTTTTGCGGTGAGCCTGTTCCGTCCCGGGCTCCCCGGCAGATGGAGCCCTGGTGGGGGGGCTGGTGGAGGTCGCCCCCATCCCCGTGCTCCGGCCCCTCGGGGGGCCCTGGGCTGTCCCGCCCGGCTCGGGGCCAGCCTTTCCCTCCCAACATTCCCGGTGGGTCCCGCCTGCCTGATCCCGCCGGGGCTGGAGACCACCACGGCAGCGTCTCCCAGACGGTGGTGACCAGCCCGCTCCCTGGCCATGGAGGGTCACCTCGGCCTGGGACCGCTTCCCAGGGGATCAGAGCCGCCTGCCACTCACAGGGACACTCCAGAGGTGATATCAGCTGTGTGGGGATGGGTGCCCCATCCATCACACAGTGATAAATGGCTGCCTGGCCACGGGCACCTTTTCCAGGTGGTTGGAACTGGTTGATGTGTGGTTCTCCCTCATTGCTGACAACAGCAAACAGTGGCAGTTTAATGTTGTAGGGAAGTTGTGGGACTTCCTAATGGAATTCAACATAGGGTAAAGTAGGGAAATGCCAACCAAGGTTCGTATCCTAGAGCTGTGTGCTTTTCTCATGGTTTTCCCAGAAAAGCTATCTGGACCTGTTTCCCTGGGAGGCTGTTGTTTGGGTGGATCCCGGTGGCATCCTTCATGGCCTCCAGGCTTCCTTGCTGCTGATATTCCTCTTCAGTTCCTTTTATCCTGTCCCAAAACCCTTCAAAAAGTAGCATCACCCCAGTCCCTCAAGCTGGAGTTGTACCTATTGTTCTTCTTTCAGTCTCATTACTCTTGTGCCCACTTTGGTTCTAACAGTTGTTACCATTTGTTTTCAAGCTCTTTAATATCTCTGAGGTGTTCATCTCATGTAACCTCAAAACTTAAATCTTACAGTACACACGTTGATGTAAAATCTTTTAATTCTTGCTGATACTGTATCCTGTCAGCCCTGATCAAGTATTGGCTGCACAGACATGTGGGGAAGGTGACTTGCACTGTTTTCCCTTTCATGAATTGCACCTTTATCCTGAACTTGCTGGTTTCTCTCTGCCCTCCCCTGGCTGTGCCACCCACACTTGGGACATCTCTCCCAGCTGGGCATCCTCCAGTCTGAGAACCTCGTGCTCCCAGCAGAGAGTCAATTCTCTGCACAGCTGCTGTGATACTTGGAGACAATTTTAGCCTTTGACTGTCCTTCTTGTTCCTATCAAACACCATCCTAGCCCTCCCTCTCTGAAATGAGGTCCTGGCTGGTCCTCTGCATCTGTAGAGATCCTGAACTACACCACAGCCACTGTCTGTAAAGCAGCTCTTTGGCAGCAATATCCAAGCCCAGGTTCTGTGTGTAGTTCAGGACACAGGTAAGGACATCCTGTGGCCTTGGGCTGCATGTGGCACCTTGAACTTGGCACGGGGCTGGCGACACTCTGGTGTGTTATTTGGATGGGGAGATGGCCCTGGCAGCACAGCCTGCAGTGACCCTGGCAGCACTTCACACCCACTTCATGGTTTGGGAATCTCCACCTACAGGAATTCTGCAATGGAGCAGAACCAGCTCGTTCAGCAGCTTCGATTTTGGGCTGCCCAGATCTTTATCTTCCTGAGGGCTTCACACCTGAGCCCCATGACTGCCTCCTGCACAGATTCTGAGAAGCCAAGTCATTATTGACTTACAATACCACCGCTGTCCCAACTTTTGGGTTTCCACCTCTTTCTTGGCCTCATATCTCCTGTGCAAAGGTGTGTATGTGTTTCATTTCTCTGGTTCCCTCCTGCCCTGTTCTCTGTGGAGCTGCTTGCCCAGTTGTTCGCTTTCTCCTTTATTTTTCTAAAACTTACTATGTTCTCCTGAGGACAGAGCTCCTCCAGGCTGATCCATGATGTCCAGGGCCTTTTCCTCAGATGCTGGGGGTTTTTTTTAAAGCCCTGTGTGAGGGGTAGGTGGTGGTGACCGAGTTGTGGATCTGTATCTGGAGTTCTGGTGACTGTTGGCAGTGAGTGTCTAGGACATCACAGGATCTCCTCCTTTAGGAGAGAGCAGTATGGAATGAAAGAATGAATTTGATTGCTTCCAGCAGCCCCTGGCTGTGTGGGGATTGAGCCAGGGGCAGTAGCTTTGTTTAGCAGGGCTCTGTCAGCTCAGGCAGGGTCAGACACTTGCAGAGCTGCTCTGTTCTGTCTCGCTGCAGGTGACCGAAAGCTTCCTCAGCAAAGAAGTCACCTGCGTGGTGTCCAGCAACAGAGAGGCCAAGAGGGGCCAGGCCAGGCCTCGGGAGGAGAAGCAGAGCAGCCCAACTGCAAAAGGCACAAAATCCACGAGCTCTGTGCCTGCTGCCCCCAGAGGGAACCCAACCAAACCTCACCAGAAGCCACCATACACTGTAAGAGCTACAAAGGTTTTGGCCCAAGGGGTCTGTAGGGTGGAATTTGGGGCCAGTTTTGGAAGGTGAAGTTGTTCCTGCTCTGAGCAAATATTCTGTGTGATTTTTTCCCTGCTCTGTTCCTGTTTCCCTGGCTGTTCCTATTCCTACTCTTTATTCCTTGTGTCTGCCATCATGGTCTACTCAAACATGCATGGCACAGCTTTGAGCTATAATCAAGGAAATCTGCTGGATGGCAGAGGATGGAGGCCTTGGCTGAGGGAACAGGCAGAGATGTGGTGAAAAAAGCCAGAGAAGTGTAGACCAGAGAAAACCATTGCAGTCTCTGGGTACTCAGAGACACAGGGCAAGAGCCCTGTACCCTGGGAGGAGATCCATGAGGGCCTCCTGCAGGAAGGGGCTTCTCCTGGTCCCATTTGCCTGTTGGAGCTGGGCTTTCTGCTCACAAATTCTTGTGGGCAGACTCCAACATCCCCCCTTGAACATGGTGTCTGCTGGAAGCTGTGACTGGGGAAAGGCAGCTGCCCCAGTCCAGGCATGGGGACTCTCTGCCAGCTGGAGCTGAACCACTGCAGTGGGAAACCTGAGCTGCAGAGGTTTCTCTCAGTTTTTGTCCCTGGTCTTACAAAGAGCTGAACCAATCTGCTGAGGCCAATGGCTTGAGAATAAGGCTCAGTTCCCAGGATATTCCTAACCCTGACTCCCATGTTGGGATACCTGGAGAGCAGGAGGCTCAGGGGGGCCTGATCTGGCTACACTCCCTGACAGGAGGTTGTAGCCAGATGGGGCTTGGACACTTCTCCTGGGTAACAAGTGACAGGACAAGAGGAAACAGCCTCAAGTTGTGCTGGGCAGGTTTAGATTGAATGTTAAGGAAAATTCCTTCATGGAAAGGGTTGTCCAACCCTGGCACAGCTGCCCATGGCAGTGGTGGAGTCTCTGTCCCTAGAGGAATTTAAAAATTCTGTGGATGTGGCACCTGGGGACAGGGGTTAGCGGTGACCTTGACTGTCCTGGGGAAGGGTTGGACTTGATGACCTTACAGGGTTTTTCCAGCCTTAACAATTCCATTATGCAGCAGGCAGTTTCCAAGCTAAATTGCTGCTTCCTTGGCACGCTCTGGAGCCCTCATTTCACTGCTGGTCGATAATTCCAAGCCTTGGCTGGTGCTGGTGGTGCAGTTGAGTGGTCCTCTCTGCACTTTACATTCCCTGGAAAGGCTCTCTCCTGTATCCACTGGCAGAGATGAGCCCAGCAGAGTGTGGGGATCCCCAGGGGTTGCTGCTCTCCAGCTCTTTGCCAGGACCTGTTCACGTCTCCTCTCTCCCCAGGCGCTGCTGAGCCGGGGGAAGGAGCTGCTGCACAAGGCCATGAAGAACCAGGTGAGCAGCCTTGGATGGGCTCTGCTGGGGCTGGGTGTGCTCAGAGTTCTGCTGAGCAGAGCAGAACCAGTGCCAGCCTTCCTGCAGAGCCCCTGCCCTGCTGACAGAGCACATCCTGGGGCTGGGAAAGGCACAAAGCAGTGGCTTGTGGCAGAATGTTGTGTAGTGCTCCTGGTCACTGCTATTTATGGAGCTGTGTCATCCACTGTTGTACCTCTAAGGCCTGTCCCAGCCATCTGGGTGCTCGACACAAGAGAATTATTAACACAAGGCCTGTTGTTAGAGGAATTTTTATCCCAAGAAGAACTGAAGCAATGTAGCTCCCCTGCAGCCCTTTCCCTGAGGGTCACAAGTGGCCAGATAAATCTCAGTGCCCACTTAGAAGCTCATGCTGTATCAGGGATTAAACATTTGCCTGAGATGCTGCTGTTAATTTGGGGTAGATAAAGCATGAGTTTGATTCTTTACCGCTGTGCCCTGATTTTAATAAGAGCCACGCAGTGCTCTGTCAGTTGGGCAGCAGGAAGGGCCCTGAGCTCAGTTTAGAGCTGCACGTGGCTGTGCTTTGAGCTGTGCTTTGCCAAACCTCTCTGTACAGGACACCTGCAGTGGCAGCAGCATCCTCGCCAACGCTCGCCTGTGGGGAGTCCAGATCCTGCATGTGGATGGTATCCTTCACTGTGGGGGGCAAGGAGGCTGCTGGTAATGAGGGATTTTGGAGACAGGTGGAGCAGAAGTGATGTAAGGAGAGCAGAACAGAAGGAAGAAATTGCAGGCAAATATCCTGGAGTGATGCCATCCTGGCCAAGGCTGGGTCTGCCCTCAAACACCAGATTTGTGTACAGAACGTGCCACTGTCGCATTTGCCACAGCAAACACAGGGTACCTTGGAATGTACTGAAGGTGGAACATTAGGAAATGTCAATACCTTGGTCAGTACATCAATTTGTTCCATTTTTACTAATTAACCTGTCAGTACAATCATGATAAGGGCAGGATTTGGCTGAGTTTAATTAGGAAGTGCTGGTGTTTGAGGACCTGTTCTGGAAGGCATCTCCTGTCCCCATGATGGATGGGGAGGGGGTGATGGCAAAGACAGATGGTGGAACTCTGATACTAATAATAGGTCTGGAGTAAAAGGTTCCTGAGTGTCTGATGACAGTGACATACAGCTGTGGCTGAGCCTGTCTGGATCCTGTCCCTGGGCTCTGCTCAGCCTCTGGGGCTCTGCTCTGTGTGCTGCAGAGCTCCTGCCAGTGTCTCCTTCCTGCAGAGCCCCAGCACCCTCCAGCTCTGCTAGAGAGCAAAGAGAAGGGGCTGTCCCTCAAAATGTTCTCTTGGTTTCGTCTTGGACCATTCCCTGGGGGAGATTCTGTGCCAGGGGCTGGAGGCTCCAGATTTTCCTGGTCCCATGGTGGGTGTGGCACAGTCTGAGGGGAGCAGCTCCCTTCCCTGGCTGAGCTTTGGCTCTTTGACATCCTACCTGCACAGAAATGTTGTCCTATGCCCAGCAGCTGCTGCGAGCCATCTCAGGAGCAAGGAAGCAATGCCAGAAGACAGAGGTAACAACTTAACTGCAGCCAATCTCACAAGTTCAGGGTCCCTGGGCAGCTTTGAACAGTTCTTGTAGCAACTTCAGTGCCAGTGGACCAGTCAGGGGGGTACTGGATCCAATCTGGTGCTTGTGTTAGTGATGGAGATGAAAAAATTCAATTTTTTTTTCATTTTATAAAGCTGGGGGTAAATCCAAATGAGAATGAGGCAGCTGTTGATAAGTATCAGCATCCATAGCACAGCTAATACTGACTTTGACCCTAAGGGACTAAGGGTCATAGTTTAACCCAAGGTGGCAACTCAGCCCCACACAGCCTGCCCTCTGATCCCCCTGGGGTGGGGAGAGAAAAAGTGAGAAAGCTCATGAATTGAGATAAAGATGATTTAGGAGGGAAAGGAAAAACCACACACACAAGCAAACTGTGATGATGATGATGTGGCTGGCACACTGGCTCACCAAAAGATTGGTTAATGCATTGGAGAGGTCAGGGGAAGGTGGGATGTAAGGACAGGGCATGGCAGCCTGTATGTTGTGTTTCAAGTAACCCTGAGTAGCTTGAGAGACAATGAGGGGAGGTGCTCTAGATGGCTGAAATGGTGGGTGAGGCTGCTGCTGCTCTGGGATCAGTAACTGCAGCTCTGCTTGTGCTGCTCCCATGCTGAATCTGTCCCTTTTTTCTCTAGGTGAAATGCCCTGCCTCCAGATCCAAAATTCACAAAGGTAGGCCTGGAAGTTGTGCTGCTGTTTATGCTCAGATGTAGAGCTGCTTGGAGAAGCCTCATTTAGAATTTGAAATACATCAAAACCTTTGGCAATCCCAAAATATGCCAATTCTTTAGGCAGTTCCCCTTGAATGGGTTCTGTTACTCCTTGTTGGAGTCTGGCTGCAGCCTCCCAGGACAGCTGAGGACCTTTGATTTCACGCTGTGTTTAAAAATCCTAAAAACCCTTTGCTGACAGCTCCCAGAATCCCAAGGCACCTGAGAACAGTGCTGCTGCACATTGAATCCAGCAGCTTCAAGGAGGTTTTGAGGAATAATGCATCCTGCAGAGGAGAGCGTGTTCCTCCCAGCCCACTCACTTCTGCTGGGCTGAGATGAGCTGCTGAGACACCGAGCCGGGGACGGCGCTTCCCGGGGAGGAGGGAGGGGGAACAGCCAGGTTCTCATCCTCATCTGCAATTAGACAAGAGCCAATTGTGGTGCTGAAATTGGCACTGGTGACGTCAGTTGATCTGTGCCTTGTTTGACTCCATGCATTGGAGAGCTCAGGAATGGTTTGGAGCAGGCTCCAACCTGGATTGTGTGTGAGACACTTGGGAGTTATTTTGCAGTTTGGGGTGGGGGGAAGGTGCTGAAGAAAGGCTCGAGAAGCTGTTGGATGTGGCAGATTGTGCCTGCAAGCTCTCAGATCTGTGCTGGGCATGCTCTGAGCCTGGCCTGGGGTCTTGCAGTGACATTGGAGCTGTTTGTCACTGCTGGGATCACTCGAGACTCGTGCACCCATCTGAGCTGGATCTGGGGCCTGCACATGGCCCCTCTCTCAGAAGTGCTGAGCATTTGGCAGTGTTTGCATGGAAAAAACTTGATCCTGTACTGAAATAGCTGCTTCAGTGACGTAGCAGCACATTTGAGGCAAAGCAGAGGGTGAGGCTGGTGAGGACAGGTGGGCTCAGCCTTTCTGGGGAAGGAGGGTGAAATATCTTTGGCAAAAATAGCATTGAGTGCCAGGATCACAAGAAAACAAAACTCCTCGCCCTTCAGAGGCCATGAGGGAGGCAGGAGAGGCTTGGTTTCAGGGTCAGGCAGATGTCCTGTGGGAACACCTTGGTGTTTATTTGTTTCTTAGCCAGATCAGGACTCAGGTTTCCAAGGTGAGTGTAATGTGAGTGGAACGTACCTGCAGGACAGGAGGGACCTTGGCACCTCCACTCCCAGCCTGGCTCTGAAAACCTTTTCCTTCAATGCACTGCTGAGACTCTTCTGCTCTCTTCATCTATTTTATGCCTCCATGGGAAGCAAAGCTGCTGTTTGCCCTCCTCGGGAGCTGAGCAGAGGCCAGATACTGCTCTCGAGCAGTGTCCTGGTGCCAGGCTTGGCTGGGCAGCACCTTGGTTTGTCTCCAGCATCTCTCGCTGCTTTGACATCACCATCCTGGCCTGAGGCAGGGTGATGAGCCAGGTTCTGCTCCTGAGGCAGGGTGAATGGAGGAAAAGGTGCTGGAAGTTTTTGCAGAGCTGTGAGCCAGTGCAGCAGCCACTGCAGTTCCTGAGTTCCCTTCTCATACTCAGTGGCACATTGTGGGGGGGTTTGTGTGACAATTCTTGGGATTGGAGTCAGAAGGCTCAGGGTTAGGCCAGTGGCTGTAAGACTGAGGAGGCATTAAAGATGTGAGGGGATGGCTGAATACTCTTCCAAAGGTGGAAATGTCCCATGGTTGGGCTGCCTGGGGTTTGGTTACCCCACTGCACACCTGGGGCCAGGGCTGTTGAAGATCACCTAAAGAGCTGTTTTGGCTGTGTTTGGCCACCACTTGGCATTCACCAGTACCAGAAATTCTGATGCACTCAGCTCTGGAGCTGAGTTCTGTTGGGGTATGAGTGACTAAGTAGGGAATTTGGCCAGGAAAACTAACCAGGCTTCTCTCTGGCAGGAAAATTGAAGCCCCCTTTTCTGAAAGTTGAAGACCAGAGCAGGTAAATGTGACCTTTCTAAATATCCTACCCTAAAACCTTGGGGTCTCTCCTTCACTGGTTTCATCCCCAGGGACTGTTCTGCCTGTGAGGCAGAGCCTGGCTTCTGTGCAGACTCTGTTCCACACTGGAAGTTGACTCTCCTAGAGAGAGGCAGATGGAGTTTAGAGAAACAATGCAGGTGTCTTGTGTGTCAGGGAGAAAAAAGGTGTTAAATGAAACTTGACAGCAGTTTCCTTCCTTGCTCAGATTCCCTGTGTGATCCTCAGCAGGTCACTTAATCCCCCCAAGCCCTGGGCAGTGAGGAGTGAGATTGAAGCACAGGAGGTCAGGGCCTGTAACTTGATGCCAGCCTTGGGCACAGGGGGCCTGATCCCTATGGTGTTTCTGAGGAGTCTGTAACTCTACCAGCATCCACAGAGCCAATTAATTATTCCAAATGCAACATTTAAGGCATCTCAATCAAGAGTCAAGTATTGGGGTTTACATGCTGCACGCAATGAAGTGTGAGGGGAGAGGTGTGGCCTGGGAATCACAACCCTCCTGTGCTGTGGGGTAGCTGGAAATACTGCACAGCTCTGCCCTGGGGCAAAAGGTGGGACTTGGGCTGAGCAGGCAAACTTGCCTTCTGTCCAAGAAATGCCCAACTGGGAACTGGGTTTAACACTTTCAGTGAGAAATGAGAACTCTGGCACAGCCACAGGAGAGCACTGGGCAGCAATCTCATCGCAAGGGAGGTGGCACCTTGAGCCCCTCCAGGCTACAGGAGGGACAGCTCTGAAGCCTTGCCAGCATTGCCATGAGTCTGATGTCCTGATCTGCTGCTTTCAGGCAATTTCGACCCTTCCATCACCAGTTCCAAAGCTTTCCTGACCTCAACTTCCTGGCACCCAAAAGCTCCAGCCCATTTGAGCCTCTGAAAAGCCTCTCCAATTCCTGCCAAGCCAGGTAAGCTGTAGCTCCTTCTGTACAAGTGTTTAACCCTGCTCCTGCTCACTGCTGGTTCCTGGGATCTGGGAGCCACCAGCTGTGGTGGATGTGGGCACAAGGAGCCCAGTGCTGGGTCCCTGCTGTCCCTGCCAGGCAGGGTGACCCCTGTGCTGGCGCCCTGCCAGGCAGGGTGACCCCTGTGCTGTCCCTTGCAGGGGTGCTGAGGGCTGTGCCCTGCACAGCGCCGGGGGGAAGAGCCCCTGCTCCACACACGTCACCAGGAAAAGGAGAGGCTTTTGTGAGTGCTGCCAGGAGACCTTTGAGGAGCTGCAGAAGGTAAAGGTTCCCCTGGGACCTGGTTCCTTTATGGGGCTTTGTTAATCATGTCATGTTCACTTTGTGAATCGTTAGCACTGTGAACTCCTTCAGGAGGAATTGCTGTATCCAGCAGGATCTGCCTCTGGGATGGGATCATGGTGTATCTGTGTGCCCAGACCTGCAGGTCAGAGCACAGTGGGTTTGAAGGTTGGAGCACAACATGCTCCTCTCTTGGGGTGCAAGAGCCTCAAGGATCATCCTATTACACAATCCATAAGGTAAAGAGGCTGTTCCATGGCAGCCATGGGGCACAGGTGGATTGAAAAGGTGGGAGGAGGTTTTTATCTCCTAGAAGGTGCCAAGCAAAGGGGCTTTCAGAGCCCAGCTGTGGTGCCAGACAGCGGTGGTGGAGTCTAATTCCTGCTGCTGGGGAGGCTGTGGGCTGCTCTTGGATCCAGACACAGCCTCCTCATCAGCAGAGTCGGGGAGAGGACACTCTGTGTGTTCCCAAACCTGCCAGACATTGGCTCTGTCTCTTTGCCCTGTGCTCTGTTAGGCTGTGGGAAGTGTCTGTTATTGCAAATTCCCCTCCTGGCCAAGCTTTAAGTGTTGTTAAAGGGCCTCTGCCACCTTCCAGCATCTCCAGAGCCCCCAGCACCAGCGCTTTGCCCAGGACAGCTCCCAGTACATCCCTGTGGATCGTGTCATCTCCCAGCTCACCAACAGCTTTGTGGAGTGCTCAGCTGGGTAAGTCTGGGGATCTGGGAACTCCTGGAGCCCAAAGGCAGCAGGGCATGTGCTGCATGGCACATTCATGGAATGGAGTCCCTGTGCCTGGGAACCAGAGGCTGGAGCAGGACCAGCTTGGTACCTGCCAGGCAAGGCTTAGACAAACCCTGGGAGGTGTTCCTGCATTTCCATGGGTTTTGTCCTTCAGGGAACTTCTCATGGGCTCCTAGTGCCTCCTAAACTAAAAAGAGCAGCTGAGCCCATCTCTTCTGTCCATGTGTGTGACTCAAACCCTGCTGCTCTGTAGCCCCCCTGTGCCTGGGCACAGGAGGCTGAGATCCCTTGTGCTGCCCATCTCTGCCAGCAGCAGAGTCATTCTGAGCCTCACCAGGCTAAAAGTGCTTCCCTGCTCCTGAGCAAGGGCTGCAAATACCCTGCACTGCAGGAGAGGCCTTGTCTCCCTGGGGGGGTGTTGCTGGGGCTGGGTGAGCATTAACTGATGGTTCCTCTCAGGGTGCCCTGGGCCTGCCTGGCAGATGAACGTGCAGTGCCTCAAGCACACAGCACTGGAGGAATCAAGCTGGGAGAGGAAGGGGAGCAGCCTGAGCAGGGTGCTGTGGAACTGGTAACAGATGCAGAGCTGGATCATGGCCTGAAGACCAAGGGATGTTCCCCCTGCCTGCCCAGGGACACAGTCAGAGATCCCAGAGGAGAAGGGGGCTTGTCCAAGCACAGCTCCCTGCAGCTGCCCGGGGGAGCAGGGCTCAGCAGAGGGGTCTGTGCTGCCCATGGCACCATGGGGGAGGCTGGGTTGGGGGCTCCAGGTTTAGGCTTGGCTCCTGAGCTGGGCTGGGGGCCTCGTGCAGCACCTGCTCCTGTCAGAGAGGCAATGCCTTCTTCATCTGAACATCATACACAGCCTGGGTCAGTCAGGCACCCTCCTCAAGCACAGCCTGCCTCCAGGAAGCGCCAGCTGTGCTCCAGACAGAGCTTCCAGGTGGAAAAGAGGCCCAGGCTGGAGCTGGGTTTTGGCCTCTCCCCTCTGGGTGAGCAGATGGAGCTGCTGGTGGGTAGAGGAATGGGGGCACAGGGTGCAGGGCAGGTGTCTGAGCCAGGCCTGCTCGGTGTGCTGGGGGCTGGCAGCCTGCCCCTGGGCACAGAGCTCTCCAACAGACCTCACAGCTCCCTTGCTCTGGATCTGTGCCTGTGTGAGAGCCCTGGGGACCCTGTATCCCATCCAGGATCCCCAGGAGCTGGGGCTGCAGGCTTTGATCCTGGGGTGGCAGCTGCAGCCAGCACTGTCAGCGAGCATGGCTGGAGCAAGGAGACATCCCAAGGGAAGCAGCACAACGGGGACAGTGACAACACACCCAGGAATGGGAACAGGCCTGGTCTGGAGAGCACAGTGAGCAGGACCAGCTGCCCTGCTGGCTGCCTGCCCTCTCCCACACTGCCTGTGGCTGAAGGCAGATGTTGCTGCTCCCTCCATGTCAGGGCAGCAGAAGAAACAGCCCCTGGAGCTCCCACCGTCCCCAGGCAGGGCACAGAGCGGGCACCGAGCCCCGGCCTCCTCCCGCCTGCTCCCCAGAGCCCAGAGGCTGCTCATGGCTCCAGCAGCAGCTCCTCGGAGTCAGAGTGGGATGTGCAGCTGCTCCCCAGGCTCACGGGTGTCCAGGGCTGCAGGATTCCTGCTGTGGACAGGGCCTGGCTCCAGCAGACACACGGCAGTGTGAGGGACAGCGGGTACGAGTCTCAGCTCTGCTCGGTGCTCAAGGAGTCAGAGCTGCCCTGGGCAGGCCAAGAGGACAAGAACTGCAGGAAGTGCTGCACAGAGACCAGAGGAGCCTCTTTCCCCATATTTGGGACATTGTTTGGCAGCTAGAACCATCTCCAGGCTGCTCTCTGGACCTCAGTGGGAGCTGAGGAGGGGCTGGGAAGGGATTTACCAAGGCACCCTCTGTGTCAGGAGCAGGAGGCACATCCAGGAGTGAGCACAGCGCCAGCAGCCTGGGCAGCTCTCCCACTGGGAATTGATGGGGATGCAGTGGCTTCACTGTCCTTGGCTGTGATCTTCCCTCCTCTCTGCTGACCACGTTTAGAGCCAGCAGCTTCCTCCATAGGCCACTGACACAGTGGTGCCTCTGGAAGTCTCTCCTCAATGGCAGTGTGCTCTTTGCCCTTCCAGAGGGAAAGCAGAGCCTGTTCTTCCTCTCACATGGTCCCCAGAGCTGCAAAGACTTAGGAGAGGAGGGTCATGGGGATGAGATTTGTTCTCATGTGGTCTGAGTGTTGTCTTTGAGTATTTTCAGGTGGTTTTAACTTGTTTGCGGTTTTTTTACAAACTTTTAATCTTTGAAATAAAATGGAGGGATGAGATCGTGCTCTGCCTTGTGGGTGGAATGTGTCTGGGGGCAGGAGCAGAGCAGTAAGGGTTGGGTGGAGGAAGCTGTGCTGGAAGGGGTCTGTGGGCAATGGGCATCACGATGAAGGGAGCACAGCAGTTTGTCCAGGCCCAAAACATCACCCCATCTGTGCTTTGCCAGAGGAGTTGTACCCAGTGCAGGGTGGTGCCCAGCCAGAAGGGGTGTGCAGAAACTGGAGTGCAGTTGGTAGGAGCCTGTTGACCACTCCTGGGCATGGGGCCAAGGGATGGAGCCAAGGGATGATCTGGGCTGGCTTAGAGGATGTTCTGCAGTGTCTGAAAGCAGCCTGTGGCTTTTCCAAGGGAAGTTCCAAGCAGAATGGAGCCAACCCTTCTGTGGTGCCAGGGGTCCATCTGCTTCCAGGTGCAGGTTGGGAAAAGGAAAGGCTCAGGGCCCAGGAGGGTGGGACAGCCCCAGGACAGGCACCCAGAGGAGTGGGGTCTGTCTGTCCTTGAAGATGTTCAGTCCTTGAGTGCAGGACAACAGTCCCTCTTTCCCTCCAGGCTCAAAGGGCAGGCTTGAAGTGGGATCATGTAGTAGGAGCAGGGACTTGGCACACACAGGGCTTCAGAGGTTCCTCCTGAGTTAAATCCTTCTCTACTACAACAGCCAAGCTCCAGTTCTTTACCTGCTGCAGCCCCTGTAATGAAGGGCTGATCAAAACTGTGGCAGGAGCTGAACCCCACTGGGCTCAGAGCTCTGCCATGGAGATGTCCCTGCAGCCACAGGCTGTCCCAGCAGGAAGCTGATCCCTGGGAAAGAGGGGCTTGGAGCACCAACCAGCCCCTGCCCTGGTGTGCTTGGCCTCCTGGAGGGAGGGACCAGCTCTGTGCCCCTCAGACAGCACAGAGGGGCCCTGGGGACAGAGGAATAGCCCTGAGACTGTGTGACCAGAGCTCCAGGGTGGCCCCTGGGGAGACAGGGGTACCTCATGGTAGTGAGCTGACCTAGGAGATCAGCAGCTGTCTTTCACCAAGCCTGGCCCTTCCAGGGAGGGGAGAGGGACCCCTGAGTGCCACCTGCCCCCTCCTCATGCTGACCAGTGACTTACACCGTGGAGTCCCTGATCTGGGGGGCTGAAGCAGCTGCTTCATGGCCCCTTGGGGATTCTGTAGGCCTTGGATCAGGTGCTCAGGCTGGAGACACAGAATCTTGGAATGGTTTGGGTTGGAAGGGGCCTTAAAGATCATCCAGTTCCACCCCCTGCCCGGGGCAGGGACACCCTCCACTAGCACAGGTCCCTGGTACTGGGTGTAGATCTACCCCAGCTGAGCACTTCTTTGTCCCTGTGGTGCTGAGGAGCACCAGAAGGGCACAGGGATGGACTGTCCCCCTCGGACTGGCAGCTTCAGAGCTCCTGAGGAGCCCAGCAGGGGCTGGATCATCTCTGCTGTACCTGATACTGCAGTTCCTCCCCTCATTGCATGGAGGAAGAGGAAGGTCCAAGGACAGGAGGTCCCAGTTTGGAAGTCCTGCCTGCCCCATGCTGATCTGCCTCAAAAGAACCATTTGCCAGCCAGGAACCCTGCTGAGTGTGGCTGAGAAGGTGCTTCCTGGAGGCTGGTGGTCTCCAGGTCTGTGTCCCACCTTCAGCCTGAGGGAACAGTCTGTGATGGTTGGTGGTGCATCCATCACCTGAGGCTGGGGCCCCTCCTGGGGGTGCCTGTGGCTGTGCTGCTTCCCCCCATGAGCTGCTTTCCCCCATTCCCACTGCAACAAACAGGAATTTACTGGGGTTTGTCTTCCAAAAATTGTTCTGTTACCACCAGGATGGAACACAGCCTTGCAGCATCCCCCAGAATCAGAGCAGAGAGGGTCTCCTGAGCATGGAGACCCCACAGAAAGCTTGGGTGACATCTCCCTCACTGGGGACAGTCCAGAACCATCCCATGTCCCCAGTGCCGTGGGCACCAGCACTCCCTGGTTTCAGCACCATCCCCTTGGAAGCCCCTGCTCCATCCACAGCTGGGCTCCCAGAGCCAACACCGGCACCAGTCAGGGCTGGAGTCCCAGCTGGGAGGGTGGTGCTGGTTGGGGGCTTCAGTCCCATCTGGGGGCTCTGATAACTTGTGGGTCCTGGTACTGGTTCAAAGCACCAGGACAATCTGTAGGGCTCTGGGACTGGCTGGGAACCAGCTGGGGACTGGGGGCTGGTCAGGGACTGGGGACCAGCTGAGGGGAACACGGTGCAGATTCCAGCTGGAGGCCCTGTACTGGCTGGGGAGCCTGGTACTGGTGTTGGGAGGGTTTGGGACTGGCTGGAGGGGCTGGGACTGGTGTGGGGGTCCTGCACTGGCTGGGGGAGGGGCAGCACTGGCTGAGGGGGGTTTGATTCTGTCCCGAGGTTCCAGACCTCTGGAGGTTCGGTATTGACTGGGGTCTGATCTCGTGGGGTGTTTCTGTGCTGGGTGGGTGTGGGGGGACCCAGTCTGATCCTGGCTGGGAGGGGTCTGGCCCTCGCTGCTCCCCTCCCGTCCCTGCCGGCCCGGGGTGCCCAGCACCGGCCCGGGGCCCCGGTACCATAGCGGGGGTGATGCGAGCGGGAGCTCCGTTACCGGCCGGGGGGTGCAGCCGGCCCGGGGGTGATGCCAGCGGGGCTCCGGTGCTGCAGTGCCGCGGGTGCCAGCGGCGCT
>VWYP01029792.1:168017-228293 GCA_013400435.1 Pycnonotus jocosus
GGGCGGGACCCCCGCGCCCCCCTGCCCCGAGCTCCCGCTTTGCACGTCCTGGGAGCCGCCGCTCCGGGCTCGGCCCTGGCCCCGGCCTCGGCCGCCTCCTGCAATGTCGCAGAATTTATTTACAATAAAGATTTGGAAAACGATGGGGGCTCCGCTTCTCACCCGCCCGGGGAGGGAGGGGACGGGGCAGGGAGGCTCCCCAGGTTTCATCCGTGAGGATGCTCCGGTCCTTGATCCCTCCAGCTCATCCCACGGGAGTCTTCCCCACGTGCCACATTCCACCCTGGCCTGTCCCTCACCATGTCCGTGCCTGAGTCAGGAGATGATGGCACACGGTGAGTGTCACCAAGCTCCCTCCCTCTCTGCTTTTGCCTGGCTGGGGACTTTGTCGCCCTGTGGGGACACGTGGCTGCTCCCCGCCCCGTCACAGAGACGCTCAGTCCCTGTGCGGGGACACCGCTCCACCCCTGTCCCAGCACAGGGACACCGCTCCATTCCTATCCCAGCACAGGGACACCGCTCCACCCCTGTCCCAGCACAGGGACACCGCTCCATCCCTGTCCCAGCACAGGGACACTGCTCCATCCCTGCCCCAGCACAGGGACACCGCTCCACCCCTATCCCAGCACAGGGACACCGCTCCACCCCTGTCCCAGCACAGGGACACCGCTCCACCCCTGTCCCAGCACAGGGACACCGCTCCACCCCTGCCCCAGCACAGGGACACCGCTCCATCCCTGCCCCAGCACAGGGACACCGCTCCACCCCTGCCCCAGCACAGGGACGCTGCTCCACCCCAGGGACACCCTGAGCTGAGCGAGCACCCTGCAGGGTCCTGGCAGCAACCCTGGCAGAAGGGGACCGGGGGACAGGTCCCCAGCTCCCAGAGGGACCCACTGGGATGGAGCATCTTCCCACGGAGCCAGCCCGGGCTGTGCTCAGCTCAGCTGGGGCTGCACCCCAGAGCTCAGTGCAGTGACAGTGACAGCACGGCCGGGCTCGCAGGGACAGCAGGGCTGGCAGGGACAGCAGGGCTGAGCTCCGGGAGATTCCCCGGCACTGCCGCTCCTCCTCGCACACCGACCAGGAGAGGGCTCTCCCAGCACAGCCCATGAGCGGCTCCGGCGGCCCCAGACGCTCCAGGGCCACACGTGTCCCCGCGGTGCCAGCCCCGGCACAGGCTGGGGACCGGACAGAGGCTGGGGGAACAGGGAACATCCCCTGTTCGGGGTCCGGCTGCTCAGGGGACACCACACCAGCGTCACTCCCCTGGGGGAACCCCTCTGTGCCCGCCGGGGACAAGGGGCAGGATTCGGGACAATTCCTGCTGTGCCCACCGCCCCCAGAGCCCCCGGACGCGGGGCTGGAGGTGCCTCTCTGCCCGTGGAGCCCTGAGGGACTCGCTCTGGTGTCCCTGGTGGGAACACACCAGCTCCAGCTCCAGCTCCCTGTGGGGATGGCGCTGAGCTCCAGCCTGGGGTGCTGGGGGTGCCTGAGCACCTCGGGGTGCTGCTCCCTCAGGAGGACACGCAGCCCCGGGCCGGGGCCTCTCTCTGGCCCCAGCCCAGCTTATCCAACCCATCGCCATCAGCCTCTTGCTCTGCCCCTCGTGGCAGGACGGGTGAGGGGTGAGGAAGGGGCTGGAGGCTCCTCTGGCCATGGCGGTGACCGGGGGTGAGCGGGGTCTGCACCGGGACCCTCTCACCCCTGGGTCCTCCTGCCCAGGCCAAGGCTGGCAGCAAACGGGGCTGTTTCCCCCTGACATCGCTTCAGGGGTATCTCTGCACCCCGTGAGGGGTTTGGTGCAGTTTTGCTCCATCCACAGCAGAGCTGTGCCACAGCACGGAGTTATTTTGGGCTGGTGTCGAGATATCAGCGCGATGAGTGAGTCAGAAATATTCCAGATGCACTGGCTGCTTCTGAATCTTGAGTTATTCAAAATCTTCAGGGTCAGGGGGGCAAAAAACATGAATTCAAGTGGGCCCAGCTGAGCCTGCAGCCCTGCAGAGTCACACAACACCCACAGCTCTTGAACAGGGCAGGCTCCTCTGCCAGGGGCTGGGGCACAGGGACACCACAGTGTGTTGGACGTGCCTGGAAGAAAGGAGATGGTCCTTGGTCAACTGCCCAGGACCACAAAAGCTGCAGGAGGCAGCAGGTCTGGTGCCCAGAGACACCCAACACCCCAGGGCTGCCGTTTCTCTCCAACCCAAACTTTCCTTTCCAGCTCTCCCATGGCTGGCCCAGGCACAGAGCATTCCTGCCTGTCCTCAAGCTCCTTCTCCTAACTCAGAGCTTCTGTGAGGGACAGTCCCCGTGCTCAGCTCTGCTCTCCAATCCTCACTCACTGCTTTTGCTACACCTGCCAAAGGTCAACCACAGCAACCCATGGGAGAGGCCACAGTCTCCAGATTCCATGCTGAGATCAGAGAATCAGGGAATGGTTTAGTTGGAAAAGCCCTCTGAGATCATTGAGTTCAACCATTCCCCCAGCACTGCCAAGGCCACAATTGACCCCTGTCCCCAAGTGCCACATCCACAGGGT
Source organism: Pycnonotus jocosus (assembly GCA_013400435.1). Taxonomy (NCBI): domain Eukaryota; kingdom Metazoa; phylum Chordata; class Aves; order Passeriformes; family Pycnonotidae; genus Pycnonotus; species Pycnonotus jocosus. The sequence goes on from VWYP01029792.1 coordinate 170,563, forward strand.
TTTAAACACCCCCAGGGACAGTGACTCCACCACTGCCCTGGGCAGCTGTGCCAGTGCCTGACCACCTTTCCAAGAAGCAATTTTCCCTAATCTCCCATCCAAACCTCCCCTGGCCCAGCCTGGGGCCGTTCCCTCTCCTCCTGTCCCTGTTCCCTGGGAGCAGAGCCCGACCCCCCTGGCTGTCCCCTCCTGTCAGGGACTTGTGCAGAGCCACAAGGTCCCCCCTGAGCCTCCTTTTCTCCAGGCTGAGCCCCTTTCCCAGCTCCCTCAGCTGCTCCTCATCAGACTCTGCTCAAGACCCTGAACTTAAGAGACAAAAAAAAAAATCCAAACAAATCGCTCATTATTAGTAAACCCAAAGCAAGAAGAACCCGACGCCTCCCCCGCGCTGTGTCTGTGCCATTGCATAATGGGAAACCCTCGAACCTAAAATATCCCTGCTCCTCTGGTTGTTGGAGCTGATGATCGACCATCTGGCCACGATTTTCCAGCTCTAATCCAACGAGGCAGGCGCCGCTTTTGGGGTGAGCACAAGGACGAAAGCCCCCGAGGAGTCCCCAGGAAGGTGTCGTGGGCCAGGCTGGGGGTGCTGAGGGGGCTCCACGTGAGCAGCAGCCTGGGACAGCAGAGGGAGGCTCAGGCTGCTCCCTCACCACAGAACTGGGATATTTGGGGGACCTCGGGAGCAGGGGACACATCAGATGGTTGGGAAGCGCCTCTGCAGTGTGGAGGGATGGGGAAATGTGTCCTGAAGGGTGTGAGCCATGGAGGGCATCCATGGATCCGTGGGGTTCTCTCCCAGGTGAGGGAAAGAACACCCCAAAAAGTAGTTTCACAACCATGCCCTGATTTGCCATGCAAATAAAAGAACCTGAACTGAACTCTGGCCACAGACCAGGACAATGAGATTCCAGCTGAGAAACCCTCCCAAGGCTGGCCCTGCCTGTACAGAAGCTGCCCCTTGCTCCCAGCACCCACACCTGGAGTAAGGGCTGCTCCTGCTCCAGGAATGCTGCTGGGATCTGCAGGACTTCATCAGCTGGGCCACCTCTGCTCGAGGAGAGGAGAGGAGAGGAGAGGAGAGTGGAGGAGAGGTCATTCTGGCTCTCTCCCAGTGTCCCAGCACAGTGTGCCCTGTGATGGAACATCTTCACTGTGCCTCTCCAAGTCAAGGCCTTGATTTGATATATGGAAAATTCAGGGAAATTGATGGGTTTGTCACCATGGAGAAGCTCAGCAGGAGGATATGCACACCTCAGGTGGAAGCAGATCCCAGCTCCGTCTCGCCCACGATGGGAATTTTGCTCTTTAGGCTCCAGATGGAAACAAGAAACAAACCCGTGCACGGGAAAGAGGCCATTTGGGGAAAGAGGCTCTTGGCTCCACACGTGGAGCTGACACTCCACAGGGCATTCCAGAAACCAGGCATGGGGGGAAGGAGAGGGTCAGCACCCAGCTGCCAAGGCTCTGCCAGGAACAGCCCATCCACAGGGGAGGTGACTCCACCTCTGGGTGTCCAGGAGCAGCCAGGCAGGCTGCACTGGGATGGATTAGGAAGGAGGGTCACAGGATCTTCAGCAAGGGCTTGTGGCAGCCTGGCAAACCCAACAGGTCGTGGTGACTGCAGTGACCTCCCAGGCTCCTCCCTGCTGGTTGTGCTGCTGAGCAATTCAGGCCAATCAGAAATCACAGAAAACTCAGCTCACCTGAAAGCCCATCTCACTCCAGCCCCCTGCCAGGGGCAGGAACACCTTCCATTAAACCAGGCAGCTCAGAGCTCCATCCAGCCTGGCCTTGGACACTTCCAGGGATGGGGCAGCCACAGCTGCTCTGGGCACCCTGTGCTGTTCCTTACCACCCCAATAATAAAACCTCTTTCTTAAATTTAACCTAAATCGATTCTCCTTCAACATAAAACCATCACCCCTCGTCCTGACACAACCGGCACCACTAAAGAGTTTGTCCCCATCCTCTTATCCCCTTAAGTGCTGAAAGTCCTGTGGTAACACACCCAGAGTTACTCAGTGTTCAAGGAATTTGCAGGGGAAAGCCGGGATTGTTCAGCTTTTGGGTATCGATACCTGAGCTGAAACCTTTTGCTGCTCAGTTGGAGAGATCCTGACCCGATTTCCAGCAGCAGAGGGGATCCCTCAACAGCAGAGAATAAGGACACGAGCAGCAGCTTCTCAAGGCTGCCCACAAAACAGACTCAGGTCAAACCCCAAATCGCTTTTAAGGATTCTTAGAGGCTTTAGGAGCTCAGGGGAGGGACCTGCCAGGGGCAGCAGCGTGGGAGCACCGGGGATGGAGCGTCCCCCGCTCCGGGAGCGCTGAACACCCAGCGAAGGGGGCAGAGAACAGAAAGAAGGAGCTGAGCCCCGCGGCCAGGCAGGAACAGCCCCATGGAGCAGGGACAGCGGCCGGATCCCAGCGGGAATCCCAGGGAGCCGCTGTACACGCTGGGGACAATGGGGAGCTCAGGGGTCACAGTGCAGTCACCCCAGTGCCTCTCAGAGCCCACACGACCAGGGCAAGGGGAGGATTTTCACCAGCCAATGGCCCCGAAACAGCACTGAAGGCTTTGGTGTCCTTAAACTTTGGCCGCGCAGCCACCAGCTCGGGAGGGAGGGCGCAAATATCCCGAGGAAAACGGGGGAAACCCAATTCCCGGAGTCTGCCGCGGCTGGACTGAACAACAACATTCCCCAATGCCCTTTAAGGAGCGATCTCCCGCTGCCAGGCGCTGCCTGCATCCCTTGTAGGTCTTTTCCAGCTCACAGCCCGTGTCATTCCAGGCGTGGGCCGAGCTCCCGGCTCGCTTTAACCCCTGCACTGCCGGGGCTGATGGCTCACACGGGAGCCCTGGCGCAGTTCAAATCCAGGTCACCGCAGCTCTGTGCAGTCCCAGGGGTCCCCGGGTCCCCAGTGTCACCCCGACAGTGCAGCCAGCCCAACTCTCAGGTCCCCAGTGTCACCCCGGCAGTGCTGTCAGCCCAGCTCCCGGGTCCCCAGTGTCACCCTGGCAGTGCTGTCAGCCCAGCTCTCAGGTCCCCAGTGTCACCCTGGCAGTGCTGTCAGCCCAGCTCTCAGGTCCCCAGTGTCACCCCGGCAGTGCAGCCAGCCCAGCTCTCAGGTCCCCAGTGTCACCCTGGCAGTGCAGCCAGCCCAGCTCCTGGGTCCCCAGTGTCACCCCGGCAGTGCTGTCAGCCCAGCTCCCGGGTCCCCAGTGTCACCCTGGCAGTGCTGTCAGCCCAGCTCTCAGGTCCCCAGTGTCACCCTGGCAGTGCTGCCAGCCCAGCTCCGGCTCCACCGGGGCAGCGGCGCTGGCTCTGCCCAGCCCCGGCACGGCCCCGGTCCCAGCCCCGGGCAGCGAGCAGAGGCTGCCGAGTCAAACTGGCAGCTGACAAAGGGAAGGTTTGTTTCCCCATTTCCTGAGTTTTTTCTTCCTAGTCCCGGAGAATTTAAATTCGCTACTAGAATGAGCAGTTTGTTAAATCAGGTTTGAGGTCCCTCAAGGTCCTGGCTCTCCTCCCTGGGATGTCGCAGTGCCACAGCCTCCAGGTCAGAGAAGTTTATGTAACTCTCTCCTCACCCTGCTCTGGCTGTGACACTTTCTCTGCCATCTCCTTTCTTCACGAGGATCCTCCCCTTCCCTCACTGGACAGCAAAATACTCAAAATGAACAAATTTGAGCACTGCAGAGCATCCTAATGTACTGTTTTGTTAAAAACCCAGCAGGCTCCTTATGCTGCTCCAATCCAGCTGGTCAGCAAGGGAAGGCAAGAGGGGAAAAGAAACCAAATTTCAGAGCCAACAATTAAACCAGGATTTCATTTCACAGAATCACAGAATCATTAATGTTGGAAAAGACCTCTGAGACCATCGAGTCCACCTTGGACTGACCAACCCCTTGTCACCCAGGCCTGAGCACTGAGTGCCACATCCAGTCATTAAATCACACCCTGCTGAGCTCATCCCCTCCCAGCCATGGACTGTCCCCCTCCTCTGTGCCCTGGGGACAAATCCCCAGGGGCAATGTGACCTCTTGGACACACTGCCAAGGGAAACTTTGGGGCACCTTGAAAACCCCACGTTCTGGGTGATCTAAGAGACAAAGCTCTCCCACTTGTTCTCTCACCACACACCTCCATCCTTCAGGGTGAGGTGGTTATTTTATACCTGCAAAGCACCGTGCTCCCAGCCTGCCCAGCAGCATCCACCTGCTCCTGGCAGCAGGAACTGCATCAGGCAGGGAGGCACTGCTCAGCATCACCGTGCTGGGCTCCTCCTCTGCTCCTCTCTCTGTACCTCTGTCCCTGCATTTCACCCAATAACTCATTTTCTCTGAGATACACAGTACAGAAGGTTCTTACACTGCCAGGTTCCTGTCCATCTGTGTTCCCTGACACCTGCCCAGCCCCGCTCCCAAATTCGTCACTCCCACCTGTCCTTACCTGTCTGAAGCAGCTGCATTTCTGGTCACCATTTTTTCCTGGCACTGGAAGGGTCCCAAACTTCCCATAAACTCTCTTGAAGGCAGCAGCACCTGCAGGAGAGCTGGAGATTATTATATTATGCATATTATACAGATATCAGATATATAAGACTATAAAAATCAGACTGGTTTGGGTTGAAAAGACCTTTTTAAAGAACATCCACTGTCATCCTCTGCCATGGGCAGGGACACCTCCCACTGTCCCAGGTTGCTCTAAGCCCTGTCCAGCCTGGCCTTGGACACTGCCAGGGATCCAGGGGCAGCCACAGCTGCTCTGGGCACCCTGTGCCAGGGCCTCCTCACCCTCCCAGGCAGCAATTCCTTCCTAATATCCCATTCATCCCTGCCCTGGGCAGTGGGAAGCCATTGCCCCTTGCCCTGCCACTCCAGGCCCTTCTCACCTGGGCCCTGATGTGTCACCAAAGCTGTTTTCAGTACAAACCAGGCTTTAAAAAAAAAGTTTGTTGATCACAGTTTTTCAGGTGATTTCAATTTTATCAAAAAAGTTATGAAAAGCCTGGCAAACATTCATAAGTGGGAATACCAATTTTCTAGGGATAAAAAACACTCAGGGGGAAAAAAAGTAACTTTGATCATTTATACATCTTTAAATGAGGACAGGACAAGAGCTGAGGAGCTGCCCTGGTGCTTCCCAACGCTCCCAGCAGAGCTAAACCACACCAGGGGCCGTGGTTCCACTGCTGGGATCCACATCCTCTGCCAAAGAGCCACTGGAACATCCTGGTCAATAAAAATAAAAGGGAGCAGGACAGCAAAACCTGGCCTGCACAGAAATGGCTCCCAAGTCTTGAAAAGCACTGATCAGATGCCTTTAAATCCTCCTTCCAAGGCATTTTCCCCAGCTATCAACATGGAATTTACACAACAGCGATAATGTCACGCTGCAGAAAACAAAATGTCATTTCCCGAGCAATGATGAACTGGTATTTGGAGACTCCTCTGATACAGAGAAAACGAATGACAATTTCCCTGGGAGCAGAAGCCCCCAGGCTCCTTCCCCTGCTGCTTTGGAGGGTGGATCACACCGAGTTATGGATTAACAGAACATCATTTAACTCATGCAAACGGATCTGTCCTTCAGGAGCTGTTCCACGGTAACTGAGCTGAGCACATCCCATTCACAGGGATCAGGCACTGAGCACGTCTCAATGAACAGCTCCTTTGGATGGAACCTCACAGCAGCAAATTGTGTGCCTGGGACCAGGAATTCTTGAATTATTAACAAATCAAGCTACAGGAATGTAACACACCTCCATACAAGCTGCTACAAAACCATAGCTGAACTACAGGTAAGAACACTTAACAATATTTAACACCCAACCTATGCTTCCAAAGGGAAAATCACTCTGCAGAGAGGATCTCATACTGGCAGCAGCCTTACCCTCACTTCACAGCAGAGGAGAAGGAGGTGGAGCTGTCAGCAGGCACCACAAAGCTCCGCTGGGATCACGTCTAGACGTGTGGTGCTGGGAGAGGTCCTCAGGCACCCGAGGCATCCGCCCGGGGCTGGCAGATGTGACAGGGACCCCTGGGAGCTGCTTTGCTCCCTCTCTGCTCCCTCCTGGAGTGGCAGCTGGAGGCCACACAAATACCCAGGGGCATCTCCAGCAGCTCTGCACATCTGCCCGGGGCGGCTGAGCCGAGCCTGCAGCGGCTGTGTGTGACCCCAGCTTTGACCTCTGGTTCTTCTCCCAAGCACAGGATCAAACACAACCACCACAGGATGGGCTTCTACCAGACCACTGCCCCACAAATGTGTCACCAGGGCAGGGTACTGGGGCTGTATCCACTTTTTCAGCTGTGGTTAAAATAATTTCAGACCTTCTCACTGTGAATTTGCTGTTCAACAGAGGCTTCTGTACCTAAAACCACCGGGGCACAGGCTGAGCTGAGGGCCTGTGGCTGCCTGCAGGGACTCACACAGGGATAAAACCATGTGTGTAAAGATTTTGGGGGGTGAAGGGTCTGGGAGCAGCAGGAGCCCAGGTCCTGTGATCCCTGCCCTGGGATCTGTGCTGGCACAGCAGCAGCCCTGGCCCCAGTTATCCCTCCACTGGAACCTGTGGCATGGCTCAGGCTGGTGCTGCCCTTCCCAGGCACGGAGCTGGCAAAGGTATTCCCTGTCCCGTGCTCTTCTCCCAGGCTGTGGAGTCCCTGGGCTGCTCAGGTGCCCTGGCAGTGGAGAAAAGAGAAGTCATTAGTGCTGAGCTGGCCTGGGTGGCCGCCACCCCTCCTGCCTGGGAGCAGGGCAGCACCGTGGCCGCTTTCCTCCCTCCGGACAAACAGCCCTTGTTCCAAGCCCCCGGAACAGAACCCAGCTCCCTCCCAGCTCCCTGCCAGCTGCACGCAGGACAAACACCCCATGCCTCCTTCCGCCGCCCGAGGTCAGGCTGGCAGCGAGGGGACAGCAGGGACACTCACCGGAGGCACCCAGTGACAGGCACAGGCACCCGGCCGTGCCCTGTGACAGGAGCCGGGCGGCTCAACTGGGGCAGCAAATCCTGCACAGGTCACTGGGCACTGCCCGCCTGCTCATCCATATGCAGAAATGCAGATTTCTCTCTTCTCCACCCTTTCCAAGGTCTGATTTCCCAACTTGGTGGGTTTTCCCCTTTTCTAACGCGATTGTCCTCGTCCCTGCAGAGCGGCACAGGTAATTCCGAGCCGACTCTTTATTGACTTAAACAAGGGCACATGCATAAAAATTCCAAATTGTGGCTCCAAGGCAAATCATTAAATATCCCTCTCCCTCCCCCCCATATTCTATTGCTGGAAAAAAGAAGCCATTTCACTAAGACTGGAGCAATCCACTGGATTTAATGCCTTTTTTTTTTTCTTCCCAAACTCAGAGAATGTCACCACAAATCCAAATTCCATCCAGCATTTTTTGTCCCAAAATCTCTCCTGGATGTTTATTTCAAAATGGTCCACATTAAGCCAAAGCAAGAGCATTTTAAAGCAACGCAGGTATTGTTTCTTCAAAAACAAAAACAAAGTCTGATATTCCAAAACCAGCACAGCCACAGCCAGAACAGAGTTGGGACAGACCCCATAACCAGCAACACACGTTCAGCTTCAATCCAAATGTGCACTTTGTACACAATGAAAGTGAAAATAAAAGGCAGTAACAGAAAAATCCCTTTACTTGGGATTCTCAGAATGAATCCAGCACTGGGATTGGAATGTTGTGGACGCTCTACTCATTAACAGGGATTTACTGGGTGGGCAGAAGCCCACAGGACTGCTCTGAGGCAGCAGCTTCACACAGGTCATTAACTAGGAAATAACACAAAGCCGGGGAGGAACAAGTGGGAGCCTGGTTTAAGTCCTTAATAGGAATTTGTTATAGTTGGGGAAGAGAGTAGTGAGGAGAATTTCCCTGCTTTCACTGGGTAAAGGCTGTTCCCAAAGCATCACACAGGGTTAAATGTCACCCACCTGGGACACTGAACAGAGCAACCAAAGTACTGGGGGTGATGAGTGGACTGTGGCCACCAGCCCTGTTTATCTCCAGGCTCCAAATGTCTCTCCCTCGTACTCTCAGACATGTTTTCCACCCAGCTTCCCAACCATACTCAGCTCTCTCCAGCAGAGCCTCTGCCCATCACTGTGACTTTCTTCAGGCCATTGTTTATTAGGGGAGTGCTACTGTTGAAGTGCCCCTGGACCACACAGCCAGTCCCGGCTCACCGGGCCAGCCCTGCCCACATCCGCTTGCTGCACACGTCCGGGGTCACTCTCACTTCCTTAGAGACCACCCTGGCATTCCTCCACCCGCTCCCCGGAGCAGCCAGGGGGCAGTGCCAAAGGCCAGGGGGGCAATTCCCTTCCCAGAGTCCCCACAGCTCCAGAGGGGCTCACACAGGGGCTGTGCTGGCTCTGGGTGCAGCAGGGGCTCTCCAGGTTGCTCAGGGATAGTCTGGACCCACGCCTGGCCTGCCTGCTGTCCCAGAGGGAAAACAGACCAAAACAACTCAGCACAACATCCATTTAAAGGAAGTGCTCAGGCAGAGGGGAATGGCAAGGATGTGCTCATGTCCCCTTGGAGAGAACTTAATGCAGAGACTGCACCTGGATGTTCTGAGGTACAGGAATAGGGCAGGGATTTTTCTGTGTCCTCCACGGAGCCTCATCCCTCATCCCTCACTCCTCCCAGGATGCTCAGAGCAGCTGTGGCTGCCCCTGGACCCCTGGAAGTGTCCAAGGCCAGGTTGGACAGGGCTTGGAGCACCTTGGGACAGTGGAAGGGGTCCTTGCCCATAGCAGGACATGGAATGAGAGGGTCTTTAAGGTCCCTTCCCACCCAAATCATTTTGGGATTTGATGATTCCATGAATCCTGCTCCTGATCCAGCTCCGACAAGGGACTGAGGTAGCCTTGAAAAAGAACAGTCCTGCTTGAAACAGGCCTCTAAAGGATATTAAAATGCATGGAAACCTGAAAAAAGAAAGGGAGCAGAGCAAGGTCCTGAATCCCTTATAAATAGCAGCAGAAAGCAGAGACATTTATCAGCGTCTCTCTCCAAGCCGAGCCGGCTCCTTGCCAGAAAGACAGAGCCAAAGGCATCAGTCCCTCACTCCCCTCCTGCTAATTGTAAATTCAAGTTTAATGCCAAACCCACAGAATGCCAGATCGGACTGGTCTCTCAAGCAGAAAGCTAAATTATACATATTGCTCTGTCTGAACTAAATCCCTCGGACAGAACGGAAGGAAGAGGGGTCTGGAATAAGGCAGAACCATTGATATTCGGAGAGGGCTCTGGGACTCCCGCAGACAGCTCGTGTGTGCTGGCTGCAGGACAGGGAGGGGATTCCACAGCCAGACACAGTTACCATGACTCCATCTGACCTGATTCGTTTGGAAAGCACAGGAATCCTCCCCAAAAGGTACCACTGCCTGCCCCTGGGCGCAGGGTGTTACACCACAGGAGGCCTCACAAACTTCTCTTCCCATGGCTCAAACAGAAACACAAAGAGTTACTGAATGCAGTCATTTCTACTTAGGTTTTTCCGGATGTTTTGCAGGAGTTTGAAGTGCCTCCTCCCTCCTGCTGCACAAGGTGTCCAGGGAGCCCTGAGCCCTCTCTGCCCCACAACTGGCACTCCTGCTCCCAACACACACACACACACACACATTTTGTTCCTCCAAGTAGTTTTCCATAGAGGAAAGAGCCTGTAGGACACAGGGGCTTATGGGATGACACTTCCAGGTTGCAAGCAGCACATTAATTTAGTAAAAGACAGCGTCAGGAGCACCATGACAGAGGTTTCCCAAATCTTTCCCTGCTCACGATTTGCACCCATGAGCTGCCCAGAGACTCCACTTCTGCATGTTCAAGGCACTTTGGAAATGCAGCATAGAAAAGTTTTACTTGGAAAACAAGGAAGAACAATGACATAACTGCAGACAACAATAATAAAATTAACAAAATGCTAATGGCTACCCATTGCTTTGTCCTTGTTGATATAAAAAGTGTAACATCTGATCCAGTGTACAAATACAAAAAAAATTGTGCATAATAAATGTACTATAATACTGTACATACAGCATAAATCGTTCAATGAGAATGAATTAAACATACTTATTTGTCTCCAGACTTGGAAGACAAAAGAATAAAGTTCTAAAGTCCTAGAGTCTGTGTATAAACCCTTTCCAGGGGCTGAATCACGAGCCAACGGTATCCCTGAACATCAGCAGTCAAATATTTGCTTAATGAGAGCCGTTATTAACGGGGTTGCTGGTTATGATAAACTGGGAGAAAAAACCACAACATATCAACTGAGCCAACGTTAAATCCAGACTGTGTTCTTCCCATCTCCTGACTTGCTACTGGCATTACTTTTGTTTGAGCCCGCTTTGGATTTCTTCTCTCTGGAACTGCTGGGGTTGTTTTGGTTGTTGTAAGCCTGGATGGCAAGGTCCAGGCGGTCCTGAGCCACTTTGATTCCCCTCTGCAGGGTCTCCAGGTCGATGGGAATGTTCCCTTCGTTGCTGCCATCCTGCTGTTCCTGAGCTATGTTGTCTTTGTTCTGCTTGCAGGCCATGGTGGCGTTGGACAGCTCCGTGCACTGCATCTGCTCCGGCTTCAGTGTGATGTTGTAGCCCGGCGGAGCCGATGGCGTGTTCCAGGTGAAGGGGTAGTTGAAGGTGCTGGAGTCAACCAGCTCCTTCTTCTTGGCATTCAACGTGTCCCGGATGGTGCCAAAGCCCAAGTGCAGCATCTCCCAGACAGTCAGGAGCAGACACATGCAGCTCACCCCGTACATTATCAGCAGGAAAATGGTCTTTTCGGTCGGCCTGGAAATGAAACAATCGACGTTGTGCGGGCACGGCTTCCTGCTGCACACAAACACGGGGCTCACCTGGAAGCCGTACAGGAAATACTGCCCCACCAGGAAGCCAACTTCAAACAGGGCCCTGGCCAGGAGCTGCAGGACGTAAATCCTCATGAGCCCGTCCTCCTGGATCTGCCGCCGGCCGTCGTGCTTGGTTTTGGCAGGGCTCTGCTTCTCTTTCCCCTCCTGGACGCTCTCCACCTCTATCTCTGGGTACATCATCGGGTCTTCCTCATGGTCACCCTCAGCTTCCTCCAAGCCTCGGTGCTGTTTCCAGTGGATGGGCAAGAATCTCCTCCTGGCTCTCCTGCTGCGCTCCACCATCCAGGCGATTTTATGGATGGCATAGCCTAAGTACAGCACAGAGGGAGTGGCCACGAGAATGATCTGGAACACCCAGAACCTGACGTGCGAGAGAGGGGCGAAGGAGTCGTAGCAAACATTCTCGCAGCCAGGCTGTTCTGTGTTGCACACAAACTTGCTTTGTTCATCATAATAAATGGCTTCTCCTCCCACAGCAATTAGGACAATCCGAAACACAATCAACAATGTCAGCCAGATTTTCCCAACAAAAGTTGAGTGGTTCTGGATCTCGTCTAACAGGCGGGTCAGAAAACTCCAACTCATGGTGGTCAAATGAGTTTATCTAAAAAACAAACAGAACCCCCAAATATTTATGAGTTTATCTGCTTGAGCCTAAATGGTTCAAACTCAAGCAAGAGAGTCCAAAAACTCCAGACTTTTACACCCAACACCCATCCATGTTTGTCACCATCACCTGCTATCGGGATCCAGCTGTCAGAATTTGCTTGAAGATCCTACGTCTCCTCCGCAGGCTTTTCAGGAATCTGCTGTAAGAAAAAGTAGCAGTTCAGTATCATTTCATTAAAAAAATGTGCTCCCAAAGCTGCTCCCCAGCCCAAGAGAGAGACACAGCTGCTCTGTATGTCACAGGTTGCTAAAAACATTTAGAGTGGAAGCTGAAGACTCCAAAACACAGTGGATGTAAAGACAAGTGCCCATGAGATTTTTGGGTGCTGTTGGTCACATTCCACCACTGACAAGGGGATTTAATTTGTTAAAGCCTGGGCTGGCAATCATGGTCTCAGCCACAATCCACAGGAGACAATGCTGTGTCCAAGGGCAATACCAGCTGTCCTATGTCGCTGTAGGACATGAAAGATGAGAGACTCCAAATATTTCAGAAGGCAAAGATCATAGAAAACAGAAGGATTTACTGTCTAATTTTTACTATCTTTTATGAGGTGTTCTGATACAGGCTTAACACGATTGGTGAATAGGAACGACACCTCTCTAATCCCATTGGTTAAATTAGAGAAAGAGCAAACACTACACGCAGAAAATTGTTTTGAGAAAGGAGAGTTGTTTGCCAAGATTGTTTTGGGAAGAAACTTTCTTGAGAACCTTTCCCTTGGGAAAAGCTAGCAGCTGCTCGCAGGCAAAAATCTCTTAGACCCAGTAATATCAGGCCCACAGTCCTAATTCAGGAAGGGATGGCCCAGCCCACCTGTGATGCAAAGGCAGAACAACCTGGTGGTCTGAGCAGTGCCACTCTGCAGGGCCAGCCTATGGACAGGGCTGGGTCAAGGAACTTCTAACCATGCTCAAACCATCCTGTGGATGGATTTGGGTCCAGCCCCTCTGAGAGGCTCAAAATCAAAAGAAAGATTTCAGTGTGGATTTTCTAGTGAAAAGCTTGCTAGAAAGAGTTACCTGTCAAAACTTTTAAAAGAGCTACTCCACACAAGTGAGTGGTGTGTGGCTGAGGGGAGAAGGGACAGCGCTGGCAGGAGCCAAGCGAGTGCCGGAACTGCCGGGCCTGGCACAGTGTGCCAGAGGCAGCTCTGCCAAATTCCAACGGCTGCAGATTCCAGGTTGCCCAGAGAAGCAGTGGCTGCCCCTGGACCCCTGGAAGTGTTCAAGGTTGGACGGGGCTTGGAGCAACTTGGGACAGTGAAGGTGTCCCTGCCCACAGCAGGAGGTGGCACTGGATGGGCTGCAAGGTCCCTCCCAACTCAAACCATTCCATGACTCCAGGAAAAATTTGCAATCCTAACAGTAAAAATCCCATCCTTGGAAACTCCTGTCTGGCAACACTTTGAACAAGCCCCAGCAACACTGCAGGACCTCCTGGAGCTCCAAGGAGTGAAACTGGTAAAGCACAGGAAGAACTGTTGGACACTGTTAGAGCAACAGGGGATGAGGCATCTTGCAGACCTTTGATGATGTTAAGTATCAGTTTGTTAAAAATTATTAAAAGAAATTATTACATCAGAACATTTGGTGACAGATCCTGAACCCAGAACTGGAAAAATCTCCAGCACCCTGATCTTAAAAGGGATTTATTCTTAACCTAAAGAAACTCCAGGAGACTGGAAGAAAACTAGTACTTGGAACTATTCAACTTCTTCCATGTAACTGCAGAGTCGTTTATAGGCAAAATAATGAAATGTGAGGAGATGCAAGCAATGCAGAATTAAAGGATATAAATGTGATCTCCCTCTGGTGGAATTTAGTGTTTCACTGAATAGCCAAGAGCAGGGATATGGTGTGGATGGGCTGTGCAGGACATTTGATTTATCACTTCATGACAGTGGGAGAAAAAAAATAGCACAGGAGAGTATTAAAAAAGGCCATATTAAGTGATCAGAAGTAACAAAAGTCTTGACAAATGATTCCCACATTAGGTCAAAGACCAGTTCCATAATTACAGCAGTTCTGAAAATCTCTGGCAGCCGGGCTGGATCTTCCCAAGCTCAACTGCAGAGTGGCTGCTGACAAAATGGGCCCATGGGACACGAGTTCGCAGGCTGAGAACTGGAGATGAGAGTTACCAGTGTGTTATGGGTTGACACAGTTTGGTTTTTAGTTAAATGGAAACAGTTCCCTGCCAGGACCTTGGAATTGTTTTGGAGGGGACAGGCACCTATCAGAGTCCATTTTTGGATATTGACATACTGTTTGACCACTGAGGAAGCCGGATGCGACTTTGGAAAATACCCATGTAAATCCTGAGTGTCCATGCCGGCCCTTTTTCCTTCTGGCCAGAGAAGCAGGTAACAACTGACCCCAGGAGCTGCCCCGAGGAGTGGCCCAGGCCCCTGCCCCTTCCCCCTCCTGTGGGGCAGTCAGCTCAAGGCCTGGCTGTGCCTCGGAGCCCAGGCTCTGCTGCTCCCCCTGTCAGGCAGGGGAGCTTGCTTGAGACCTGGCCAGGCTCCATCGGCTCCTGGCAGGGGAGGGGGAGGCTGCAGCTTAACATCAGCTGGTTTTAAAGCCTGCCCTGGAGCCAGCTGAGCTGGGAGTGATCTCCGGGCCCCATAGATAACAATGATGGGCCTGGTGGGGCTGAGCCTGCCCCGATTGTCACCGAGAGGTGGGCAGGGTTCCCCCGCTGCCTCCTCTGGTGACTCCGGGGCAGAGAGGAAAGGAGCAGGGAAGCCCAGCCGCTCTGAGCTCCCTCCCCTCGCAGAAACTCTTGGAGACTGTCGCCAGTGCCTGTTGGAGGCTGCTCCCCTTGCCCCTTGGAGAGGCTGCTGGAGAGGCTGCTGCCCAGCAGAGAGCACATGGCCACAGCAGGCCTGGGCAGATTTAACCCTTTCCTGGCCACATGAAGCTTCCAAGGCTTAACTCTTCCTTGAGAGAAGAAAGGGACAGAGTGAACGTAGAGAAGACACAGCATGAAGTCAGTGGAGTGAGAGTGAAAGGACTGATTGGCAGAAGGGATTGAGAAGTTTGCCGTTCCATTTTAGGCTGACTTCTTACTGAGCCATGGAAATGAACTCTGTATGTAGATTATCCCTTCAAATCATGGAAAGGATATGCATTTGGGGAGATGACTGTACTATCTGTGTGTGGATCTTAACAAAGCTGTTTGTGATGGACTAAGCGATGTTGCTTCCATGAGATGCTTGAACAGAGATAGAGATGAGAAGCCCTCTGCACCAGTGAAGAAGTGAGAAGATATCTCTGTTCCTTGAGATGAAGGATCCTTTGCCTTTGAGTTATTCATCTTTAAAAGGTGACACCCCAATATGCAAGAGTCTATGACCCATGACCCATAAGCAGCTTGGGAAACTGCTCATGGGAGGGGTCACAGAAGCAGGTTTTACTGGGCAGCTCTTTTTTTTATGACAGCTAAAACCCACAAGAGAACTGTTCTAGGTCATCAGTGGGATCCATAACTCTAAGAGAGACTCCTCTCCCAAAGAACTGATGAAAGACTATTTTCAAATGGTGAAGCTGACTGAAAATCACAGTTTTTGTCTCTTTATGTTGTTTGTGGGAAAGTGAGCACTTTGTGGTGGGGGAGGGATTTGGAGCTTTCATTTTGACTTTTTTTTCTTTTTCTCCTTTTACTGTGTATTAATAAAATCTTTCTGTTTACTGTAAGTTTGGGCCTGTTTTGCTTTTTTTCTCCTAATCCTATCTCACAGCACAAAAATATTTAAACCGCTACACTAAATTTGGCTACACAGAGAGAGGTGAACGTGGAACCACTACACAGTGGTACAGGATAACACAGATTGCTGGGGAGGCTGAGGGCCCTGGAACAGCCCCACTGCCTGAACCACACTCAGCTGCAGCTCAGGACCAGCGGAGCAGGGTTTTGTAACAGGGGAGAGGTTGCTGTGGGGAAGGGAATGAGGCCCCTGAAGGATCAGGGTCTCAAGGAGAGCTGCTGATATGGTGCAGGTGATGGATGTGACCCCTGGCTGTGTCACTGCAATCAGGAGCCAGGGGGATGATCTTACCTCCTTGTTAGCGAGACAGCCCTGGGCACCTCCAGCTGCATCCTTCAGCAGTTGCTCCAACATCAGTGAGTGGATACAGGAGGCTCAAAACCAGCTGAGGGACGGGGAAGATGCCTAAAAGTGAATGATTTAGAGAGATCAATTTGTTTAATTGGGAAACGTAGGAGGAAAATGAAAGTGAATCCCAACAGCAACGAGTCAGGATCACGATGTGTCATCAAAATTACCAATTAGGACAAAAATCCCCAGCCTTCACTCAGGTGGACAGGCCACCTGCACTCATCCCTGAAGAAGGACATGTTTATATCAGATGTGCTCCATAGATAACAGCTCTTGGAGGTGCATGCAATCCTTCCAAGGCTTCCATCCAAGCTCCTCTTCAACACAGCCCTGCTGCCACCATTCCATGGAGCACTGGCTGAAATAACACGTTTTTAAGAGGCAAAGAGACCAGGTGCCAGTCCCAGGGCAGCCCTTTCCTGCAGCAGGGGCTTGGCACCCCCATTTCAGACAGGCACCCAAGTCCAGGTCTGCCATCTGAGTTCTGTGTTAGGGAGATGAGACGGAGTTTCAGACACCCCTCAGTCTGCATTTCCCACTTGGATTTGGAGTCCAGATGAGAGGCACAGTGAGTCTGGGGGTCCTGCATGTGCCTGAGAAGTCTCCAATGGGCAGCAAAGGCAGGTGAACCCCACATCTGAAACAGGAGGTTAACAGAGGGGAGGAGCCCCAATACCCACCCCCTTCCACCACTCTGCTCTGCCCATCTCATTACCCTGGGCACCAACAGGACAGGCGTGTTTCCACTGAAACCTTCTGATTTATCAACTGAAAAAAGAGACAAAACCCAAAGGAGTTTAAGAGGTTAATTCTTATTCCCTGAAAATGTCAGGGCCACACTTTTCACTGAAAGCAAACTACTAAGTAAATTTGAAATTAATTAAACACTGTTGCCAATGTAAATTTGGAGTAACAGCAGGAACCAGCCTTTAAATTTTCATATACTGTCACATTCCTCAGCAGTTAAGGACAGGGAAGTTTGAAGTGAGTGCAGATTTCAGTAACAGAATCTTTACTTTTGGACAAGCTGCTACCTCTCATCTACGAAATTTCTTCAAGGTACGTGCCAGCTTTTCACAGTGCATTTTCTACCTGCAGACAGGTAACAACAACAACAGCAACACAGGAAACATTCCTGTGATTCCCAACCCGAATTCCTGCAGTTGTATCAATGCACAGAGTGCCAGACCTACATACAGACGTGCTGGGGTTTCCACAGCCCTGGGATGCAGGAGGATTTACCCAACCTATGGTTAACAACCAGGACCTGCCAATTAGTGGGTCCTGGCAGTGGAGCTCTGAAGCTGCCCAAGAGCTGATTCTCTTCGCCAAGAAAGTGTCACTTTCTCCATTTAGTGCAAGCCCTGAGCAGAGCTGCTGGGACAAACACAGGAGGATCCATCAGCAGGCAAAGAACTTCCTGGTCTTTAAGGAAATGTTTTGGTTCAAGCAAAATGACCAGTCATTAAATCTTGGAAAGGTTCAGCCCATGCAAATTAAGTGCAGTACAAACCCAAGAACTTCCAAGCAGAATTCCGGTGGTGTCCTTCTGTTCTGTGGGATCAGCCAAGGTTAGAGGGGCACACTCTGCCTCTCCACCACGTGCTGCAGCACCCAGACACATCACAGTAACCTTCACCCAACATACACCCGCGCTCCTGCATCTGTTTTTTCTGGCAACATTTAACTCGATGATTTTCCAATGTTTGAAAGAAAAGTCTATGGACACTGACACGCATCTGAGAAAGGCAGAATGTCAGCAATTTCAGCTAATTTAAGTCATGCCAGAAAGTGCATTTGAGAGAGACTTTCATTCCTTGTATTTGTCATAAGTTCATTTCAGCACTTCCAGAGGAGGAGGCTCCTTGGAGCAGGCAGGATCCATGATGAAATATCAGGAGGCTTATGTCTGACAGTGAGCTGGCTCCTGAATTAAAGCTTTGCAGGCATTGACATCCAGAGAGAATGAAGAAAAATTTGGAGCAGGTACATGGGAAAAAAAGCAATCAGCTTCAGGTGAAGAATTTCTGGAGTTAATACGGCTGTTGTTCACATACAGCCAGGGAATGGCCCCTCAGGTGTGTGTGCCCCCTCCTCTACTCAGCCCATGGGAGGTTGGCTATGAATTTAAACACTTTAACGTTTAAAATTTCACCTCCTTTCAGCTTTCTCCTCAAACAGCGATGACCTCCTTGCCACCCAGGCTGGGAAGAACTGGCCCATGGAGCAGCAGTTACTGTAAAATGCTCAAATGTGAGGATCACAGAGCTGGGAGTGGATGATCCATGTGCATCCCGTCCAATCCAAGCCCTCCTGTGATGTTTCTTTGGTACCAGGACTCATTTTATGTCATTCCAGCAATGACAGAAGTGGGGCTGGGGACAGCCTCAGCATGTCCAAGGATGGCACCAAGCTGAGGGGCACAGCTGATACCCGGCAGGGAAGGGATGCCATTCCCAGGGATCCTGACAGCTTGGAGGAGAGGGGCCATGGGAACCTCGTGAACTTCAGCAAGGCCAGCTGGAGGGTCCTGGGTCTGAGCTGGGGCAATCCCCAACAGCAGCACAGACTGGGGGTGCGTGGATGGAGAGCAACCCTGCAGGGAAGGGCTTGGGGATACTGGAGGATGAAGAACAGGACATGAACCAGCAACAGTCCAGAAATGCAACTGTTCCCTGGGCTGCATCCAAAGCAGCGTGGACAGCAGGCAAGGGGGAAATTCTCTGGAGCCCCCAACATGGGACAGACATGGACCTGTTGGAGGGAGTCCACAGAGATGCTCCAAGGGCTGGAACACCTCTGCTGTGGAGGCTGGGACAAGAGGGGTTGCTCAGCACAGAGAAGGAAAGGCCCTGGGGAGACCATTTTGGGACCTTTCAGTATAAACAGAGCTTGTAAGAAAAATGGGAATATTTTATCAGGGCCGGTAGTGACAGGACAAGGGACAATGCTTTTAAACTATGAGCAGGCAGGGTTAGATGGGACATTAGAGATATTTTACCATGAGGGTGAGGAGGCCCTGGCATGAGGGTGCCCAGAGCAGCTGTGGCTGCCCCATTCCTGGAAGTGTCCAAGGCCAGCTCGGAGGGAGCTTTGTCTAGTGGAAGGTGCCCCTGCCCCTTGATGGCAGGGAGTGGTGGAGAGTCCCTAAATTTCCATATTTCACCAGCACCTCCTCAGACAAGGCTTCTCTGCAGGCTTCATAGCCTCGAGGCAGTTGTTAAGGAGAATGAATATATCTACAGAAGACTTTTTTTCTCCCTAAATTATGCCTTCCCAGGTCATGCTAATGAAATTTGATTAATTTATTAATGATTTATTTGTTTTGTTTGGTTTTGTTTTTAAGCAGTTTAAAAAGACATGCTGAGCAGGAAAAAAAGAAGAAATGCATGGCAATTCTGTTGTTAATCAAAAGAGGTTTCATGCTGCATGAAAGTGAAATTGGGCCTACGGGCTAATTAAAATAGTATTTGAATTAGGATGAATGAATAATTAGCATTATTCATTCAGATCTCATTTACATTGAAAAGTAAGAAATTACATGATTTACAAGTACTTTTGAAGAAGCAGAGGGGTTCCTTTTTTTTTTTTTAACCTGGTAAATGAGTAAGACTTTACTGCTCCAGAAAGCAGAGAGCTGTGGCCAGACTCAGCACTGGAATGGTGCCAACACATCCCAAATCCTGGTGAGCCACCTGCATTCCCTGAGCAGAATTCCAGTGTCCATTCTCCTGAGTGACACAAGGGCAAGGATGTGGGGATATCCCTGGGACAAGACTTCCACAAAGGAAGTGGGCTCAATCACCACCAATTTTACTCCTATTTTCAGCAATAAAGATGAAAAGGAATAAGAAAAGTGCACTGAATTTATTTTTAATCTTACAAAATACTTGGGAAGGAAAAGGCTGGGACTTTTTGGAGAGCACACAGTGCTCTTTCAAATAAATCCTCTGTCATCTGGCAGGGCTCACGTGGCAACAGCAGAGAATGGTTTGGGAAAAGGCACAATGTCAATGTCAATTTGGAAACCATTTCTGAATGGTGCCTTCCAATTCCAGGCATGCTAACAAGGCTCTGCTGATTCCCAGACCAATCCCCCGAGTCTAAAATCCCCACGCTGAATTATGAGACCACAGATCCCATGTGGGATATAAATAGAACAGGAAAATATGGGTAAGAGGTAGGGATATAATAAGATTCTTGCGCTGTCAAAAAAATAAAGATGTCAAGTATGTATCTTTTTGAAAATCAACATATACCCACCCGAGCATTCAGTTTACAAATAAACTGGAATTTGCAGCTAAGACATGAACCTCCGGTCGCCTCGGCGTGCCCTCTAGGTACTGCTAACATGGGAAGCCAAGTGACAATTTTAGCAACACTCCCCCGCAGTGACAAAATTCAAATGAAATCACGACGTGTTTTGTGCTGGCCCAAACCAGCTTTTACTGCACCTACAGCAACCGTGCTGCTGCAGGAAGCAGCGTGTCCAGGGCAGATCCCGGCGTGGAAGAGCAGGGTCGGCCTGAGCAGCATGAGGATGGGACGAGCTGAGCCCGGCTCGAGTTCATCTGAGAGCAGGAGCCTGCAGTGACAACAGGCTCCATGGAAAATGGAGGCTGGGCTGTGCAGTCTCTGTCACCTCACGAGAATTTCGGAGGCCCGTTGTGGGGTCTGTGTCAGCCTGAATCCCTTCACACACGCTCAGCAATCAGCATCCCTTCCAAAGGACACGAATGAGGTATTTCAGCTCAGAGACTTGGAGAATGAGCTCCCAATTTGGCACTTCTTGTAGCCTAACACCAGCCTGAGGCTGCTCCTCACACCCATCCTGCAGATGCCAGGAATCAGGAGGCCAAAGGAGCCCCAAGTGATGCCAGCACTGTGGTGATGTGAAATGTGATCAAGGGGGAAACAAAGTGGTCAGAGCCTCATGTGCTGCTTCAGCCTGCACTGAAACCCCGGCTCCCCGGGCAGCCTCGGCCACACCAACACCAAAGCCTGGGGAACCAGCACAGCGCTGGGACTGGAGCCTGCAGCAGGAACAAACCCCCTCCTTCACAACCTGCTGGCAGATGAGGAATAATCCAGCAAGGAAGAGCTACTGGAGCTCAGAACCAGCTCAGTGTTTACTCCACCAGTGCTCCCCCTCTCCTCCAGCCTCACACATCTCACAGCTCTTCTCCACCACAGTTTAACCCCACTGAGCCCGGATGGTTTGAGCAGCTCCTGTAGGAACTGGGCTCCTGCAGCACTGGCAGGTCCAGCAAGACCCACCAGGCCCTGCCTGCTCTTGGCCCTGGTGCTGCTGTGCTTGTTCCTTTGTGCAGAGGAGCCAGTAAAGCACAGGAAAGCTTTCCCTGAGTAATTCAGTGAGATGTTGAAAACAAGGAATTACAGAGTAGGTAAAAGGCAATTTTATTTTTTTAAGGATTTGAATCTGAAGTTCAAGCCATACTAGAGAAAACACCCAACCCTGCTGTTCTGAGATCAAGACCAAGTGTTTAAGCAAATCCTGAGCTCTTGGATTGCCAGCCCAGGTTGTTTGCAGCAGGGCTGGGCACTGATACCCTTAAAATACAAAGATCCAGAGGGCATCCTTGAGAAAGACTGTTCCTACCAGCTGAAATCACCATCAGACTGTGTTAGTGTGGCCTCAGATACACAGAACTCTCCTGAGTGTGAGCTGTCAATTCCCATTCCCCCATGCCACCAGGATCCTGCAGGGTTTTCCATGAGGTGATCACACAGTCAGCACTCATCTCCCAAACACCAGAGTTCTCCTTCCTAGGAGCAGCTCCTGGACCAGGCATCCATCTGATGAGGCACCACGTGCTCCTCAGCTCAGGGCTACTCAACCCTGGCTCAGACATACAATGTGCTACCTCTTGACAAAACATGAGACCAAACACCCCAACACTGACTGAGGCTGTGACAGCCCCTTCGTAAGTGACAGAGGTTTACTTTAGTCACTTCTGAAGGTGTTTAACCCCTAAGTTCCCTTGTACCAAATGCGTCACTTTCAGAAATGTGCAATGTTCTCATAACTGGTAGTTTAAACCACCATATTTAACATCCCAAAACAGGGTCAACCAGAGCGGGTTGGAAGGCTCAGCCAGGTTTTAAATATACCTCCAAGGCTGGAGACACCAAAAGCTCTCTGGGCAGCCTGATCCTATTAAACACCTCCAGAGACAAAGACCCCACAAGCACTGAAAAGTCAGATTGGACAGTCTGATCCTACATCTGATCACGCTCACAGTAAAAAAAAGGGTTTTTTATGTTTAAGTGGCATTTTCTGTGTATCAATTTTACATCACCATTCCCTGGGTACCATGGAGAACACTCCGGGCAACAGCAACAGGAGCAAAGCAATTTAGCAATTTTTCCTGTAAGAATGAACATAATAGAGAGGGGAGAAGTTGCAGAGACTTGAGCCACACAAGCAAGTGAAACTGTGACCTGAGATCCTTCCCCCTGCCAGTGTGGGACAACTTCCACACAGTGCTACTTGTACTGGTATAACATAACACAACACATTATTAAAATATCAAAAATGTTGTACTGCTGCCTACTGGGAACTGTGTTCCCAGCAGTTATTTCAACAATATGGCAAATGGAAGGATAAAGATGGAAAAATTACAGTGGGGAGAATGACGAAAGGAAGATCCTGAGTGGCCAAGAGCAATTCAAGCAAGCACGTGATGGATTGGGGCTGGGGTTCCTGCACACACCTGCCAACGAATCCCAGGGATTCAGCCCCTTTCAGGACACATTCACCAGTCAGGGAACAGCAGGGGGAAAGGAAGAAAGGGCAAGAGAGTGTCCTGCTGCAAACTCTGCCTGGGAACAGCAAAGGGAAAGAAAGAAAGGGTAGGAGAGTGTCCTGCTGCAAACTCTCCCTGTGCAGGCAGGCCCAGCACTGCCCCTCAGGGCTGCACCTGGGGACACGCAGGGCTGAGCAGAGCCCAGACAATGCAAACCCACCTGTGACACCCAGGGAATGGCAGCACCTCGGCCCACCCGAGACCTCAGACCATGACCCCAAGCCCTGCAGCGAGGCAAGAAGGAACAATCCTGTTTCCCTGGACAGACCCACAAGGGTGCAAAGGGAAGAACACACAGAACACACAGAACATCTGGGTGTTGCATCCCCAGGAAGCACTGAGGGACAGGAGCTGCTGGGGAGCAGGAGCCTTTGGACAGGCTGCAGCACCCATCTGCTTACCTGGATCCCTCCAGTTCTCTGGCAGCGAGGTCTGGGGAAGGCCATCCTCACTCCCACAGCGTTCCAGTCAGGCATCAGAGAGATTTCCCTGCCTTGATGTGATCAGAGATTCAAATAACCACAACACCCCTTTAACTACGCCCGATTCCACTGCAGCCAACAGCTCCACAGCATTTCCCCACCGGGCTCCTCCTCTGTGCTCAGAGGGATGAGTGTCAAAAGAAAATGACACACTGGAGGCAGCTGACCCAAATATCACTCTCACGGCCATTTCGGGAAAGGAGAGAGAAACCAAAAGAGAGCAATTCTGTCGGCTCCTGTACATCAAAATCAACGGCTCTCACTTGGCTGAGCGGGAGGCAATTGGATGGGGATGAACACCTAATGCTCCCACCACCATCTTATGACAGTCAAGAGAAACTACGACAGTGTTTGCTTCATAGATAAGCCTCAAAACCTACCATGAACAGCTTGTAAATGAAACAGATACCACGCACCCCGACGCAGTCTGCCACAACGTCCCCAGTCACCAATCCTGCAACATGGCAGCTGCTTCTCTGTGACCCACATTCAAAAAAAAGAGTTTTATTCCCCAGCTCTATCTGGTCTAGTGGGAGCCACCGCCTCAGCCTACAACTCCAGCAAATCCACATCATGTTTTCTACAACAGCAGCTCCGCAGAGAGGGAAGGATGTTCAGAGGTAGAAGAGGACACTGCAAGCCAAAGCCTCACCACTGCAAACCCTCCCTGCCGTGCTGGTGCTTTCAGGCCACCCAGCACTTGGAACAGCTCTGTTAACTGGATTGTTCCTGTGCTGGGACACAGGAGCAGAGAGTCTTGCAGCCCCCTGTGACTTCACCCAGCCCTGCATCTCCCCAGGTTGAGAGCACCAAGCTGAGCAGGGCAGCGGCCAGCTGTGCCAAATGGCACAACAGTCCATGATGTTGGTGTTGGGACGGACAGCCAAGGACAGCACCTTGCCACAAGAAGCTCTACTGCTGCTTCAACTTCTCCCAAATGCTACTAAACCACAGAAACAGCTGAAGAGTTTTGTTTCAATAAAGTTGATTTTACACACAGTTTATTCTGAGACAAGGAGCAGAGCAAGGCAGCAGATTGCCATACTGGCATTAAAATGTTACTCCAGCTTGAGTTCAACAGGAGTCTTAACAGCTTTATTTTGCCAAAGATAAAATTTAGAATATAAATATGCACATAGATTCACTAAGTGAGTTATTTGTTGGGGAAAAAAATCCTGTAATGAAATAAGAAACATAAAATTGTCCTTTTCTGAAGGACTTGAATACTTTGAGACCCTCTTGGGAAGAGACCTGAAATACTGATGAACTCCCTATGCTCCATCACTCCAGCTGGAAAATACACACACCAACTGGGGCTTTTCCCCCTGAGAACAGCTGGAAATAACTCCTATTTTATGAAAGGAGGCCAGAAGCCCTTTTCCCAGTGACAGGCATGCTGCACCAAGCACACAGTGGCAGACGGGTCAGTTTTTCCACCTGACTGCTTTCCCTGGCCAAGGACCTTATCTGACTTGTTATCGACACAGATCGGGACAATTAGCAGCAAACTGAAGGCAGATCAGCCTCCCCAGAGCTTAAATCAGGCATGAGACTTGACAGGGGAGCACCAAGGGGACCGGGGGATGGTGTGTACTGTGTTGTGGGGCTGCTGGAGGTAGGAAAAACACACTGCAGCCACAACTACAGTCGGTGACAGTGCCAAGCTTCCCCCAGATTCTTATTTCCAAGCTTCCAAGATTTTAGGAGGCTGGTGACATCTTGTTAGTCACTGAGTGAACTTCTTGCTTGTTCTGTAATTCCAAGTTCTTCAGCTCCAACCAGGAGCCAGCAGATGACCTCTATTGGACACGAGCCGGGAATGCCCAAGGGCTGGGCCACTTCCTAACACAGAGTCCAGCAGGTCTTGCAAAAACATCCTTAATACAAAGAGTAACTGAGCATTTGCTGTGTCACAGCTCCTTCACTCTCACAAAGGGGAATTAGCTGCAGATAAGATCACTCCTGATAAGGAACCCCTGGCTGTTTGGTGGATTGTCTCATTAAGACAATCGCACCCATTCTGCCAAACACAGTCAAGGACTGGTTTGGGTTGGAAGAGACTTCAAAGCCCATCTTGTTCCTCCCCCTGCCATGGGCAGGGACCCCTTCCACTATCTCAGGCTGCTCCAAGCCCTGTCCAACCTGGCCTTGGACACTTCCAGGGATCCAGGGGCAGCCACAGCTTCTCTGGGCAACCTGTGCCAGGGCCTTACCACTCTTATGGTAAAATATTTCATTTTAATGTCCCATCTAATCCTGCCTTCTCTCAGTTTAAAAGTGTTGCCCCTTGTCCTGTCACTACAGGCTCTGGTAAAAAGTCCCCATTTTTCTTCTAAGCCCCTTTATAAGGTGAAAGGCCACAGTAAGGTCTCCTCAGAGCCTTCTCTTCTCCAGCTGAACACCCCCAGCTCTCCCAGTCCATCTCCAGAGCAGAGCTGTTCCAGCCCTCATTCCCACTTCAGATTCCCACCTGCACCTTGACAGAGTCTCCCTGCAGAAAGCCACCATCGGGAACAGGTTCAGCTTTAATGTCACTGAAAGAGATGACAAATCCATCCAGGGAAAATGACGTGACTCCTTTACACACAACTCACAGCACCAGGAACAGCTCCAGGCTCTTCGCCAGCCCTTTCCCCTGGGACTCACTGGGAAACTGGTTCCCACTGCAGAGACTGGAGGGGAGGTTACAGAGCAAAGAGCCAGACTGAGGAGTCACAGCAGGGAGGGCTGGATGGATTCACCGAGAGGTTAACAGAGCATGGAGATGGACCCCGGCCTGGCCTGGGTAGAGACATTCATGAAATTGTCTTGGGACAGGGAAAGGACTGCCATGTCAACCCTGCAAGACAGGAGCTGTGAAGAAAATCCTGGCAAAGTGCAGTTCTCCAAACCCAGCATCCACACAGGATTAATGGCACAGAGCAGAATTAGTGGGCATTGATTATCTGTATAAATACAATAAACCAGGGGAAAAGTCAACATGGCTTCTGGAAAGGCACTTCCAGCCCCACAAAGTGCTCCAGATCTTCTGGGTTGTAACCTCTGCAAGCCTCTCTCCTATGAGGCTTCCTGTAGGGACCCCAAAAGGCCACTGGAAAAGGGACTGTCCCTGTATGGAGACACAACTGGGTGGGAGACAAGAGAGTAGGAGTAAACAGTCATTTCCTGCAAGGAAGGGAAGTCAGAGCAGGGGTCACAGGGAGAGGCTGGGACCTGTGCCAGATTAGGACACTGTCTGGATGTGACCCAGGATCCTGATGGAAATATTCAAGGGGAGGTGAATAAGCAACCTGGAAATAAAATGGCAGATGGAATTCCATGTGGATAAAGTGATGCATACATTGAATAGAAAAAATAAATCTCAATTTCACCTAAAAATAGATATGCCCTGAGATGGCCTCAGCAAGCAGGAAGTCTTGGGGCTGTCAGGCTGCTCTGTGAATGCTCTGGCACTGCTCAGCACAACCCCAAAACAGTGTTTCACCAGTGTCAGAGGACAAGCACACCCAGCACATGCCGCTGTGCCACCATGTGCCTGTGGCACACATCCATGGCACATGGCTCTGGTCACTCTGCCATGTCCCCCTGAGTGCCCACAGCTCACCCATGGCTCGTGGCTCTGGTCACTCTGGCCAGCTCCTATCACGGGAACAGAGGAGAACAGAAGGAGCTTGGAGAAGAGGTATGGAGTGGCTTGTGGGGAAAGGACAGTGAAAAAAAGCAAGAAGGCTGAGGGGGGAAACAGGCACCTGGAGTAGCCTGAAGGAAAACCCCTCAAAAACTGAAAGCCAGAGCAGTGCCTCAGGCAAGGGTTAAGTCTGTAGGCACAAAGCAGTTGCATGTTGAGAGAGTCCAGAGCTTCCCCCATGCTATGCTGCAGCCCCCACATGGGACAGGTGAGAAACAGGACTCTGGAGAGGGCAAGATTCCATCTGATCCATGTGGCTGTTCCAAAGGATCCAGGAGTGAGTGGCTCCGAGGAGTTGGGGAAAAGGCCCCTCCAGCTGAAAGAGAGGCACCAGCAGATGCCAAAGGGAACAGAACTGGTACATGGGGCTGTTAATCACTGCTCAGTTCCAGCCCCCTGGAAGTCTGGATGTGCCAGACGATTCCAGGCAATCGGAACACCTGAAGGGCAGCGATGATTTATTTCTGTCCACGGCTCTCCAGCACAACCCTCCAGGGAATCGGATTCCGCAGACACCCGGATCGATAGGGTTTGGTCACAGATTGCAAAGAGAGCAAGAGCAGGCGAGGAATACAAACCAAGCTGGGGATGGCACTGAGGAGGAGGCTCCAAGTCAGCTCCAGAAGGAGCAAAGACTTCACACGAACCAAGGAATAAAGATAATTTCCATATGGCTCTGTGGAAGATCGCCGTGTGCTTCCTCCCAAACACTTCAATATTATTTTGCTTTATAATATCTCAGGAATCACAGTTTCCACCATGAAAATTCCTCTCCTTTCAAAATAGTTTAACTCCATATCTGAGCACCAGCTGAATAACTCCTGTGAATGAATCTGCTGCAAGTAAAATTCAGTCATTTCTCAACTACTTCAATGTTTACCGTAAGAATCAGGAGATTTTTAGATTTTTAGGAGGACATGGTGCATGCAGGGCAGCACATCTGCAAGACGCATTAGGAACTTGAACTATTTTAATTTTATGCCATTAAAAAATGTACTGACACCAAGGCCAGCCCCATGTGTACAACCTGCACCCACCCCCTTGCCTGCCTACAGACACATCTCTAACCTCAGGACTGTGCAGCATTGGGTGTCATCTTTGTCCCTGAATCCACAGCAGAGCCAGGCTTCCAGGAGTTAACAAGGAGTCAAAATTCCCCCTCAAGGGAACATGGGCACACACAAGACATACAATCACCCTTCCAGGCTCTTGACTATTTTAAGCATGAGAGAGATACAGAACTTCACAGGCGATGGCTTGTTCCCAGTCTGGCAGGGCTGCGCCACTCACGCCGGGATGTCACCGCGGGCAGGAGTTCCATCCCCTGCTGCCACCAGCATCATCCCTCATCCTGCAGGAGCTGCATTCCCGAGGCACACCACAGCCAGACTCATGTTTAGACCCAGAAGTCATTCTTCTACATTCCTTCATCAGAAAAGCTGAGTGGACAGAAGCATCCCCAAGATATGGCACTTTTCGGGAAGACTTTGGGGATGTTCAGAGGAGAGGGAATGCTGTGCACAGCCCCCTACAAGGCAAACACTGCACCCCAGGACAGCAGATTAACAGCTGAGTGAGACACCAGAGCAGGGATTCAATGGAAAAGAATCAAATGCAGTTGTCAGCCTCCTCCAGTGCCACCGACTGTGACATTCGGACTGGAAAGGACCGAGGCACAATCTGCTGGTCATCCATATGGATGCCTCCCTCTCTCCTTCAGTCCTCCTCGGTATCTCAATCGAGGTCAGGCACGCACACTCAGACTCGTTTTCTGACAAATTTGTAACTAAAAAGCTGGAACTAATAACTGCAAGAGCCCAAAGCTGGTTTCATGGACTGGTTTAGGCAAAAAAGCTGGCTGACTCCACCAATTTCCATCTAGGCAAGGTAACAGGGAGAAATCCTTCACTCCCGTGTAAAAATGTAAATCCCAGCTCAGTGAGTCATTTAAGCACATGCCTAATGCAAAGCTTGAAACAAATCCCGCTAATCATCTGGGCTGCTCGCTTATTTACAGCTAGGCATGGCTTAAGTACCTGGATGATCTGGAAATACCCCCGAGCCCCCAGAAAAGAGCCTAAACCAGGCTGGTCTGGGAATTAATTACAGTGGTATGAACAGAACTGCTAATACGAACCGGGGAAGGACTCTGTGTGTGTGTGTGCTGAAGCATCTGTTCAAGTTTAGGCATATAAAACATTTTTCAGCCCAATGACTCCAGAGGGAAATGCCTCATACATCAGCTCATCTGACTCAATTTTTCCATCACATTTCCTTTAATACAGTTTTGTCCATAAATACACTATTTGCTTTTTCCAAATATAGATTTTTATTTATAGCCAGAAAACCTTGTAACTTGTGTTACTGCTTAAAGCCCCGGGTTCTGCTTTGAAACGGAATCACGTTCTTTCTTGAAACAGAATCGCTGAGGAATTACTGGTCACTACTGAGGTATGAAACCAAGTTCTCCATGTTTACAGAAGGAAAAGGGATTTCTTTTTGCTCCAATATTTGCCATTCTCAGTATTTCCTTCCCCAGGAATCATCAGTTAGATCCCAACTGCCCAGGCACACATTGCTTATGTCAATTATCCCACACCACATCCAGGAACTTTCACCTGAAATCTTCATTTTACACCAAAACAAAGTCAAGTTTTTAAAAATCTCAACCAACATTCCAGACAGCCCTAAATTTGGGGAGAACTGTGTGTCACTACCCGAGCAGCAATAACAATTCATATTTATGGTATGAGGAGGTCAGAAAAGGAAATGTTAACACTGCCCTTTCCCTTCCAAGGAGCATTTTTGAGATAAATTCCTTTTTGTAGCTTTTAACGGAAAACGAGCCTCCCAAAACCAGGACCAAGAATGGGCAGTGAATGGGAAATTTGGTGATTTTGACAATTTAAAAACGTGGTTTTTTTCAAGAGCGGAATTTACATATTGAGCAATACTGAACACCGCAAGTGAAATGTGACTTAATACAATTTGACCATTCTTAACCATAACTTGAGTCAATAAAAGGCACAGCCTGTTATTCCACGGCACAAGCGCAGGACAGTGGAATTGCACTCCTGCTGCTCGCGGGAAGTGCCGAGACCAGCTGGAAACACTGATAAATGCCAGGGGCTCCTGCAATAAAACCTTCACTGCCTCCCAAAGCAGGGCACACAGAGGCGGCCGTGCAGCCACCCGTGAGGGGCTGGCAGCGGGGTCCAGGGACCATCTGTAAATCAGGGAGTCTCCCTACCTGCTGGGCAGGAATGTGTTTCCCTGCACAGGTCAGCAGGGCCAAAGCAGAGCCACCATAAAAATCAGGGAATAGCAATGGAACTTTTCTAACGGCAGTAATTTGCTTCCTATTAAGCAGATTAAAAACACATAAATCTGGAGCACAAGTCAACTCTGTGGAGTGGCAGCACAGAACACAAAGGCTGGAAGCAGGGTATGAGCAAAGGATCACCTTCCCCCTAATGAGGCAGCAGTGCCCATCCCCCGGGACCGACAACAAAAGGGTCCATTATCCTCGAGGGTTTCACTCCAAGTGTTTAATGATTGCTGCTCTTGTCCGAGCTCCTGCTGGGATTCAGGGAATCCTGTCCGAGCAAGAAGGGTGAGGCACGAAAGAGGTGCCTTGTACAAGGCAACGCTCCTTGTGATTTCCGCGTTTTAAAAAAAAGTGCTGAAAATCTCAAGTGGTGTAAGGAAAGAGCCACCAGATCAGCCCCCGCTGCCCAGCTCCATGCTGACTTCTGAGAATCACAGAATATCCTGAGCTGGAAAAGACCCACAAGGATCATCCAAGTCCATCTCCTGGTTCCCTCACTTCTTTCCTCAGCCAGCAGCCCCATGCAGGTGCCAATGACCTCAAATCACCAAAATTCACCCCAGCGAGCAGGGTCTGCCTGGGCTCACACACTCTGTGGAGTTCCAGCAGCTCTCCATGGAAAGCTCACCATTCCATAAGGACTGCTCACGCTCTGGCATCACAGCTGGGTCAGGACCAGGTGTCAGCGGCACCACCGAGCCCCTGTGGCTCTGGATTCCCCGGCTCCAGCTCCCCAGAGAAGTACCAAGGCACTGGATTTCCAGTGACTCAGTCCATAACACACCCAAGGAAGGCATTTTTGGGATTATCCAACTCCTAGCTGGGTGTTCCTAGGCTGCTCTGTTGGTCCTAAGTGCCTGGATCACACCTAGGTACAACCTCTGGCACTGGATCTCATCATTTCCCTGGCAAAAGTGGTGGATGAGGAAAGTTTGGGGATTTTTTTTGGACTCACAGAAGTTGTTGGCAGCCAGCAAATTATTAAATCAACAAATTTAGGTGTTAAAATTCATCACAAACTCTCCATCAGTGATTAGATTTCACAGCTGATAAGAAATTTGTTTTTGTAAACACTAGAACTATCCAAACTCAGAAATGATAAACTTTATCTTTTTTTTTACCGATAAAGTTTCACCTAAGCAATATAATTTTCATGCCAATTACCTTTAGAACCACAGAATTCCTTAGAAAAACTGTGCCTGTACTTAAAATTCTCCAGAGTGTACCAAAATCTTTGCTAAGTTCTTAAAATTGGTCTCAATTTGTCCAGCATCTGGGGTTTAGCTTTCCCCCTACCAAGGGCTGGGACCCCTGGAATTCCTCTCCTCCCACACAATCCCAACCCTCTTGGGGCTTCTCTCTGCCCTGTTCAAAGCAAGCACTGTGCTCTTCAGCCCTTGACCCAAATTTTCCAGTTATTTACCAGTATTTGCATCACTTGCACGTTATCTGTGATGAGTTGAGTGTTTGCTTTGAAGTGAAGGGCAAAAATAGTCCTTAATGAAGGGCTAAGGATGGAGCATATCTAGAAAAGAGGTATTTCATGACAATTCCTTGTCTAGAATCCTGCATTCTGACCTGTGAGTTGCTTTAAAAAACCCAAAAATTGTAATATTGTTGTATAAATTAAGAAAACACATAGATTTGTAAATGGAAATGTTTTTATTAGCAACAACTCAATAATCCCCTCCATCAACGGTAGGACAAACTTACAAACTCCAGTCTAAAAGCACTAAAGGCAGTCAGACCCTTTGGTAAGGGAACAGCCTGTCAGTAAAATGTTTCTAATAACTTTTCATCACTCAAACTGATCTAAACCTTGCTAAACCCATTTCAAAGGGACAAGAGGTGCTGGGTGACAAACCTAAGGAGCAGGTGGTCATGTTTCCAACACAGTTCAAAAAACAGAGACATTCTTGTAAAACAAGTTTCACGTGATGTGAAACCTCCAAAGGGACATGTCACCGCGCTCCTGCTTTGCCCCATGCACTGGCATTTGAATTTGGAAATGTCAGACAAGTTCCTGATTCTGGAGAAATACCCTGCAAAGGGCTCTTCTCCTCGAAGGAGCCAGAGAAAGGCTCACAGGGCAGACCCCACGCTCAGCCCAGCCCCAGCCCCTCAGCTCTTACCTGGCCGCCTCCACACCCGCAGACATGGTCAGAGCCCCGGCCAGCGCCGGCTGCCACGGGGACAGCCCAGCACTGCAACTGCTGCACCTCGGTGTCACCAAGGGCCAGCCCCTCGCTGGAGCTCTCGGCGCATTCGCCAGACACCAAAGACGTGTGACAGCCCAGCCCACCCCCAGTGAACCCCGCCGAGCCACCAGGGACCACAGAGCTCCAGCCCTGCTGCTCCCCAGAGCTGCGGAATCGCCGGAGTTAATGCAAGTGCTGCTGGAAATGCAGGACTTTCCCTTGGAGTCAAACGGCACAAAAAAGGCTCAAATTCCCTGTTAAAACTCCTTACCTATCCTGCTTCCCAGTGCCGAGCTGACCTGCTCCCTCAGCAAAGCACAAGCACAACTTTGGAACAGACTCGGTACCAAAAACACAGAGAAGGAGATCTTGCATTTTCCTAAATACGAGTCTTGACAGAAAACAACTTTCTCCCTCAAATGACCTAAAGAATGGAGGGTTTGGTAACTGCACTGACAGCTGGTTCATTGAACATCCCCAGGACACAGATTTCTAACGCGAAGGGACAGTTTGGGGTTTTTCTTAACCAATTATCCTTGACTTAGAGCAGGCAGGAGACACGGAAATAATAACAACAATCAACGGTCTGTCAGATAGAAGGGTTTTGTTCTCCCTCTCATTTCCAAATACCAACCAAACACCCAATGAAAAATCAGAACCCGGTGGTACCAACTGTTGCTCCAGAATCCATATGGCACATCCATGCCCTAATTAATCCCTATGAACTATCTCCTATTTGTAATTAATTTGACGGTGGAACAAAATCAGCACTTCACTGGGAAGCAAGGTCACACTGACCAGAAAGTGTCAGGACTAATTCCTACCAACAGAAATGAGAATTGGCTTTAAAAGGGCAGTAAAAATAGCTGCATAAATGTCATTCTTGTGAAATTTTATGACGCTGGGTCAAAGTTAGGCCCAAAACTCTAATCTGATACAAGAGTAGAATTCTTCTCATGCTCTACATTTGGGTCAAGCACAGAGAATCATGGAATGTCCTCAGTGAGAAGGGACACACAAGGTCATCAAGCCTAAGTGATGGCCTTACACAGGACACTCTCAACAATCCCACCATGTGCCCGAGAGCTTTGTCCAAACACTCCCGGAGCTGGAGAAGTATTTCCTCAAGCAATGCCAAACCGCACGGCAGCGGCCCGTCAGCCCGAGGCAGGGCTGGCTCCGGCTGCCAGCAGCACTATGATGGTTTATCCGGGCAAGGAATTCTGAGCAGGAGCTGCTCCTTCCAGTTCCAGGGACTGTGCTGGAGCTGCTGCAGCAGCTGACACTGGGGATCCGTGAATCCCGTCCTGCCCGGAGCCGGGAGAGGGACGGGGGTGACACCGGAGGGGGAGGTGGGCACGGGGGTGACATGGGAGGAGCCATGGGCACGGGGGTGACATAGGAGGAGCGATGGGCACGGGGGTGACACAGGTGGCGTATCCCGGTGCGATCGCTCCGTTCCCGCGCTCGGCAGCTCCGAGGGGCTCGACACGTGCAGCCGCGGGCCGGCACCCGGCGCTTCGCCCAGGAAAGCCCTTTAGGCATCACTTCCCTCGGGATAAATCCCCGGAAAGACCCGTCCGGGAGCGCGGGAAGCAGCGGGAAAGGGGGAGGACGTGGGGACCGGGGGGTGACACCGGCCCCTCGTCGCGGCACCGGCGGCGGAGCGCGCCCTGCTCATCCCGGCGCCTCCGGATCCCCCCGGAGCTCCCGGCTCGGTCCCTCCGGGCTCTCGCCTCCCTCAGCCCGCTGCGGCTCCGTCCCCTCGGGGCCCGCGGCTGCGCTCGGGCTCCCGCCTCCCGGTGTCCCCTGGAACGGCTGCTCGGTCCCCTCAGCCTCCCGCCGTCCCCTGTAGCTCCGGCCCCTCGGGTGGCGCCGCTCGGTGGCCTCAAGCCCCCGNGGGGGGCGCGAGGCGCATGCGCGGAGCCCCCTCAGCGCGCGCGGGCCGGGGGTGGGGGCATCAGGAGCGGGACGGGGACAAGGACACCGGGACGGGGGATTGGGACATGGGGAGGAGAAAAATAGAGGCACTGGGAGCAGAATGGGTGATGGGGACAATGGGCGAGATAGGAATGGAGAGAGCAGGAGCAGGGTGGGGACAGGGACATTGAAAAGCAATAAGGGACTGGGGTAGGATGGAGACACACCAAAGCAGAGTGGGTTGGGGAATCAGGAGCAGGACAAGCACAAGGACACAGGGAGCAGGTGGGGACAGTGGGAATGGGGCTGTGCACAGGGACACCAGGATCAGGGTGGAGGCACTGGGAGCAAGGCATGAGGACAGTAGAAGCAGTTCTGCAGTCAGGGTCCCCGGGAGAAGAATGGGGACAGGGACACGCCACAGGGTGGGGGCTCATCCCACGAGGAAATGGCTGCTCAAGGGACCGTGTCCTGTGGGGGACAAATGGGAACAACTGCATGGCAGGGGGAGATGTCAACACAGGATCACTCACTGCTGATGGCCCTGCTGAGGGTGGGGGCACATCCCCCGGGGTATGTCCCAGAGCTGAGCCCTGACCAGCTCGTGTCACAGATGGAGCCCCCAGTCCCCCAGTGCGTGGGGGGGGGACCCACGCCTCCATGTGCCTCGGTTTACCTGCGCCACGGCCCGGGCAGGCACATCCCTTGGAGCATCCTGCACCCGCACAGATCCATTGCGTGGGGAAATTCCAGCCACGTGGCCGGGGCTGGGGTCAGGGTCCAGCCGCAAAGCCCCCACTCCCCGGGCAGAGCAGTTTCCGCGGAAAATCCCCAGCTCACGTGCACAGGGCCAGGTTTGCGGCTGTCGGCCCCGCTGGGTCAGCGTTTTCCAGCTGCTGGGAAGAGCCTGCGTGAGAACCGGCTCCTTCCCACGCCTGCCCGGCCGCGTCCTGCTGCCCTGTCCCGGGGTGACGGCTGGGGCGATGCCCGCACCCGCAGGGATCCACAGGGCATTGCAGTCTCGGGGTTCTGCTCTCCGAAGGAAGGTGCGACTGGCACCGATGCCCATCCACGGGTGTTCCCAGGGCCCCGTCCGGCCCCGTTATCCAGCGCTGCAGAGCCCGAGGCTGAGATGATCGATGTCCTCTTCCTACGGCAAACCCGCCCACAGCAGCCGAGCACTTGGCTCCGGAGCCAGGGGCCATCCCCGAGCCCTGGGACGTGCAGTGCAGCACCGAGCACCGCCAAACCCCGGACACTGATCCCGCTGCAGCCCTGGCAGGAGCATCCCAGCGTTTGTCCCAGGAGACGCCTGGCCTGGTCCCTGGGGGCCCAGTTTGGTGTTGGGCTGTACTGGGAGGTGACAAGCACCCCCAGCGTGGCCATGTGGGGGGATACAACCAGTGGGGGTTGTATCCTGCTTGCATCAGGCCAGGATTGAGCCCCACTTTGCCCCAGGACAGAGGGAGAACATGCCCTTGGTGAGGCTGCAGTGCCAGATATGGCAGGGGAGGGGGCCCCTCCTGGCACTGCCCGGCAGGAAAGGCCGAGCCTGCTGATAGGGCCGGAGCCCCAGGACCGCATGCCTGGAAAAACTGAGCCTGCTGGTGGGGCCGGAGCCCAGCACGGGGCACCTTCCTGCTGGGCTGTGGGGTGGGGCAGCAGCACGGCCCGGGGGGTTGATGCCGATGGCGGCTGACAGGAAATCCTTCCCCTCCCTGTTTTTGATGCTCCACTGGCCTCAATTATCCCCCAGAACCTCCAGTTTCCGCAGAGACCCAGCACGTGGTGGGCTGGCTGGATGTGCTTTCCCATGGATGCTTCCCAGCCCAGTGCCTCCCAGCTTCCACCAACAGCTGGCAGGTTTTGGGAGGGGGGGAGGAGATTGTCCTCGGCTTTACCCTCTGCTCTCCCTGTGCTGGTGCCCCAGGGCCATCTCAAGCCCCTCAGAGTGCAGGGATGCTCTGGGACAAGTTCCCAAGGGTGTCACTGGGATGAACGGGGATGCCAGGGCCAAACTGGGCATGGCAGCATCAGGGCAGGGCCAGGCCAGCTCAGGATGGGGCAGCCAGGGGACAGGGAGGGCAGGAATCTCCCCAGGAGATGTAAATGAGCCCTGCTTCCACAGCACATCCTTGGGACAGAACTGGGGCAGAGTTCAGAGTGAGAGACAGAGCAGGGGAGTGGAGTGGGAGCACTAAAAACCTCTCAGAGGATGAGCAGCTGATGAAATCCCTGAAAAGCCAGCAAGATTGAGCGAGAATGGAAAAAAATAGGCCTGGGCTGACTGGTCCATTCACTACCACAGGCAGGAGTGGGGAGTGGTACAGTGCTGAGGCCAGGGGGAACTGAGGCTCAGGATGGGAGAAATCCCGACTGTGTGTACTGGAAGCACTGGGAAAGCAGAGCCTCCCTCAGCACTGTCATGTCTGGGCACAATCAGACTAAGCCCAGCCTGGAAGTTTGTACTAAATGTTTACAAGGGTTCAAAAAAGGGGTACAAAAACATCAAAGCCAAACTTGTTTCTCCTCCTGGGGAGGCTGGTAAAGCACTGTCCCCACCATCCCCCCCACCAAACCCCCATTTCAGCTGCCTGAAATGCTTAACACAGTTGAGGCCCAGTCCTCAGGAATCCATCCTGACTCTGCTCAGCTCTGTGTGCTGGAGGAGCCTATCCAAAGGGAAAACCTCTCTGAAGGCAACAACAGCTGGACACTACCAATACAACATGGATCAGGGCTCTGGATCTGGGCTGCTCCCTGTCTGGAGAATGCCCACAATTGGTCCATGGAGACTCCTACAGCCATAGAAGTGACCTGAGGAGTTCCCTGCCTGCCCTGAGCCTCCAGGAGCCAGGGCTGGGCAAGCAGGGATGGGGAAGGATTGGCAGGTGCTGGCCAGGGCTCAGGTCAGCCCCCAGGCCAGGGCAGCAGGTTCACATGGGGTAGTTGAGAACGACGTCTTGCTTGGCCAGTTCCAGCAACATGGGGTCGTCGAAGAACTTGCTGATGCTCACGTCCTCACTCAGGCCCTGCAGGGTAACACAAAGCCAGGGTTATTCCCCATGCAGCCACTGCCCAGAGAGCCCACTGGAGAGACTCTGTATCCCACACACAGATAAAGTTTCAGGCTCCAAGAAAGGCATGAGGTGCTTCTTTGCAGCTTGAAGGCATCTAACACCCCTCAGGAACCTGCAGACGTGGTTTCTGCTGCTGAGTCCATCTACCAGCTCACTGCCCCCCACAGGGGAGCCTCATTCCCTCTGCTCCTTCTGCAGCCCCTCAGTCCAGCTCACTAAACCAGCACAGAAACCAGTCCCTGCTGTTCCTGCTGGACAAGGGGGCTACACCAGGCCACTGAGGGGTTGGAAGGGCTGGGGAGGGAGCAGAGCTCAGCAGAGCCCACAGGATCCTGTTTTGGGCTGGAGTGACTGATGGGACTGACACGCTCTGACAGGCAGCACAGGAGAAGTCCTGGAGCACAAAGGACATCAGACCCCTCTGGGAACTCAGGGGGGATGTGACACACCCAAGAGACAGCACTGCAACAGCTCAGCTGCTGGGACTGAGGGACACTACAGGGATTTGTCCCAGACATACCTTCCTACGCCTGGTTTTGATCATGAACTCCCTGGCCAGGTGTGGGGCTGGCTGCGGCTCCAGCGGCCGGATGACGATGCTCTTGTCCAAGGGATCACCAGGCACAATCTGAAACACAGGGCCAGGAGGTGAGCAGGATATTGGGGCTGGTTCAGCCTCCTGGAGACCCCAACTGCAACAGGAAACATCCCTGAGTCCCATAGATAACCCAACACCCTGTCTGCTCTTCTGGCACACAAACTGCTATCACTGCTGGAGATCATGCCTGTGAGAAGTCATATGAGGAATCAATAATACAAAACTCAAACCAAGGCCATGTCCCAAGAACATGTCCCTTCCCCAGGGAGTACTGCAAGACCCCTAAACACCTCATAACAGAACAACCCATAAAAGTCCTGGTCAGCACAACCCACTCCACAAACCAGGCATGCATATTGTTTCAGAGCTGAGCCTTGGGCTTTGAAACATCAACCTTTCTGCCAGGGCTCAGACTGCAGCTGCTGCTCTCATGGAGCTCTACCCCAAACCACTGTGCACCACACAGCTCTGGCTCCCACAGGACCTGATCTGCCCCAGACACAGAAGTGGCCCGAGAACAGTATTTTGTCCCAAACTTTATTTCTTACAGGTTTAAAACACCACCTCTGAAAGGCAAAGCTGAAATGTGGCACAGGCCAAACTTCCTATGGCAGACCAGTGAGTCCAAGCCCCACTCCAAAACTTCTGCTGCCCAGGCTGCAGAGCATGAAGTGGACCCAAACAGCTTCCCTCCTCCCAAGGGGGCTGTCCTCTCCCCAGGCACTGCAGGACCCTGACACTCAGCCAGCAGCAGCTTTCAGGGCTCCCTCACTAGGACTGGGAGTGATGGGACTTGGAACAAAGCCCTGGCAGACATAGAACAGCTGGTGCACAAAGCCTCCCCAAGATCCTCTGAGGATGTTCTCCAGAGCTTTCCTGCTCTGTTGGAGCTGTGGCACTGAGAGCACCTCCCTGGTGCCTGATCCTACCTGTCCCTCTTCCCCATCTCCCCAGGGCATGGACTCACCTGCCAGTGGTGGAAGACAGAGAGAGAGAAGGCCTGTCCTTGCGTGTGGGTCCTCAAGTCTGTCTCAAACCCAAAGGAATCAATGGCTGGGATGAAGGCTTTGATGGTGTAGAGGGGAGAGCCTGGGATCGGAGCATCCTGGGTCACGTGGCCTCTGCAAACATGGCAAAGGATCAGCATTCCTGTGTCACAGAATCATGGACTGGTCTGGGTGGGAAGGGACCTTGAACCCCACACAGTTCCATCCCCTCTCCCATGGGCAGGGACACCTTCCACTATCCCAGGTTGCTCCAAGCCCTGTCCAACCTGGCCGTGGACACTTCCAGGGATCCAGGGGCAGCCACAGCTTCTCCAGGCACCCTGTGCCAGGGCCTGCCCACCCTCACAGCCAAGAATTTCTTCCCAATATCCCACCTAACCCTGTTCTTTGGCAATGGGAAGCCATTCCTTCTTGTCCTGACATACCAGGTCCTTTTCCAGCTCTCTTGGAGCCCCTTTAGGCATTAGAAGGGGCTCTAAGGTTTCCCTGGAGCCTTCTCTTCTCCAGGTTGAACCACCCCAGATCTCCCAACCCATTTTTCCAGGGAAGTCGCTTCAGCCCCCTGAGCACCTTCCTGGCCTTGTCTGGAGCCACTGAAGGAGGTCCAAGTCCTTCCTGTGCTGGGGCCTCAGGGCTGAGCACAGTGCTTTGTACATTCTCCTCTCTGACACTCAGGAAGAACCAGGCACAACCCAAAGGCTGCGTGTGATCCTGAACATCCCTCCCCGCACTGCTGGGGGCCAGGATCACTCAGGAAGCTTCCAACTGTCACTTCATGCAGACTTCACCCTCTGCACCAGTGCCAGGACTGTGGAACTCTCCAACAGCCCAGATTCCAGCACTGCTGCTGTGCAAACCCCCATTGCTGGCAGTGGGAGCAGCTCACCTGCGCCGGGCCAGCACCGTGTACACAGCAGACACGCAGTCAGCAGGAGCCTGAACCTCCACGAAGTAGTAGGGCTCCATCAGGCGAGGGGTGGCCTGTGAGGGGACAGGGGACAGCCACTGAGCCTCCCACAGCACAGCTCAAGTTCTCTGGTCAAACCCAGCGCCTGACCAGATTACAGGGTTCCTGCTGCCCCATGGCTGCCCAAGCCAACATCACAAACACCAAAAGGACCTTCTCTCCCTCTGGGCACGAGTCACGCCTCCCTCTCCCCCATGCCCACCCCTCCCAGCAGCAGCAGGAGCGAGAGAGCAGATGCACAGCGGTTTCCATCCAGGCTGGAGCACAGGCCTGCAGGACTCGTGTGCCAGCCCACAAGGGCTCTGCAGACATTGCTGGGTGAATGAGTCAGTGTACACCCCCAGCCCCAGGGCAACTCCTGGGGATCAGCCCAGCACAAGGCAAACCCTCACCATGAGGAAGGCGGAGTACACGACCCTGCGGGCTGTGGGGATGATCTGCCCTCCACCCCGGTGCAAGGGCTCCTGAGCAATCACCGCATCCAGGATCTTGAACTTCACATTGCGGATCACTGCCAAGGGAGAAACGACAGCCAGTGACCCCAGGGGACGCTCTCTGCCAGCACCAACCACATCCCCAGATGCCCAAACGCCCAGAGCCACCAGCAGTTCTCCTAAATTCAATTCCAGCAGGGAATGCATGACCACGTCATAACCATGCATATCACAGAATCATGGAATGATTCGGGTTGGAAGGAGCCTTGAAGCTGATCTAGTCCAACTCCTTGCCATGGGCAGGGACACCCTCCACCAGACCAGGCTGCTCC
This sequence comes from Pycnonotus jocosus, assembly GCA_013400435.1. Taxonomy (NCBI): domain Eukaryota; kingdom Metazoa; phylum Chordata; class Aves; order Passeriformes; family Pycnonotidae; genus Pycnonotus; species Pycnonotus jocosus. Next base: position 211,107 of record VWYP01029792.1, read on the forward strand.
AAGCCCCACCCAGCTTGGAACACCTGAATGCTGGAACAGCCTGGAACACCTGAATGCTCAGAGATGAAAGAATTTTACCAATCTCATTATCTCAATTCCCCCACGGGTCCCACTTACATTCATCACAGAGGGGCCCTTCCCTGGTTCCCCACTGGAAGCCCTGCACGATGCTGTCCTTCACCGAGCCCAGCAGAGACTTGTCCACCTAGAGACAGACAGACAGACAGAGCTTCAGAGACCACACCTCACTACAGCCAGTAACACCCAGTGTTTAAAAGCCAAACAAAAGAGCAGCAGTGTCCCACTGTGTCCCCAGTGTCCACCCCTCCCTCTCACAGCTCAAGAGCATCAGCACTATATCATTTCTAGAGCACTATAAATTAAGCATCCACGTTCTGGTGATCCTCAAAGGCAAGACCATTAGTTTTAAATTTTGGGAAGTTGAGGACATTGGCCCAAACAGCAACATCTGAAAAGTAACAGGTGACTTAGTAACCAGTGTAGGATCATTGTGGGGAAAGTGCAGCAGGTCTGAGCTATGGCAAAAAATGACCACCCCAAAGGCACCAGGGCCTTGCTGGAGTGGGCACCTCCTGGCACCATGGGACAAAGGTCTCACTGAAGAGTGGCCCCCACTCCTCACCTCTGAGGGCAGTGTGTCATCTACCAGGATGTTTGGGCCAGTGGCGTCTGGCCCAAAGGCCCAGATGGAACGGGCAGCCAGCAAATCCCAGTCGTATTTGGTCTGGAAGAATTCACCCAGCTTCTTTCTGATAGAGAGAAAGGGAAGAAGCTTTAGGAAACAAGAATCTGACCTATGCTTATGATGTTTTTACAACCCTGTTCCCTTCAGGCACAAAGTCTCAGCCAGAGATGCTCATGGACTGGCTGGCAGGAAAACCAAGCCAGGATCTCTGCCTAGAGGCTGCTGCCTGATACTGTGCACCCTGCAGATCCCAGCATTCCCTTTTTCCCCAGTTATTTGCTTCCAGCTGGATTCCTGCTCTCCCACATTGCTCATACCTGTTCCATGTTATCTGCACCACTTCGTTCTCAATGTCCTCTGCCAGTCCCTTCTCCAGGGGCTCAGCAATCATCGTGATCTTGTTCCTGAGGAGAGACAGCCACCATCAGCCACACTGATGGGATGGGGTAACTGGGAAGACCATAGGGACTGTGAGCCCTGCACTGCAAGACAGACATGGAGGGGCTGGGAAGGGAAGGGAAAGGAGCTGGGGAAGGGTCTGGAGCACCAGGAGCAGCTGAGGGAGCTGGGGGGGCTCAGCATGGAGAAAAGGAGGCTCAGCAGGGACCTTCTGGCTCCCCACAATTCCCTAACAGGGGGGACAGCCGGGGGTAGAGATCAGACTCTGCTCCCAGGGAACAAAGGACAGGATGAGAGGAAGCGGCCCCAAGTTGAGCCAGAGGAGGTGTAGATGAGATATCAGGGAAAACTTGTACACTGAAAAGGTTGTAAAGGCTTGGCACAGCTGCCCAGGGCAGTGGTGGAGTCATCATCCCTGGACCTGTTCAAAAAACATGTGGATGTGGCACTTATAGACAAGGTTTAGTGGTGAGCATGACGGTGATGCTGGGTTGACAGCTGGACTTCATTTAGGGTCTTTCCCAACCTTAATCCTCCAGGATTCTGTGACTCTCTGACTGCACCCAGCTTGGATGCAGTTGGGTTGATGAAGCCACCTGCATCCACTGCTGTTCCCATGTCCTTGTGAACACAGCCCGAGTGCTCAGCTGCTGCTCCCTGGAGCCTGTTCACCCCCAGGAGGAGACAGCTGAGGGACAGCATGGCTCCAGCCCTCCTGCCTCACATCCAGCCCCTGTCCAAGGCTGCAGGAGGGAGCCCATGGGCCAGGCAAAGTGCCTCTGGGAGCTGTGTCTGACACACCAGATGCTGCCTCAGAGAACCCCCTAAAGCCTGAAACCTGCCCCTAGCACAGGTCATTCCACCTGCCCAGAAGGTCAAAACCTGACCTAAGACTGGGAACAACCTGGTCTGGTGGAAGCTGTCCCTGCCCACAGGAGGGCTTGGAACTGGATGGTCTTTAAGGTTGCTTTCAACCCAAGCCATCCTGTGATTCTGTGAGGACTGGAACCTCTGTGTTCCCAGAAATGAGGCTGCCAAACAGGATGAGACTGTCTCAGAATAAAGGAAGGCAAGAACCAGAAACCACAGGGGAACACAGGAGTGTCAACTTCAGCAGATCATGCTTTCTCTGAAAATTCAGGTATAGGAGCATCCTGTACACACAGATCTCCTCATGTTCCCTCCCAGGCCTCCCTCTTCCAATCACATGTACTGTGAGGTGCTGGAGGAGGGAGAGGAGAGCAGCTGCAAGGCTCCAGGGCATCACCAAGAAGAACAAATCCAAGATTATATACAGATAAGATAAGACATAGCTCTTGCCCATGGAATTATTGGGGAAGTTACTGAAGGCAGCACTGGGCTCCTTGGCACCTGCTCTAAGATCCCAGAAAACCTCTCAGAACTGCCAGAGAAGGTGTGACACTTAGGAAAAAGGAGGATGTCAATCTGTCTTTATTCCCTCCATTCTCAGAGCTCCAACACAGCACAGGAACATCCCTGGGACTGTGGTGTGTTCCTGAGGAGGTCAGGTCAATGGAACATTGCTCACTCAGGCATGTGCCACTTGGTGGACAACAGCCAGAAGGAACAGCCCCCTTGGAGGGGACAGACCCTTCCTCTGCCCCCTCCCATGCCCAGCTCGCCCAGAGCTCTTACTTCTTGTTGGGTGTCTCAGCAAAGCACTTCAGGGAGGATGTTTCCACCACTGTCTCACAGAATGTCACCACTGGATCAGCCACCTAAAAGAACAAAAAGCTTTGTAAGGTTTCCATTATTTTTTCTGTTTGTAAAAGGACTCTTTGAAATCTCTGAACATCTGCAGGAAAAAACTGGTTTAACTGGCAGTGTTTTAATCAGGGTCATGTATGAAGCACTGAGGCTTTCAAATTAGACAGGAGAACTTAAATCCAATTCCAGGTAAGAAAAATTCTGCTCAGTTTATTTATTTGATGCTAGCCAGGCAATGGCTGAAGCACAGGGGAAGGCTGGAATATGGAAAACTCCTCTCCAAGCCAGTGTGCAGTCTCTCAGTCAGGCTGTAAGAGGCCCTTTTACACCCTAACAGCTTTTTGGGTTTTTTTAACTTTGACAGGAATGTGACTAAATCTATTCTGTATGTTCAAGTAGGCTCTTTTTCTTATCCTCCTGTGAGAGGAGACCAAAACTGTGTCCAGGGTTTCCAGTGGGGAAAATCCCTCTGTCATTCCCTCACCTTGATGTCAATCTCGGAATACATCTTCCGCAGATCATGCATCACACAGTCCAGGTACAGCTCTCCTGTTCCCAGGATCACGTGTTCCCCAGACTCTTCCACCTGGAAGAGAAGAGAGGGATTCAGCTGGCAGCCTCCCTGCTCACAGCTCCTGCCTTCCAAGCTCCTACTCAAGCCTGAGGAAGGATCAGCCTTAAATACACTTGTTATCAGAACACCCCAAGCAAAGCTCCCACAGCCTTTTCCAGGAGGAAGTGCTGCTGGGCTCTGCAGAAAGCTGCTTCCCTGGCACAGCAGGGTGTGTGTTTTTCTGCTGGATTTACACTTTTCTGCTATTTCTACATAATTTATGAGATGAACTGAAACAGCAAGGAAAGACCCACAACAAACATAACAGCCTATGGTAAAAAACCTGATTATTTTGAAGATCAGCCCAAAGGCTGCTCCCAGCACTGGCTGGAAACAGCCACACACACACAGAATAACAGTTAAGGCTGGAAGGGACCTCTGGAAATCATCTAATCCAACTGCCCCCAGCAGTACCTTAGTTGTAAGTGAGGGGTAGCTCTTGTTGACTTTGCGGAGACCATCCAACATTTTGGGGAGCTCTGAGGGGTTGACTGGCTCCACAGCTATTTTGATAACAGACGTGGTGTTGAACTTCAAGGGACGGAAGATCTGAGCCTGGAACCAGAGAGAACAAAGAGCTGAAACTGCATCCCTGCATGTCCTCAGGGTAAGACACAGCATGTGAAACTCTTCTCATTCCCTCAGTGGCTCTTGTGCTCTGGCACCATGTCAGACAGGGATTCTTTAGCTCCACCAGGGGAGCTTTTGGGCTGTACCCCACCAACCTGCCTCCCTGGAAGGCTGAGCAATTCCAGCCAGGTACCTCCTCATTGCCCCGAGGCTCTGTCACAGTCGCTGTCTTCACTATGGGCTGGTCCACGCCCTCGATCAGCACCCAGTTGCCAGCAGGAACCCTGTTCACCTCTATGTGATACCTGAAAGGCAGGACAGCACCACTGCAGCCTCAGACTTTCCAGCATCTTCCTCCTCCCTCTCTCTGGCAGCTCTCCCTCCCTCCCAGCCCCTCGCCTGACTCCAGGTGTCTCCTTTCCCAGTGAGCACATTGCCAGAGTTTTCCGTACCTTGCAACTGAGATCCAGAGGCGTCCAACAGTGCAGATCTGGGAATCCTCCTCATCTTCCAGGGTGTAGTTCTCCCCAAGGACCTTCACAGGCTGCCCAGCGTGGATGGTGCCACTGAGCACCCTGCCAAAGGCGTGGAACTGGACACCATCATCAGTGCTGTACATTTTGGTTGTGTGACACATCAAGGGACCCTTCCCGTGACACAGAGAGACAGAAATGAGCTTCTTTCAAAACACAGTCAAGAAGCAGACACAGACCTGGCAGGACTGGACTCTGATGATCCTTGTGGATCTCTTCCAACCCAGAATATTCTATGATTTGTGGATAAAAGGGATTAACAGGCTGGAATTGAGAAATAATTGTTTTGGTTTGCCAAGTCCTTCATTTCCTGCCACTGGAAGCCTTACATCTCCTTGTCCTGTATGGAAAGCCCTGGAATGACTGTGGTGGACTGTTCTGGAGCTCCTGTCCTTACTCTTGTAGAGCAGCAAATGGTGGCTGGGACAAAGCCAAGAGGAAAAATGTCACCTGCTGGCCTGCAAACCTGCTCAGGGCAGAGCACCTGAGCCCCTCAAGATCACAGCTTCCAGTGCCACAAAGCCACTCCACACTGGTGATGTGAAAGTCACCACTGTGCATTTTTATGTGAATAATCACAACTCATTAAAAAAAGAGATTAATTTTCTCTGCAGACATCAAAGCAAAAGTCACAGGCAAATTTCTCACTCAGCTGCTGGCGTTGGTGGCTCCAGACAACTCCGAATGACAGCTCAGTGCAAGCTGTTGGAGGAGGAAGGGTTTGCAGGGCTGGGAGAGGAAAGGTGCTGACTAACTAACACAGGGTTATTTTTATCACCACCATCCAGTTTTTTAAGAGTTTGGAGAGAGAATCAAACTTCACAGAAAAGGGACAAAAAGACTGCAAAAGGACACAAAGCCACCCTGCAGCTCCCACATGCTCTGGAGTCCTGACCTAGTCCTGTTCTTCTCTGAACACTGTGAAACAATTCCCTCTCTCCAGGGCTGCCCTGGCAGGCAGCTGAAGCTCCTTGGAGTGAAGAGATTTGTTCCAGTGTCGGATGAGAGGTTTTAGAGTGCTGCAAGTCAAATCTGTGCAGATAGCTGGCTGGGAGGCAGCTGCCCTGGCAGGGCAGGGGGGGCAGAGCCTGCTGGCCTTGGTTTTGCACACTCAGAACAAACACAGAAGTTTCCTTACGTCAGGGTCACACTCGCTCATGGCCTCCCCCAGGTCGGAGTCGACACCGCCAGTGTAGGTGTGCTCAATTTTTGTCTTGGCCCCCACTTTCGGGGAGGGGATGTGCTGCACACACATGTCCACAAAGCCTGGAACAGGAACACTTGGTGAGGACAAGGTTAAGCAGTGCAGAGGAAAGAAATGGACTCCATAAACACAAGGCACAGCCACGGTGACTGCAGCACCCACAGCAGCAGGGCAGAGGTGAGCAGTGTCTCAGGCTGTCCTGTGGGCAAGTGGGGTCAGAGTTTAGATTTGGGAAATTGAGCAGGATCTGTACAAGTTAGCACTCCTTGGCCAAAATATAACCCTCAACTCTTGGTGTGAGGTACTGGGGATGTAAGGAGGATTGTGGAGGGGAAGACAAACAGCTTGTACCTGTGAACTCCCCAAAGAACTTCTTGCAAACGAGCCGCAGGAGGGGCCGGATGTTCAGTTTCAATTCCTCTTTGGTCAGGTGGATGCCAAGTTCATCCAGAGTCCTGGGCAGGGTCGTGTCCACATCCCCCACCACCTGCAAGACAACAGGTCCCACTCCCAGGTTCACTGTGGGCGTCCCAGTCAGTAACTCCTCAGTGCAGCATCACACACCAGCCACCACCCACAGGGCTCTGGACCTGCACAGGTTTAGAGCTCACATGAGAGCCAGATGGGTCAAATCATAGAATCGTGGAATCATTAAGGCTGGAAAAGCTCTCTAAGATCATTGAGTCCAATCATTCCCCCAGCACTGCCAAGGCCACCACTACATCATGTTAGCACCCAAGTGCCACATTTACATGGCTTTCAAATTTACCCAGGCATGGTGACCCCACCACTGCCCTGGGCAGCTGTGCCAGGACTGGACAACCCTTTGGAGGAAGAAATTTTCCCTAATCTCCCATCTAAACCTCCCCCTGCACAACCTGAAGCCTTTTCCCTTGTCTTGTCCCTGTTCCCTGGGAGCAGAGCCCAATGTCCCCAGTTGCCCCCCTCCTGTCAGGGAGTTGTAGAAAGCAAGAAGGTTCCCCCTGAGCCTCCTTTTCTCCAGGCTGAGGCCCCAACTCCTCCTCATCCAACTTGTGCTCCAAGTCCAAGCACTGTCACTTGGCTGCTATCAGAGCACACAAGGAAGAGCAAGGACTGTTATATTCACTGCAAATACGACGCTGCATTTGCAACAAATAATGATTACTTTGAGTGTCCAATTCCACCCTGTGCAGATCCCACTGCAGAATGGGACAGGACCAGACCCACCAGCCACCACCCAGTGCCCAGTCCCAGCTGCTCCTGCCTGGAGCTGTGAGAGGGAGAATGACCCATCACAGACCTGAGCCAAGATCTTGTACAGGGGTTCCAGGATGAACTCCACGAAGCTGCGCTGGGAACTGCTCGTCGGGGCCTTTTTGGTGAACTTGCGGCTGTTGGAGACCAGAGGGGTGAGAAGCAGGAACTGCACCCTGCCAGCATCCCTACACAGCCTCTGCTCCTCCCAGCTTCTCCTCTTCTCCCTCCCAATCCCCTGGGAAGTTGTCAGGGACACATGCCAGGCTTATTCCAAATGAAGGCCAGAGGAGCCTTTCTTCTCCTGCTTGTGGGATTCAGGAGGACCATGTGGATTCACATCAGGCAGGAGGCCTGACTCAACCCTTCCCAGATACTACTCTACCACAGGATCAGGAGTGACCTTGGGTGGTCATCTAGTCCACATTTTACAGGGAAATGAGAGAAAAAACACAGGAATAAAGCAACATTAAGACATTTAAACAGAGTTCTTACGTCTTCGGATTGAAGTAGATGTCGCCCCAAAGCCGCTTTGCAAATTCCTGGTAATTGATGTCTCCTAAAGGAAAAAGCCAATGAGAAAGTCTTTCAGATGTCATTGCTTTTCTCTTAGCCTGGAAATCTTCATTTTTTGGCTTTTAAAAAAAGCCTGAGGATTCAATTTAATGAACTGATGCTGATGAGTGAATGCCTCATCCCAATTCTGAGTGAAAGATTAACTGCTTTCCTGGGGAGACCAGGCAGAAAGAGGCCACTGGGGATGTCCCCAGCAGCCCAGGGACACTGCAGGTCACAGACTGACTTCCCAGGAACACTCCAGCTCTCTGCTGCCCACGGGGTCAGAGTTGAGGAGTGCTGCAGGAGCCCAACCACATCTGCTGCACTTCCAAATGGGAACACTGTGACTCCTGCTGCAGTGCCAAGGTGTTGAATGGCCTCTACCCCTCGGTCCTGCAGGCTCAGCACCAGTATCTTCTGCCCTGCTGAACATCTCCAGGTTCCTTTCTCTTTCTCAGGGAGCACAAAGCCCAACACCCAGTGCTGAAGGTCCAGTGCAGTGCTGGCTGTCATGGTGAATTCACAAATACCAGGACAGGATGAGAACCTACAGAAGGTTCCAAACAAGCCCTTGCTGTGGGCAGATGTGTGAGCACAAGGATTTCCTGGTGGCTGCAGTCTGGACACTGAGGCTGCTCTAACTCCTGTTAGCTGAGATGTGGTGGCTGCACATACAATTCCTGGTGAGCAGAATCCACTATTCCCAACTCCAAGCACCCCTTCAGCTCCTGTTTTCCCACCTGGTTGGCATCTCCTGCCAACTGTGCTGTCCTCAGCCCCTCAAGGAGGGGGTCTCACCCCAGCAGGCTCTGAGTTAATGCTGTGACACTCAGGGAGCTCATTTATTGCTCCAAACTCTCAGGGCACATGACAGTCCTGACACCATCAGCCCCTGACCTCTACAACTTCATCCTCCCTCAGGCCAAGTTCTCTGCAAGAGCTCTCCCAGCTGCTTTACAACCTCCTTCTTCCCCTGCTCTCAGCTCCTACAGATCCCCAAATTCCCCAGTGGGGGACTTCAAAAACCTGGGCTGTGCAGCTGCTAATGCCAGCACGGAGCCCAATGCTACACGCAGCAGATTGCCTTGAGTGGGCACCTGGGGAGCAGAAAATTAAATCCAAGCCAGAAAAAGACAGTTCTTAAAAAAGAAAGAGGGCAAGAGTGCAAAACCTTGTGGGCAAAGCTTGTGCCCAGCTGCAGCTGAGTCTTGGACTTTTGGGAAAAGGCAGGAAGAGCTTAACTGCTTCACTCCTGAGCTGCTGACAAGGAGGCAAAGCACAACACACACACACACCTGCCTTCAACTGCTTGTTATTTCTTCTTAGGGAATGAAAAAAATCTTGGCTTCTGACTCAAGAAGCATTTATCAAGAGAAAATATCTTGCTAAAACCGTGTTTCTGCTTTTTAACCCCCAAGGCTCAGCTCTGCAGCATCACTCAGCTCTCAGCAATTCCAGAACACAAACACTGGCCATGTGCAGGGGAAGCTGAATGGCTTATAAAACTTCCACAAGAAAGGTTGAGAAATGAGATGTTGAAGTGCTCCAGGTTTCTGGCTAATCCTTACCATATGTGTCTGCATAAATCTTTGCAAAAGACCCCAGTGTGAAGCAGATGCTGTACTGAGAGCTGGAGAAACACACGTTCCCCAGAAGGGGAGACAGCACGAGGTTCTCGTCGGTGGAATACATGCTGAGAGGAGAAAAATAAAATAAAACCAAATTGATGTTATGAACCAAAGAAGACACTTCAACCCACTTCCCACACCCTAAAGCAGTGACAGGCAAGGAGCCTGCATTGCCAAAAAGCATCTTTAAACAGGCTGCAGCTTGCTTGCCATCAGAATCTCAGGGTCAGGAACATTTTCTGCCTATAAACTTCAAAGCATTAATGTGCAAAGATTTAAAGATCCTAGAACTAGAAAGTCACCAGCACAAATGCTTCAGATTTTTTTATCTGGGATAATTTTTCTTCCCCTAAAAAAGCAGCCGAGTTGGTCAACCAAGTAAGGGAAAAGATAATACAGGGATATAATTTAATCCAAACAGGTTTAATGAGCTCACAGCCCTGCTAGGCAGGGTGAATTACCCTGCTCCCAGCTGCCTGATGCCAGCACACACTGAACAGAGACAAGCCAGGGAGCTTGTGTGCAAATCCACACACACTTGAAGGGCAGAATGCTGCTAAAAAAATCCCTGGATGCAGAAGAACCCACAGAAACAATGCATGGTGTCCCTCCCTCTCCTGAGCAGGGCTGGCAAGGAGATTGGATTGTGTCAGTATCATAATCCTTGTTTAGGAGTTCATACAGCAAATCATCTTTTAGTTTTGTAGCAAGTATTTAGGAGCTTTGAAACATCTCAATCTCCAGTTTGGGATACAACCTAGATCATTTCAGTGTATTTGAGATGTTTGGAAGCACAAATTCCCTGCTCTGGTCATATGTCCACTTCCTCTACTTTTTAATGAAGGAAAAATGAAATAGGGCAGGGGAAATGAAATCCCCTGGACTTTGCCAGGAAGAACCAATCCTGCTTAATTCAACATATTAGCTGACATGAACTTCCAGTGGTTCTTCCTGGCCCATTCTGTATGACTCAACACATCAAGAGACAAACTGATGAGTTTACAGGCACATGCAGAGCTCAAAGAGAGCCATGGGACAGGGACAGCAAGCACTAGCAATGCATCACCCCAAGCACCCTCACCTGATCAGACCATTCACTTCATCTACGATGTGTCTGAGTTTGTAATAAGCGTCTGTGGGGGGCAGTTTCAGCTCCAGGATGAGCCTGTCGATCTTGTTGATGCACACAGTCACTGCCAGCCTCTCCTGCACCGCGTGCTTGATCAGCCTCTCCGTGTTCAGCATCACCTGCGGGGAGCAGCCAGCTCAGAGCCCCCGGAAAGCCTCCACAAAATGCTATCTGGGGCGTGAGAGGCAACCAGTGACCCTTACTCTGCTGCCAGGCTGCAGAAAAGCCCAAGCTCAGCAACCAGCAATCAGCTAATCCTCCTGAAATTCAGAAATAGGTGCTAACCCAACCAAATTCCTTGAATCCAACCCTGTGGCCATCTCTGACATAAATAACCTGCTCAGTTTTAGGTTTCATGGGGATGGAGATGCACACAAGGCAGATAATCAGCCTACGGGCCACAGCATCACATCAGCCTGGACACAGCAGCCAGAGGCTTGGCTGCCTGCTCAGATGGAAAACACCCTTGCTTCCCACACCGTCCTCCAAAAGCCCTTCACCCCAGAAAGCTGAACCCATCCCAGGCCTTCATGCTAAGGCAGGAGCACAGGCTCCAGAGGGAGGGATGTAAGCCCCAGGAGAACGTGGCACTCACCCCCTCGGCCGCGTCGATGAAGAGCACGACGCCATCCGAGATGCGAAGGCCGGCTGTCACCTCGTCAGAAAAATTCACATGACCTTCAAAACCACACAAAGGTGGGCAGTGAGAAGCAGTGAGCCCTGGGGCAGCAGCAGCAGCACACAGGGTGAGAAGCTGTGGGGCTCTGCAGATTCCTCTGGTTGCTGGTACCCAGAGAGGCAGAACGGAGATGGTTCCTCCTCACAGGGACCTGGGAGCGGCTGCCAGAGCTCCCCATGGGGATTTAGCCTCAGCTCTAATGCTATTTTTTGAGAATGCACACGACAACTTGTTTAACAGGCACTTTTCCTCACATTTGTGACTGTTTTTCTCACAGCTCTGTGCACGTAGTTCGGGAAAAGGAGGACGATTCCTTCTCAAAGACAACAGATGCCTCTCCCCCCAGCCTCCTCCTGCGCTCTAACCTCCCTCATCCTGAGCTGTAGCTCAACAGATGTGTCCCAAGACCCTCTTCTCTGAAGTTTCTTCCAAGTTGATCTGTCACATGATCACATGATCTGTGATTATGTTCCTTCCACAGGAGCCTGCCAGAGGCCTGAGGAACTTGCTGGAGTCTCACTGTGGGGCAACAGCATTTGAGCAAATTGGGGTCCCCCTGCACATGGCAATACCTGGGAAAGGAAATTCTACTGTGCTGCTTGAGTGAAACACCTTTTCAGCCTGACCAGCCCTCAGTTAGGCCAGCTAATCACAAACATGAGCCTGACTTGTCCCTGCCCATGACAGGGGGTTGGAACTAGATGGACTTTAGGGCCCCTTCACCCCAAACCATCCTGGGTGATTATGGGTCAGTACTGCTGGAAGTGACTTCACAGGAATGAATTCAGCTGAAGGCTCAGGACTAGGCTGGAATCAGCCATAAAAAATACAAAACAAAGCTAAGTGTTTCCCACAGCAGGATTTTCAGGACTGCACAATCACCTGGAGTGTCAATGATGTTGAAGAGGAACGACTTTCCTTTGGTGTCTGGCAGAACAATCGTCACTGGGGTGCTCTTGATCCCCACCCCCCTCTGAAACACAGGAAACCAGGATTACAGGTAAAGGAAAGATAAACAAAAGGATCACCATGTACAGATGCAGAAGAAGATCAAGGAAAAATCAGAAAGATGGAAAGAAGTAAACATTCATCCTGGAAGAGAAGAATAACCTCAGATCACCGAAGAACCCAGCCTAGCTCTCCCATCTGTACTGGTCAGACTGGTGAGCCAGCATTTATTTTGAAATTTTTTTTTCCTCATCTACCACTGCTGCAAACCCCTTTCTCCTTTATCCCTCAAAGAAAGTAAGAGTGACACCCAAACTGGGGTGACACTGCCCAGATTTAACGTTACACAGGATATAAAATCATACATGGAGTTGAGGGAAGTTGGATCAGGAATCTTCCTGAGGCAAACAAGAGAAGCAGATTGTTTTATTGATAAAGAAAAAAATGTGGAAGGCACAGAAAGGTGTTAAAATGGACAAGGAAACTGCCTACAATAACTGTGAGTAAAGCATGAGACAACTGGATAAAATCACTACAAGACCACTCACCTCCTGCTCTGTGAACAATATATCAGTGTAGCAGAGCTGCAAAGGCAAAACAAAAACCAGTCTCACATTTTGGTATCAGATATTCAGTTTGAAGCAGGACACAATAACTCTGACACATCACCAAGCTGACAAATAAGGGACAAAAGCAGAATCAGGACTGAGTTCTGGCTTCCCAGTCCTGCACTGCAGTCACTGAACCACCTTGTCCCCATGCACAGCCACCCTCCCCCAGGGTGTAAAAGCCACCCTGTGATCCCCAGGGCAGGAATTCCCCAGCAGCTCACTCACATCCTGATCGTAGCGCTTCCGGATCTCTGGGTGCGTCTGCTCTATCAGGCAGTCAACAAAACACGTCTGGAAAAGAGCAGAGAAAGGAGGTGCCTCTCTTCACACAGACACAAACACAACCCCATCCCTCCTGTGGCAGCACAGAGCACGCTGAGCAGGTTATTCTAAAAATTACAAATTCAACCTACAAAAAAAATCTACAAATTTCACAGGGAAATGTAGTGCCAGGACAAGGAGGAATGGCCTTAAGCTGGAGGAAGGCAGGATCACATGGGATATTGGGAAGAAGGTGAGGAGGCCCTGGCACAGGGTGCCCAGAGCAGCTGTGGCTGCCCCTGGATCCCTGGCAGTGTCCAAGGCCAGGTTGGACAGGGCTTGAAGCAGCCTGGGACAGTGGAAGGTGTCCCTGCCCATGGTAGGGAGTGGGACTGGATGGGTTTAAAGGTCCCTTCCAACCCAATCCATCCTTGGATTCTATAAATAAATGCATGAGCAGGAGGAGCAGAAGGGGCTGCTGCAGAGAACCAGGGGCCAGGAGGGCAGGCAAAGCACCCAGACAGGTCAGCATCACTCCTCCTGTATCGTGGATATTCACAGCACCTTGCCGTGGTGCAGGTGCCCACACAGAGTCACATTCCGGATCAGCTCCGAGTTGTCCATCAGATCTGCCAGGAAACTGCAGGAACAAAACACAAAAGGCTGTTGGAGGCTTCTGCTGTGTCTAAGAAAAGCAGGTGCTGCTTTTCAGCTATACTTTCCATCCAAGGTGCCCCCTGAATCCTTGCCAAACTTTTATTCTGCCAATGCCCTGTGGAGGAAGAATCCCACCTTCCAGATGGGGAGGACAAGAGAGTTGGAGTCCCAGACAGATGGCAGTGGGTGGGAGGATACAGAGCTGGTAGAGCTGCCAGCAATGGAATATTATTGAATATTTTTCTTCTCTTCTAGTCAGTACTGGAGCAAAAATCACATCCATGTATTCAGATGATGAAGTGCTTCCACTCAAACCGTGGCAGGCAGTCAGGTAAATCGTGGTGCTGGATAACAAGCACCCCACGGAGCTTTGAAAGCAGCCAGGGGCTCCACAGACCACTAATTCTGATTTTCAAGTCTTAAAATAGTGACATTCCAGGGACTCAAGGAATTAAGTCTTTTTCAAATCAGCAGCTGAGCTGGGTAATGATGAGCTGGTCACTTCTGGATGGATGCTAGCCAAAAGATAATTGAGATCCTAAATTACCACCCCTAAAAAATAATGGGAGGCTATAAAACATGCAGCCACTGCCAGAGGCCTGCAGAGAATAAGTGCTGTCAAATAATTTCCTTTTTAAACAGATTAAATTTTCACTGATGCAATAGACTTCTTAATGTAAAACGTTTTGATTAAGAGCTAAAAAATACAGCAATCAATACTAACCCCGATTAAAACCTTCCTAATTGGTCTGAAAATAAGGCTAAATGGGAAATCAATACCAAGCTTGCAGGTTTCTGGCTACATCCCACAAGGAATTTCTCTTTGCCCATCCTAACCATTTATATCAACAAACAGGAAGAAAATGAATTAATTACAAATGGAATGAGCAGAGCATAGAGAGATCAGGGAAGTGGTGGATAGGGACAAGGACTGAGCCAAAGCAAGGGCTGAGAAAAAACAGCCCCAGGAGCTTTTGGGCTCTGCTCCAGCTCTGCTGAACCCCCCCAAGCACTGAGCACAGCCCTGGGCAGCTGAGGGAGCCCTGAGTGAACAGCAGCTCCAGGAACATCCTGTCCCCACTGGGAAACACAAGGCTGCTGGGTGCCAGGAAGAGGCACTGCTCAGCACCAGGGAACTGCTGCCCAGCCACACCTGCCTCTCCTACACCTGCAGAGGAACATTTACAACTGGGAGAAGTCCTGACAGGCCACAAAGTGGTGAGTGGAGAGATGAGCCCAAGGATACTCCCACAGCTCCATCTGCTCATCCCAGAGAGACAAAACACACACACACAGTGCACACTCAGGGACACAGCCCCTTCACCCACCACAATGAGCAGACACTGCTCCAACATCAGACTTTTACCAGAAAAAGCAAAGGATGGTTTTTATTCCACAGAAAACTTGTTTGAGATATTACATCTCCATTTTTAAATGCATTTGGATTTTTTTTCCAGGAGGTTTTCTCCCAGCCCTGGTGTCCAAGAAGCTGCTTTGGGACACAACCAATAGAGCCACCCAGCACAGCTGCAGTGTCCTGCTGACTGCACAGCACTCAGCACTCACCCAGCAGCACAAAAATTCCCAGGGGAAACTGGAACAGATGGGACCTAATCTGAAGCTGGGATCAACCCAAAATGTCCCAACAAGACGTGTGCTACACACTGACCATGTGGATATTCAACAGGCTGGCCAGAGAAGCTGTGGCTGCTCCCTCCCTGGAGTGTCCAAGGCCAGGCTGGACAGGGCTTGGAGCAACCTGGAACAGTGGAAGGTGTCCCTGCCCATGGTAAGGATGGGACTGGATGGGTTTTAAGGTCCCTTGCAACCCAAATAATTCCAAGAACGTTTCCTGAGCCACAGGCTGTTGCTATGGGGCTTGATCTCAGCCTCTGAGGTGAGATTTCCCTTTTGTGTCCACCCTACCCTGTGCTGTTGGTGGGGAGGGAAAATGTCTGTGAAAGGGTTTGTCCTGTACTTCCTTCTGTTTTGGGTTCAGAATCTGGGAATTGGCTGCTCTCAGGTCTGTGCTGGGGTCAGTGGGAACCAAGCCAGAGCCCCCAAATCTGCCTCCCCCAGCCCCACACTCACTCCATCTCGTAGACAGTGACTGGCAGCGTCTGCTCCATCAGGGAGAACTTCTTGGTTTTCACAGGTTTAATAATGGGCTCTGAAACAAGAGCAAGAACAACAAACTGTTCCCAGAGCCCCTGCACCAGGAGGGTCAGGAATGGCCCCCCAGGAATGGGGAGTTTTGCTGACAACCCCTCGATTTTCCAGCTGACAGATTCTCTCTGCTGTTTGTCAAAGCTGCAGGAGATGGTCACTGCAGGGCCTTCCAACCAAACCATTCCAGTATATAGGGATAAAATGAGATCACTTAAATGCATTTACTTTTCCTTGAAATAGTTTTCCCATCTCTACTGATTCCTGTTCTTCCAAAGGTACGTTTGTTTGGATTTGCAAAAATCACAAGGGCCCAAATCTGCACAGACCACGCAGAGTTCCTGCGGCTATGAGGGGACTCCAAAGGGGCAGGACAGAAGGGAGTATTATGTCCCCTTTCCAAGGATCCATTAAGAGCCTTCTCCTCCCTCCACCTCCCTCCACCTCCCTCCCCCCTCACCAGTGAGTGGCTGTGTGTCCTCCTCCTGCACGATGGTCTCCACCTCAGGCCCATACACCTCCTCTGCTGTGGGGTAGTACTTCTTGTCCTCGTGCAGCACCACCTCCATCCCGGGGTGCTCCTCATCGTGCTCCCCCATGTCATCGTCATCATCATCATCCTCCAGCTGCAACCAAGGCTCACCCTCAGCTGTTGTGGAGCCCCCCGAGGGGACAGGCCTGGGGCCACCCCCAAGGGAGGGACCCTCAGTGCAGCCCCACAGAGGTGCTCTGGGAGCAGCTCTTGGAGGAGCAGCACAGCTCTGCCCACAGCACCTGCATCAGGAGCAGCCCCTGGACTTGCAGGGTCACCGGCACAGGCAGAGACTCACACACAGCAACCTCAGACAAACCCCACACGGGCAACACAACCCCCAACACAACCCCCACCAGCAGGAGATGGGAAGGGGCCCCCTCGTTTCCCCCGTGGGCAGCCCCTCTGCTCCCCCCGTGTCCGTGGGGTCTGTCTCTGCCTCCCCCCGCGAGGATGAGGCTCCCTGTGGCAGCCCCAGCTCCCCCCTGAGGGGCTCTCGAAGGGACACGGACCCTCCACGGGACTGACACCAAACCCAGCCCCAGCCGCACGAGCTCCCAGTTCCCACCGCGATTCCAGCAAGAACTCTCTCTCTTAAACCCAAGAAGAGATTTTGTAAATTCTTTACCACCAGCCCCACTCCGACCCTCTGGACTGAGAGCCCCGCACCGAGCAGCCCCACCAGACCCCGCACGGGGCAGGAGCAGCCGCGGGCTCGTCCCCGCTCAGGGACCGGACGAGCCCAACCGGCCCCGGGGGTCGCTGCCCCTTCTCCCCTCCCCCCCACTCCCCTCGTCCAGGTCCTTGGACTCTCGGCCCAGCTCGTCGTCGTCATCGTCCGAGTCCAACTCGGGCCCGATGTAGTTCCCAAACTCGTCGTACAGGTCGGTGTCCATGCTGGGGGGCGGGAAGGTCGGTGAAGGCGCACAGACCGGGGGCCGCTGACCGAACCCTCAGGGCCCGTGGCAGCGAGGGGCCCGGCCCTGCCCCGGCCCCAAGCCCCGGCCCCAAGCCCCGGCCCTGCCCTGC
>VWYP01029792.1:228361-319508 GCA_013400435.1 Pycnonotus jocosus
CGGGACCGAGCGGGGCGGGTTCTGTCAGGCGTGGCCGGGGCAGCCCCGGGGACCTTGCGCGGCCCCGGCGCTCCGGCGGTGGGAGTGGGACTGTCGCGATAGAGAGAGCGGCCCTGGGGCCGGGCTGTTCTTCACCCCGCGGGGCTGTCGCGACAGAGGGAGGGGCCCTGGGGCCGGCGGTGTGTCAGGGCCTGGGGGCTTTGTGACAGGGGGGAGGTTCCCAGTTGCCATCCACGTGCGCGGCCTTGAGGCTGTCCCAGTGGGGGTCCGCAAAGCGGGGCTGTCACGATAAGATCGGGATTGTCGGGCCGGTCCTGGCAGCGCTGTTGTGACAGAAGTGAGCCCTCCAAACCGCCGCAGGCAGGGCTGTGTCCACAGGAGGGGTCCCTGTGCCCCTAGGCCGGCCCCGTCCCCACGTCCCGCCGGTGGCGGCGGTGCCCACCCGCGCTCCGGGGCTGGGGCCGGATGGATCCGGGGATGGATCCAGGGATGGATCCGGGGATGGATCCGGCCGGGGCGCTCCCGGCGCTGGAGCGGGAGCTGCGGGCGGCGCTGGCGGAGGACGAGCGGCGGCAGCGGGAGGGCGAGGCCAAGCTGCGGGCTCTGCGCCAGGGCGTCCCTGACTACGACCAGTTCAGGTCCGGGGCTCGGGGACCGGCCCGAGGAGGAGCCGGGAATTCTTTTGGGGGCTCCGGGACCCCTTGGGGTCTGAGCTGGGAGCTGATGGCCCGAGCACTGCTCGTGGGGGACCCGAGGGGCAGCAGCCCCGGCTCCGAGCACAGAGCCCGCAGGCCCGGACACTGAGCCGTGGTTGAGCTTTGTCCCAAAACTCCTCAGGTGACCCCGTGTGGGCTGAGATCTGTCCCTGCCCCGTGGCCGGTTTCTCCTTGGCCAGCAGTGAAATGGCACTGTCCCCTCCCCAGAACGCTGTCCCCTCTCCAGGACATTGTCACCTCTTCCCATTCCCACCCCCTGCCGTGGGCTCTGTCTCTCCCCACACGCCCAGGCCATGCTGGAAGTGCAGGAGCAGAGGGTGACGGGTCCCCTGTGCCCTTCCCAGCCTTGCTCCCAGTCCTGTCACTGCTCTTGCTCCCAGTCCTGTCACTGCATTCTCCAGGGCATTGTCAGCAGGTTGGGATGGCAGGGCTGCTCCACGGGGCAGTGTTAGGCACTCCCAGTGCCCTCCAAACTTCTGGATTCCCTCTGGATCCATCTGGGGGCTCCTTGTCCATTGACATCTGGGATCCATAGGTAGATCCAGGACTTTGACCACACTTGGGGGACATTCTGGGACCAGGTCAAATTCCATTCATATCTGTCTCATTCCCCCATGCCACCTGACCCCTGAGAGGCTGGAAAACACTTTCAAGTGGCTTTTCCCCCAGGTATCTTGCCAGTCCCCATGATGAGATTCCTGAGGGGTTTTAGGCAGATTTATCCTTGTATTGGTAAGGGCCTGCTCCTCCAACCTCTGGGTGATCCATATGGCCCTAAGTCAGAAATTGGCTCAAAGAAGCAGCTTGAAGCCTCAAATTGTTTTCTTTTGCCAGATGTTCCTCCTGTCCCTGTTCCCTTTAGGGAGATTGTGCTGGCCTCACACCTGAAGCCCCTGGAGAAGAAGGACAGGCTGGGACAGAGGAGGAATGTGCTGTGGAATCCCTGTGCAGCCCCAGCCAAGGCAGCACCTGCCCATGCTGTGGAGATCCCAAAGGTGAGGGAGAGGCTGCCAGGGCCTCATCCACAGCTAAAAATGGCTCAGGGATCATCTGGGTGTTAATTGGAATGCAAGAGTTGCTCAGGACTCACTCTGGGTGCAAGCCAGCCCTCCCAGGGCTGGAAATTCCTCCTGGAATATCGAAGTTTGGATCAGCACAGGGCCAGGCTGGGCCCCTTCAGGAAGTGACTGCTCCATCCCTGTGGGAATGGAGGCCTGGCTGCACACCCTTGACCCAGAGCTCCCAGTGCCCCCAGCAGCTGCAGCCTGGGACCCAGAGCCAGGGCTGTGCACCAGGATCCTCCCTGGAACAGCCTCTGGCTGCAGAGATTCCCTGAGCACAGCCAGTGCTTTGCCCATGGTTTAATGATCATGGAAAAGGGCTGGGTTGGGTTAATCCTGACCCAGCCTGATGAGCTCACTGAGTCCCTCAGTGGAGGGAAACAGGGACAGGGCATTTTCTGTCCAGGCTGTTTGTGGTTGGAGTCTCATCAGTCCTGCCCCTGCCATGGGCTCTGTCCACACTGGAATGTCCTGGTCACTGGGTGTTTCCCATAGATGTTTCCCAGGATAAGGCAGTTTCATGGATTGCCTGATAAACAGTCCCAAGGATTGTTTATGATGCTGGATTTCATTGACCTATGTTTATTATAAGATCTTTTGCAACTCTCCTGAGTAGTGTTGTGTTTCCTTGGACTGAGCAATGATCTCTCCAAGCAAATCCACTGCTCCCAGTCCCATCAGCACCAGGCTCAGATCTCCAGAGCTTTTCCCTCTGTGCTCAGCCCCAGCTGATGTCACTTTGCCTTGTTCCCTGGCTGTAGAAAAGCTGCACATTTGCCTCCTCCTTCAACCTCTGCATCAGTGACCCAGCAGGGGTGGGCTCAGCCGTTAGTTCGAGCTGGTATAAAATGGGATTTCCTTTAGCTGGGAATGCCCCTTGGAGCTCAGCTCTCAGCCTCTGCTCTGCCACCGATGCCAGGTGGTACCAGACAGGGCATCTGCACATTTTCTGGCGTTTGCATCTCCCACCTTTTCTCTGCCACTCCCTGGTTTTTCCTCTCAGTGTTCAAAGTGTTCCCTGCCCTGCCCCAATCTCCTTGAAGGCCCTTCCCAGGCAGTGCTGGTGGATCCAGGCTGGGCAGAGAGTCTGGCTCTGGTTGGGGTTGGGTTTAACTCCACAACCATCTGTGTTCACACTGGGTGGCACATCTCATCCACCTTTCCCTTTTCCCCCTGGAGTTCCCTGGTTTCTCAGGGTTAAAGGCACCTGGCATCTCCTTGTCTTCCCCTTTTCCCCCTCAGCAGCTCCCTGTGCTGCCCTGGTAAACATCTCAGCTGTCCATGGGCTGATTGGGGCAAGGGGATCAAAGTCTTCAAGTGGGGACAAAACAAAAGGAACTGAGTGTCTCCTTTCTCCTTCAGGAACTGGATCAGCTGCCCGGGACCACTGCAGAATTTCACAGAGATTGGCGCAGATGCTTGAAAAGTGGGACAGAGAAATACCAGTTTTTGCTGGAGCTTGGAGGGGAGGCCTTGGGCAGGATCTTCCAGGCTGATGTGGGCTTTGGCCTCCTAGGGGAGTTCCTGACAGTGCTGGCAGAGAACATCCATCCCAGAGACAGAGCTGCCATCCTTCAGATCCTGCAGAGCCTGGCGGGCACCAAGCGCTTCGGGCTGAATGTGGCTCTCCTGAGCCAGGCAGAGAGGGAGAGCAGCCAGGATTTGTTCAGGAAGCTGCAGAGCAGGGATTGTCAGGCTGCTGGCCAGCCCAGCAGCCTGGTCAGCTGTGAGGCAGGGAGGGAAGCCCATCCCATAGAGATCCACTTGGAAAAGGAAACTGAGGAGGAGAGGACAGTGGTGGAGCTGATGAAGTGTTACCAGGTCAGCTGAGGGAGCAGGAGCACCACGATCAAGCAGAAAAAGGGTAAAAGAGGCTCAGAAAAACCTCAAAGCTTGACTTTGGCATCACCTAGGGCACAAAGGTCTGCACAAATAAAGTTTAGCTCCCAAGCTGTGGTGCTGTGATCTCTGAGCAGGGTGTCCTCACAGATGGGTATGGGAGAGTCTCTTAGATAAGGAGAAAACCGAGGGAAAGAAAACATCAGGTGGTAGTTTTGAAGAAGAAACCCAAACCCAGATAGTCTTTTTCCTCTTCCACCCCTGTCCACGGTCACTGAGGGGTTTTAGGAGATGTAATCAATGACAGTGACAACTGTCAGGTCCAATTTTTTCCCAAACCCAGTGCAGCAAATGGCAGAGTCACCCCAGCAGACTGGAACCATCTACTCCCATCTGTCCTGGAGAAACCCCCAGGCACCTGATGGCAGGGTCCAGGTTCATGCCCGAGGTCTGGCATGGGAATACTGGGCTTGTGGCACCACTTGAGGGGACATGTGTGTCCTTGCACTCTGCTGTGGTGCCATTCCTCCTGTCTTTGCACACCTGAGGACAGCCGAGGGCTGTCAACAAAAGAAGATCCTGGAGCTACCCCAGATCAGGATGAAGGATTTCGATGCCAGAACAGGCCTGGCACAACAGTCACAGCTGTGGTGGGAACAGGCACGCTGCTGGAGTGGTGCCAAGGCTCAGGGTGAGGATGTCAAGGCTGGGAGCAGCCTGCTGCATCCCCACCTCTTGGGAAAGGCAGAATCCCCGGGGTTTGCTGGGAAGACTCGGAAGAAATGCAGCGGAGCAGAATTGGTGTGAATGGTGCCAGAGAATGGGGCTGTGAGACCCTTTCCAGGTCAGCCAGTTCATGGTGTGACCTGAGCTGCCAAAAACTGAGCTGAGGGGCCAGGCAGGGTCTGTGAGGAGTAAACATGAGCTTCATCATCATCATCATCATCTTCATCCTCACACACCTGGGCATCCAGACAGGGTCCACAAGGAGCAAACTTCATCATCATCATCCTTGTCCATGTGGGCACTCAGTCAGGGTTTGTGGGGAGGACATATGGGCTTCATCATCATCATCCTTGCCTGCATGGGCCGCTGCTGGTGGGCACTCAAGAACCCATCCAGGCTGGAACATCATCCCCACAGGGCACTCAGACACCCTGGCCCATCCTCCTGTAGAAAATCCCTGATGTTCTGGCCATCAAGAGTCAAACGCTGCCAAATCCCTGCTCTCCCTCCCCTCAGGGCAGGAGTGGGACAGCAAGGACTGATGTGGGAAACTCCCTGTTGGCACAGCTCAGGAGGGACAGGCAGGATTTGACAGTGTCAGGGTTTGCTCCAGGAGGGATCTCACACTGCCAGGATTTGTTCCTGGCTCTGCCACTGGTTGGCAGTGAGGGTTAAAGCTCAATAAAGTCATTTTCAAAAGAAGACTTGGAGCTGGTGCAAGATGTTCTGGCCAAAGTCTGTAGAGTTCTTGGTCCGCACCAATGATTTATTACAGCTGTTTTTCTAAGAGGCTGCTAAAAACATCCCTCAAACTATTTTAATCCAATTAATACTTGCTTTTCTCACCCTTGTTTGCCTTGTTTTCCACATTGAGAACTATGTGTCCCAAACCTTCAGTGTTCCTTTTGAGCTCCTCAGTTGGAGCAAACCCATACCTTTTAAATTTTGGGGGTTTGTTTTTTGGGCTTTTTAGTTTTGTTTCATTTTGTTTTTTAATTTGTGACAGATTTATTCTTTTTTTTCAAACGGATCTGGTGATGAAATGGCTGCTTTTGGGGTGTTTAACTCACTCGACTCAGCATGGCTGGGAGTCAATGTTTGTGCCTGACAAAGTCATCTCAAACATCCCCCAAAGGTTGCAACATCTCTGCAGGGTTTTGGTGGACACTCAATCCTCAGCATGGAGCAGGATGTGTCCTCCAGGCTCATCTCCCTTTTCTGAGGAGGCTTGAGGATTTCAGCAAAATTCCCTCTGTCCAGGAGGGCACTGAGGGTCCCAGTGGTGCTCTGGCCCTTGAACCGTGGGGATGATGTGCAGGATCTCCAATCCACCCTCAGCCCAACAGCTGCAGCCAGTCCTGGGAGCTTCCCAAGAGCTGCAGCCTGGGACTGTGAGGGGAAGGAGCTGGGTTGGAGGGTGAAGAACCCCCAGCAGATCCCTGATTCCCATCCTGGGAAGGGGATCTCTCCCACCCCACTGCCAGCCGTGGGCATTATCCCTGCACCCCGCTCCCCTCTGTTCCATCCCTTGTGGGTGTTGGTCCCTGGGATGTATCCATACCCTGGGGCTCAGCCCTGAGCACATCCCCCTGCACCATTAGGATTGGTTTGGGCTCCCAGAGATCCCCACCACCCCAGGTAATCCCAAAATCCCACGGTGCTGGCTGAGGAGAGGCGGATGCAGGCACAACCATGGAAGCTCAGTGTGCTCATTAGCTTTATTCTCATCCCGAGCTGCGGCGGCGTTAGTGCATCATTAATTCAGTAGCAAGGGAGGCTGCTCGTGTGTGCCAGCCCTGCACCATCCCCCTGCATCCCCACCCTGGGCACCACCCAGCTCTCCCATAACACCTCCTGCCCTGGGAATGGCAGGTGTGGGACTGGCTGTTGTGTTTCTGGGGTCACAGCAAAGCTGCTCAGCACCTGACCAAGGGGACAGAGGGGACGAGGGGATGGCACCCAAGGGCAGCTGTGTGCTCATCCCAAAGGCTGCCAGGGCACAGGAGGTGCTGCTGGGACATTGTTCCTATGTCAGAGGGCATCAGGCAGGTCCTGCTCGTGGTCAGTGGCTGCAGCAAAGGTGGGGACGGGGCTGTGGGTGAGCACAGGCTGGGCAATGACCCTGGGGGCGTGTGCTGCTCTGGGGGAGGACAAGTGGGGGACAGGGCCCCGTGCAGCCCAGGGAAAAGAGATTTCTTCCAATCCCATCCTGAATGCCCATGGAGGGGGTGGCTCAGGCTCTGTGTGGGGCTGGGGCAGTCCCAGTCCCCAGAGCCCTTGGCTGCCAGTGTGACCCCCAAGTGACAAGACTCCCTGGTCACTCCTTGGTTGCAGGTGGCACCTTGTGCTGTGAGACCCTCACAGGTGCCCCCTCCTCCTCCTCTGCACCCTTCTCCTCTCCATTTTCACCTGCATGAGATTCTCCTGCCACAGGGCCGTGGGTCACCCCTCACCATGAGCCTCTCAGGTCTGTTTTTTCCTGCCAGTGTTGGGGACACCTTGGTGGCAGTCACCCTGTGGAATCTGGACAGCCCCATGGCTCTGTGCCAGGAGAAGCCCTTGAGGCCACTGTGTAGCCCCACAACCCACCCCAGACAACCCAGCACTCTCTGGAACCCCTCCTGATGCCTGTTTTGTCACCCCTTGACACCATCCCAAGAGCATCCTGCTTCTCCATCCTCCCCTTCTTCCTGCCCCTGCCTCTCCATCCTCCCCCTCCTCCTGCCCCTCCCTCCCAGCTGAGCTCACCCAGTGCTTGGTGACAGGGAAATGTCCCTCTCCGGCCGGTACCTCGCACCCTGCATCCCCCGCCCCCCCGAGGATGCTCAGGGTCTGGGGGCACTGGAGAGATCCAGGGAGGTCTCCCAGACCAGAGAGTGGATGCAGGGAGATGCTTTTGGCACCATCGTGTTGTCTGACGGTGCACGGAGATCGAAACAGGACAGACTCTCTCCCTAGAGACCCAGGATGAGGCAGGAAGGGTCCCCAAGCCCCGGCACCCGGTGCTGAGGGAATGTGGCAGCACCTGGCGGGGAGTTTGGCCTTTCCTGGATCCACTGGACTCCCCCGGGTGCTGCCCGGTGCTCTGCTGGCTGCCAGCCCCTGACCGGGGGCCACCGGACCCTGGGCACGGGGCACGGGGGAGAGGCGAGGGGCGCACGGGAGGGAGATGTTCCCCCCCGAAACGCCACCGGTCCCTCCCGTGCCCCGTGCCCGGCCCGGGGCTCCTGCGGCTGCTGCGGCTCCCGCGCCCTACGGCACCTCCTTGTGCTCCTGCTTGGACTCCTTCAGCACCTGCAGGTGCAGGCAGAGGGATCGTCAGCCCGGCATCGGGTTCTGCCACCGGCTGAGCCTGACTGGGCTCTGAACGAGCTTGGGGACAGCGACAGAGACAGGGACAGCGGGACAGGGACAGGGACAGCGGGACAGGGACAGGGACAGTTTTCCCTCTGAGCTGCCAGCCTCAGCTCCACCATGGCCCAGAGGCAGATCATGCCATCCCCTCAGGGATCACTGCCTTGGCTGCTTGTGGGGCCTGGGGATGGTGGCCCCACGTGCAAGTCCCTTAGGGACACCCTGTGGGGAGGTGGGGATGGAGAGTAGGTGACATAAATGAGGATTTCCCACCTCTCCATCTCGGGTCTCCAGAGTTTTGACCACAATGCTCCTCTTCACACGGGTTTCTGACACAGATTTGGTGTCCAGGCTGGTCTCTGGGGGACAGGGGCAGGACAAGGCAGTGACATCCTGCCCAGGGTATGGCCCTTCCAGCCACACTCAAGAGAAGGTCAAAGAAAATGGATTGGGCTGGGAACCCCTGAACCATGAGAGACAGCAGCCCTGGGGACACAACCAGCCTCAGGGACAGGGTTGGCCTTGGGGATGTGGTAGGATGTGGGATCTGATGCATCTTGGGGACATAGTTGGGCTGAAGGGACAGTTGGGGACATTTTTGGCCTTGGAGATGCTGTTGACCATGGAGACATAGGTGGCTTTGGGATGTGATTGAGCTTGGGGAGAGGGTTGTCCTTGGGGACACAGTTGTCACTGAGGAACGCAGCTGGCCTTAGGGATGTGGTTGTCATTGAGGACATGATGATGTGATCAGTGTTGGGGACATCACTGGCCTTGGGGACATGTTCAGCCCTGGGGACATGGCCATGGCACCCTCCTCCCCCCACCCTGGGAGCACCCAGGAGTCCTGGTTCCCTGAGATTCAGAGAAAAACCTCCTGATCCCTCTGAATGGGGCAAGGACAGCTAAGGTGGCTTCTCCTGCCAGAGAGCCCCCAGAAGCCACCCCTGTTTGTGCCACCATCCCGCTCCCTCTCCCCACGTGTGGGGCAGAGCCTCACCCCGGATCTGCAGGTTGGAGAGGCTCTGCACAGGGATGGTGATCCTGCAGGGACAACGGGAGCATTGGGAAGAGCACGAGGTCCTGCTGCCTCCCAGCTCCACCTGCCTGGGGCTGTGGCAGCAGGGCTGGAGGGTGGTCCCCAACCCATCTGGACACCTCAGAGGGACCACAAAGACTTGTCCTTGTTTAGGGGCATGGCTGGGGTGGGGGGCAGGAGGGAGCTGTCACCTGCTCTCCTCGCCCTCCAGCAGCTTGCGGTACGTGGCGATCTCGATGTCGAGGGCCAGCTTGACGTTCAGCAGGTCCTGGTAGTCCTGCAGGTGCTGGGCCATCTCCTCCTTGAGGCTGTGGATGTCCCCCTCCAGCCGCCCCACCGTGTCCTGGTAGCCGGCCGTCTCCAGGGCATAGCGCTCCTCCAGCTCCCGCAGCTGCCTCTCCAGGGACTCATTCTGGGGGGCCACGGTGACACCCTCCATGGCCACCTTCTCCTGGGTGCTGGGGGCTCTCCCCAGTGCCCACCCATCTCCCACCCTTGGGGACCAGCCATTCCCCTGGCATTGGGGGTGGTCCTGCCAGGGACCCCCCTGATGGTGGCAGCTCCCTGAGGCCGTGTCCCTGCTCTTGCTGCCCACAGCTGTCACCTACCGAGCCCCGCAGAGCCTCCAGGTCGCAGGTGAGGGCCTGGAGCTGGCGCCGGTACTCGTTGGCCTCCTGCTTGGCCACCCTCAAGGCCTCGGCGTGCCGGGCGGCCGCGTCCGTCAGATCTGCAAACTGGGACAGGGGACCATGTGTGCCATGGGACGGGACCAAGGGCAGGGATGTGTTCTGGTGGCACACAGTGTGGGAACACAGCCCTGCTCTGCTCCACAGCAGGGACATGGCCCCGAGGAGAAACATCCCTGGCACAAGTGGGGACAGCAGAGATCCCAAACTGCGCACACCACCAAGAGCCACCCAGCCCCAGGTGATCAACCCCAGCCCCGAGATGGTGACACCCCAGGAGGGGACATCCAGGCCATCCATCTGGGGGACAACCAGCTCCCACCGCACCTTGGATTTGTACCACTCCTCGGTCTCCTGGACGTTGCTGGCGGCCATGGCCTCGTACTGGATGCGGATGTCGCGCAGGGCGGCCGTCAGGTCCGGCTTGCTCGCGTCCACCTCGACGTGCACCCGCTGCCGGGCCAGCTGCTCCTGCAGCTCCCGCAGCTCCTGTGGGGACTGGGGGGTCAGGGCAGCCCCGAGAGCCCCAGCACCCCCAGCCCCAGAGCGGGGTTACCTCCTCGTGGACCTTGTGGAGGAAGGCGATCTCGTCCTGCAGGGTCCCCACACGCCGCTCCAGGTCCAGACGAGCCAAGGCAGCATTGTCCACGTCCTGTCATCGTGGGGGGACAGGAGGGACTGTCCCAGCTGGCCACCCAGTTCTCCTTTCCCCGAGCTGCTGGGTCATGTCCATTCCCTCCTTCTCTCACCCAGCTCTGCCTCTCTCTGCCCATCATAGCATTTCCCAGTCCCTCACTGCCTGCTCCTGCCATTCCTGCCCATCCATGCTCCATATCTGTCCATCCCTGCCCTTCCCATTCATCCCTGCTCCATTCCTGTTCCCCACCTGCTCATTAAAACACATACCAGTCCCTCAGTTCCTGCTCCTGCCAATCCCTGCTACCTCCCTGTCCATCCCGTCCTGTCCCTGCTACCTCCCTGTCCATCCCTACCCCATCCCTGCCCATTCCCAAGGGAGGCCAAGCTGGGATCTGGCCCCTGCCCTCACCTGCCTGTAGGCAGCCAGGTTGCTCTCAGCCTCCATCCTCAGGGTCACCTCGTCCTGCAGCCTGTGCCGGGGCAGAGGCACAGTTACATGTCCGGCACCATGGCTGGTGACTCTCACCCCATGGACACACCCCTCTGGGCTGGCACAGCCCCACAGCAGCAGCAGCCCCCAACACAGGTCAGCTCATGTGCCCACCCCACACATCCCCACACCACCCCACACTGTTCCCAGGGTCACCCATATCCCATCACAATCCTGGTGCACACCAGTACCTGGTCCCCAGGTCTGCCCCACTCCTGTCTCAGGGGCCACTTTGACCCCTGGGTACACCCCGGACTCCATTCTCATCCCCAGGGTCACCCTGGTCCTTGCCACCATGATGATGGTCTTCTCATCACCAGAAAGATCCTGCTCACCATCCTGGTGTCCATCCTGGTCCCTGCTGCCACCTTGGTTCCAGTAGCCACCCTGGTCCTGGTAGTCACCCTGACACCCATCCCAAGTGGGCCACCCTGGCCCCCAGGGCCACCCCAAGCTGGACAGTGCCTTACTTCTGCTGGAGGCTGCCGAGGTCCTGGGCCAGGTTGTCCCTCTCCATCTCCAGCCGGGCCTTGGCGGTGCCCAGGTGCTCCAGGCGGCGCCGCAGGTCCCGCAGCTCCTCCTGGTAGATGTCGGCCGTGCGTGAAGGCTCCTGGTCCCGTGCCTGATTCAGCTCCACCAGCAGCACCTTGTTCTGCTGCTCCAGCCGCCGAACCTTCTCGATGTAGCTGGCGAAGCGGTCGTTGAGCTCCATCATCTCCACCTTCTCGTTGGTGCGCGTCTCCCTGAACTCCGAGTTGAGCGCCGCGGCCAGTGAGAAATCCATCCTGCCCGAGCCCATGCGGGGAGCCGTGCGGGGGCTCAGCTGGGCGCTGCGGGGCTCCCGGAGCCGGCCCGGGCCGCTGCCGGGGAGCACCCGGTACACGGGCACGGAGGGGCCGAAGCGGCGGCCGTAGGATGAGGAGCGCCAGCTCTCCATGCCGGACGGTGGGCGAGATGTGCCGGCCGAGGGTTTTTATGGAGCCCGGGAGCTCCTGTCCTGCCGCCTGCCCGGCACCGGGCCCCGGCCAGGAGCCAGCGGGCCGGCACGGTGCCAGGCTGTGGTGCCAGGCGGGGTGGCTGTGCCCTGGCACACGGCCCGGGCACCGCGGCACAGCCCCTGCCCAGCGCTGCCCCCGCACCGGGCACTGCGGGGCTTGGGGAAGGCGCCAGGGTGGGGACAGAGCGCTGGCCAGGGGCACTCTGTGGGTGAGGGCTGGGTGCGAGGCTGGGTGCGATGCCATGCGGCACTGGGGGTGCTATCAATGAAGACCGGCTGCCATTTAGGTGTCTGGAGCCTCGCTAAGTCCTTCCCATCCCGATGGGTCTGTGGAAGCGCTGGCTGGTGGCCCTGGAGCCCCGGTCCCCGTCCCAAATCCGGGCAGGTGTTTATCCCACACAGCTGAGTGTGCATGCCCGTCTCACTGGCCACACATGCGCTGAGTTTGGGGGGCCTTTTGCCCCTGGAGGCACATGGCAGGGGCTGAGGGGGGCAGGGCTGGCTGCCAGGGGCTTTCCGCAGTGGCTGAAAGGGGCTTTGTGCGGAGCCAGAGCCGCGGCACAGCCGGGAGGGACCTTTGTGCCAGGGCACGGCCCTGCCGGGAAGCGCGGGGGGCTGGATCCAGGGAGCCGGGGGCGGGCACGGGGCCCTCGCCAGCCCCGTCCCTCCCGGGCACAGAACAATGCCCGCAAACTGGGCCATGGATGGCTCTTGGGCACGGCCCGGGGAGGGGATGGGGCTGTTCTGGGAACATGGGGGCATGAGCGACGAGTGGTGGCACCAGCGCGGGTGCCCCGAAAGGCAGCCGGGGTGAAGCTGGGGGACAGGGGGGTCCCTGGGACTCTGCTGCAGGGACAGGGACAGGGACGGGAGCAGCGATGGGGACTGGCCCCGCCGCTGGCAGTAGATGGCAGCCGATGGCCGGGAAAGGCTCTTGCCTGCCGTGGGACGGGGACACCCCGCTGGACCACGGCCACCATCACGGGGCCACCAACAGTGGCCAGTGGGGAGAGCTGTGGCAACGGCTGTGTCCCTGTGGGGGCATTCTGAGGAGACCCAGAGCCACCAGGGACCGGACTGGTGGGACTGGTGGGAGTGGGACAGCTCCCACACTTCTTCTTTAATCCCCAGAAACTCCCGTGTTTCCCCAGCTGTCCTGTGCTGGTGTCACCAAGGGTTGTGCCCACAGAAATGGGGGCACCCACACATCTCCCAGTGACTCTTGCGTCCCCAGACAACAGTGACATCCCTGGAGACCCGTGCTGTGTGACAGCTCTGGTGACAGGGAACTGCCCTCCCTGGGGTGCGCAGCGGGGTGGGGTGGGGACAGAGCGGGGGTTGGGGAGCTTTGGGGTCCTGCGTGGGCACCCACTGCTCCCCAGGGATTGATTCTGTCCCGGCTCCCACGCAGCTGGATCAAAGCGGCCACTGCCGGCAGCAGCAGGAGCAGAGCTGGGCTCCCCCTCCTCCTCCTCCTCCTCCTCCTCCTNTGGGAGTTTTAATTTGAAGCTTCTAGGCTGAAGGAGACAAAGGTGAGATCAGCTGCTGCGGGGCTGATCCAGGAGGAGCCGGTGCCCCTGGCCCCGTGGGACAGCAGCGCACCCGGAGCTGTCCCGATCCCGGCCCTGCTGCTGCCACACGCGGTCACCACTGAGGGAACCAGATGTGTCCGTGCCAGATGTGCCCTGGCACGGCAGGAAAGGGGATCACAGGGGTAGTGGGAGCACTGGGTTGGGCGCTCGGGGGTCTCTGTCCCAGGGTGGAGGAGTCACACGGGTGGCCGTGATGAGAGGGAAATACAGAACAAAACCTTTTCCCCATCCCTGTACAGAGTGTCAGGATCCAGGAGGGCAGGCGGCTCCCCCACCCGTCACCTGCACTCTGGGACACTGAGCAGCGGGCCCAGACCTCCCCAGGCCCAGAAAAGGGTGCAGAGGCACCCATAGGACCCTGGGATGATGGAGATGGGGGGAGGCACAATGGAGCCCAACCCCAGAGCAAGTGCCTTTTTCAGGCCAGCTCAGCTGGGAGCTGCTCCTGAACCCCGGCTCCTCACTCAGGGAGTCCTGTGGGGGCCCAAAGGAGAGCTGTGAGAGGGCTTTGGGAGCCAAAAGGGGGTGCAGAATAATTGGGGAAGCTGTGCTTTTAGGGGGTGTCAAGTGTTGTAGGGGAGGCTATGGGAGCCTGAAGGGGGTTCAGGCTCACAGGGGGCTCTAAGGGGGCACTGGCCTGGGGCTGGCACAGGGAGGGAGTAGGAAGCAGAGCCCAGGGGAGTCTCTGGGGCCTCTCCCAGCCTGGGGATGTCTGTCCCCAGTGCACCCTCCAGCTGAACCAACTCCCACCTCAAGGAGTTCTTGAGGACCCAAACCATTGGAACTGGAGCTGCGTCCTCCAGCAGCTCCGTGACCTCATCCCAAGCAGCTGCAGGAATGGGGAAACACAACAACACCCCCAAAACACACAGCCTGAAACTGCTCTGTGCCTGCACTGGTGCTGAGAGCAGCTGGGGAGTCCTGGGGACACGGGGCTGTGGAGCTCCCAGGGCTTCCTGGCTGGAGCCTCCAGCTGCCAGGGGCCCCCAGAGCTGCCCGGTGCCTCGGCCTCACTGCCAGGGCTGTCGGCCTCAGGGTGTCCCCCTGCTGTGTCCAGCTGCTGATCCAGCCCCTGCCCCTTCTCCCCCAGCCCACATCACCAGAGCAGCTCCTGGACATGTTGGCCAAGGGCAATAAAAACCGGGCACGGCGTCACACCAAGGCCAACGCCACCTCCTCCCGCTCCCACGCCATCTTCCAGGTGAGGGCTGCTGCCTTGGGCATCGTTCCCTTTGCTGCTGCAAACGGGGCTGGGAAACGCACCTGGAAACCTGTGCCAGGACCAACATCCCAGGGCTGTCCCCCTCAGCACTGAGCTGGCAATTTTGCTCCCCACGGGCTCTGCTCCTGAGCTCTCTGGTTTCTCGGTGCAAAGCTGCCAGTGGATTTCAGGTGCAGCCAGGCCCTTGCCCGAATTGGCAGGGCTGTCACGGCTGCCTGGGCAGACAGAGGCTCTGGCTGTCACTTCATCCTGAGCCTGGTGCCTCGGCCCTTGCTGCTTGCAGGGGAGCAGCCCAGGTGTCTGGATGCTTTTCCAGCCAGCTCCCAGCTGGGCTCGTCGGTGGGTCCTGGATTCCTGCCTGCACAAATCCCTGAGCTGTGCTGGAAATCTGCCCTTTCCTGCTGCCAGCTCTGCCTCCCGAGCAGCAAACCACGGGCTGGTGAGGCTACAGGAGCAGCCCTCATCTTCCAGCACCTCTGTCCCTGCAGGGGTTGCTCCTGGGGGGTGAGGAGATTACAGGGCATTGGGAGAAGCACATTGGGTTCTATTGGGAGATTTTTAGGGATTCAGAGGGGAAGGCACAGAGCAGTGCTGCCAGGTGAGTCTTGATGGCTGTATTTCCCCTGGCCTGCAGCAGCCCTGGGCTTGGCACACACAGCCCTGGCTGGTGCCTCCCTGGGGACACTGTCAGGCTCTGTCTGGGGGCTGACTTTGGTGTCAAAGTCCCCAGGGAGAGTCGGGTCTGGAGCTGCCTCTGTGTGTGAGCTGCAGTTAGCAGATTCGTTCGGAAGATTTCGGGCTGTCACGGAAAGCTTAGGGCCCCTCCTCTCCATAATGTTACCAAGTCTCAGAACCACGTGACATGGGCACCCCGAGATTATTTAAGGGTGCGCCCCCCGTTTAATAAACGCATTCCACCGTTCACCATATTGGTGTGAGGCGTGGTTTGTCCAGCAAGGGTATAGGTACGCTGTGGGTTCATGCCGGACCAGGTCGCCAAGCCTGCTGGTCAGGTAACAGTGAGCCCATCCCAGCTCGTGCTGGGGCTTTGAGTGCATTTGTTGCCCTTCAAGGACCCAACCAGCTGTGCCCTGCTCCATCCCTGAGTGTGGGAGATGCAGATTGTTTTCCATAGCTCTGTCCCTTCCTGCCTCCCTCCCTGATTTTGCTTCTCGTGTCATCACCGGCTGTTTGCATCATCAACACAGTTCAAGTGCCAGAGTATCGCTGGGACCCACAGCGCCCTCCCGGACAGCAGGATTTCTTTTGGGAATGCTGAAATCCTCGAGTCACATCCTCAAACAAAGGAGATGAACCTGCAGGGCACATCCTGCTCCCTGCTGAAACCCTGCAGAGGTGCCACCACCTTTGGGAAATGTGTAAGATAATTCTGTCAGATAATTGACTCCCAATTCTGTGCTGAGTTGGGTGAGTTAAAAACACTTCAAAAGCAGAGAAGTTGTGAAGAAAATTGCCAGATTAATCTGAAAAAAAAAAAAATCCCTTCAATAAGTCAAAACCAAACATTGAAAAAAATGTTGAAACCAAAATATACAAAAATGGTCCTTGCATGGGAAATTTCCTGTGTGAGGGTGATCCAAGGTGCCCGAGGGTCCTTTGGGGAAGCTGCTATAACTTGGCTGGTTTCCAGAACACCCGGGTGATGCAGCGGGACACGTGGATCAGGAAGAAGATGCCGACGATGACGGCAAAGCTGATCCCCACAGCCCTCATGACAAAGATTGACTCGGGGTCAGTGGGGCTCCGCTGGCGCCGGGGCTGGAAGGGGACATTGAGCTGGAAGCCGGCCACCAGCTCGCCCTCCCGCCAGCAGAAGTAGGTGGCTTTGTCCCTCCTGCGCACCCGCCGCAGGTGCAGGTGGTTGCCGTGGTCGATGAAGAGCCTCATGTTCTTCCTGACCCCCACCAGGTAGTGGGAGCGGTAGAGCCGGACGGAGCCCTTGTCCCAGGCCACGGCGTGCTCAGGCCGCGCCCCCGGGCACGTGATGACCAGGTCACTCTTGGGGGGCTGGCTGTGGTACTGCATGGGCACACGGGGCAGGTGGGGCCTCTCGCCCACCTTGTACACGATGTTGGAGATGGACTGCACGCCCTCCTCGGGGACTTCCTTCTCCGGGCAGGGGGCCAGGCAGCTCCGGATGGCCACCTCGGGGCTGCGCAGGTGGATGAGGCGGGGGAGGCGTGCGGGCACAGCCCTGGAGCCGCAGGAGGTGACGTTGGGCAGGGCTGTGCGGTATCGGGCCTTCAGCTGGGCGCTCTGCACGTAACAGAGCCCGATCCGCCGCTGCTCCCCCCGCACCCCGCAGCGGTCGCAGCGCGTCCAGTCCCAGAAGGTGGTGAACAGGGTGAATTCCTCCCCTGTGTAATCCTCTTGGATGTGCTCGTCGTTATCCAGGAAAGCCACTGTGATCTGCCTGGCGGGCTGCACGTCCACGTCGTAGCCGTAGAAGAAGAGCCCTTCCTTGGTGCCACACAGGTAATGGCCCGAGTCCCCTGCCCGGGCTCGGAACACGATCAGGCTGAACATGCGGATGCTGAAGCGCTTCAGGAGGTCGCTGCCCGCGCGGATGTGGCTCGAGTCCACAATCACGGTGCCGTTGAAGTCTGTCAGCACCGTGGTTTCTTGGCTGTGCAGGTTCTTCTGGAAGTACCAGACAACAGAGGAGACCTCCTCGGGCTTGCACCTGCAGGGCAGCTCAAAGGTCATGTCCTCCAAGTACGCGACATTCTCGAATACCAGGAAGGCAGGACATGCTGTCTTCTTGAACACATCCCCTTTCTTCTCAATGGCAAAGGCCTGGAGAACATCCACGAGGGAGAGGAGTATGGTGGCTCCCAGCAGCCTTGTCCCCATCGCTCCAGGTGCTCTCTGGCCCAGCAGAACTTGCACAGCCCAGCCACAGACCCGTTGGGAGCATCCTGGCCTGGACCAGCCCAGCCTCTGTCACCCACTCTGGAACCCAGCCGTCCCCAGCAGCTCTGGGGCATTGTCACCCATGTGCCTGGCAACAATGGAGCTGTGCTGGGACAAGTGGAATCCCCAACATCTCATCATAGTTTGAGTTGGATGGGAATTTAGAGAGGATCTCTGGTGCAGATCAACACCTCCATGGCTGGTGCCATTGTGAAGGTTTGGTTTTTGGGGCGATGGGTTGTGCTTTCATGACTGAGGCCTGATAGAGAGAGCATGAGGACCTTTGGCCATGGGCTGACCAGTCTGATGAGAGGGGCTTTAAACGGAAAGGCCTGGGGGTAGGTTCCAAAGTGGCAATGCTTGTGCCATTGCTTCCTCCTGGGGAGGACACCAGGCCAGCCCATGGAGCCTGATGTTCCTTGGCTCAAGATGGGACTCACAGGGCAAACCTCCTCAGTGCTGTGTGGCTGTGGTGAAACCTCTCACACCCCACACGGTTTCTTGAACCCCTCTCTGAAGTGCCTGGACACAAACAGTGACAGCATGGGGAACAATCAAGAGCTAAAAATGTGAATGTGCAGTGGCAGGGCCATGATCCCACTGCAATGACAGAGACACAGTGGAACAGCTCACCTGACCGGGATGTTCTCATGGATGGCCATGGCCATGTGCCCCCCTACACCCCTCACCTGCACTCTGGGACACTCAGCAGAGGGCCCAGACCCCCCACAGCAAAGGGTGCAGAAGCATCCACAGGCCCTGGATGATGGAGAAGTGAGATGGAGCCCAACCCCAGGGCAAGAGCCTTTTCCAGGCTCCCCACATGAGGGGGAGGCCGGAGAGAACAGCCACGTGT
Organism: Pycnonotus jocosus; assembly: GCA_013400435.1. Classification (NCBI taxonomy): domain Eukaryota; kingdom Metazoa; phylum Chordata; class Aves; order Passeriformes; family Pycnonotidae; genus Pycnonotus; species Pycnonotus jocosus. The sequence continues at coordinate 246,513 of VWYP01029792.1, forward strand.
TGCCCCTTGGATTTGGAACAGAACAATTTATTAAAAACACACAAACTTATTTCCTAAACCCACTCATAACCTGCAAACACACAAACAGGACTGAGCCGGAGGGGGCATAAAATGGGGCACGCAGCTGGAACCATGGCCAGGAGGGCACTGGGGGCCAGGAGGGCACTGGGGGCCAGAAGAGCACTGGGGGCCAGGAGGGCACTGGGGAACAGGAGTGGGTGCTCACGGGGCTGCAGGAAGAACGGGAGAGAGAGGAACTGGAGGCGTTTGGAGTTGGAAAGCTGGGAGAGGTGCCGGGGGGTGGATGCGGGAGGGGTGCCCGGAGCTCTGGCTGCTCCTCAGCACCCGGAGGAAGCAGCTCTGGAGCCGGCCCGGGGAGGGGGCTGGGGGTCCGTGCAGCCGCTGGTGCCGGGGTGCCAGGGCTTTGGGTGCCAGGGCTTTGGGTGCCCGCCGGCGGGGAGGGCTGGGGGCTGACACAGCGGGGTCCCGGGGACACAGCGGGGCTCTGCGCGGGGCTCTGCGCTGCCCGGGGAGTCTCTGCTGCCTTCCCACCACTCCACTGGCGCTGCCTCCGTTTTCGGGAGCTGCGGGAATTTTCTAAGTGGGAATCGCTGCTCGACTCGAGCATCCTCTTAACCAGTCCGGGAGATACCAGCCTGGGAGTGGAGCACGGAGAGAGCTCCTGAGAGCATTCCGGGTCGGTGCTGGGCACAGAGGGATCTGGCGTGGTGACTGGCGCCTCGGCTGAAAGATCAGAGAAGAAACAAAGCCAGCTCCCTGTCTGCAGCTCGGGAGCACAGCCAAGCCCCGGATCGCCTCCTGTGCCCCCAGCTCAGCGCGGACCTGCCCTCCCAGCCCCGCAGCAGCCCTCTGCGAGCGGCTGTTCCATCAGAGCACATCCAGCCCCGAGGAAAAGAGCCGGCACAGGCGCCGGGCTGATGGCACAGTCAGTGCCCCGGGGCAATGCCTGCGCTGTCCCCGGCCAACGGGATCTGCAGAACCACAGCTCCGCTCCCAGGATCGCGCCGTGGGGGGAGGGTGAGGAGAAAGGGCTCAGCCCTGCTCAGAGCCTGCTGCCGGCTGAGTCTCCATCCCGGCTGGCTCGGGCAAGGGAACCAGAGAGGAGTAAAGGATATGGGAGAAACACGGCTCAGAACCGCTGCTTTGGGCTCCCGGGACAGGGAGATCCCTCCCGTGGGAGCTGCCTCGCACACAGGAGCTGAGCTCCCCTGGAGCCCAGGGCTGCTCCTGGCCCCTGCCCGAGGCGCTGCCGAGCTCGGATCGCTCTGCACAGCCAGGCCGGAGCCACTCTGGGCACGACCCGCTTGGTGACACCTGGGGACACGCCCGTTCCTCTGCCCCCTGCCCACCGCGGCCGGGAGCTGTGTCCCACCGCAGGCTCCTCCAACACCCATTGAGACACAGAAGAGGGGCCAATTCCCACTGTTCCCATCCCAAATCCTCACCAGCACAGCTCAGCTGCATTCCTGGGGCTGAGGCAGCCTCGCTGAGCTCTGTGGGGCTACAGGGAAGTGCATCTTCCTCCAGCCCTGTGGACTCCTCCACTTCCTTTGTCTTCACAGTCATTTCATCAGGGCAGAGGCTGTGAGTAGAGTTTTGGGGTAAGAGGGTCAAACTTGGAGAAAAGGACATTCCCAAGCTGTAAATCCCTTCCTGGGGAGCCTGAGCTGCCAGGTGTGTGTGCACCTGTGGGTGACAAGGGACCAGGGACAGGCCAGCAGCTCCAAGCACATGGTCCTACATCCATCCACACCGTGGACAGCCCATTCTGCCCAGGCCAAGAAGAGGCAGCAGGATATGGGGAGGTCACAAGGACACTCACTTCTGTTCCTGCTGCCCAGACAGGTCCTGCAGGAGACGACGTGGTGTCCTGGCCCGGAACTGCAGGTTGGGCAGGGAGGCTGCTCTGGGAAACATCCCGGTGCACTGCAGCTGCGATGAGGCAGTGGTTAAAACACAATGGGGCAGCACGGGCCCATCTCTGGGGCTGGAGCAGGGCAACTCCTCAGCCTCCTCCAGCCTCCAGGGCCCCCGGTGGCTGCAGGGGACACGATCTGTGCTCAGAGACCTGCTGCCATGGGCAAAAGCCCTGCGGGGTCTGGGTTTTAACAGCAGAGCAGGCACACGCTGCTGAAGCTCCCTCGGCATCTCCTGCCCGCAGCGGCACCTCCGGCTGGGAGATCCCCACGGGAGGCACCACCGGTGCACCCCACGCACCCTCCTGCCCCAGGCAGCAGCTCCGAGCCCCGGCAGGGCCCGCCCGGTGCTCACCGGCAGCAGGATGTGCCTGGCCTGGCTGGCGAAGCGCAGCGTGCTGTAGGTGTTGGGGCCGGCGGGCGCCGCGGGGCTCACGGCCGCGATCATGATGCTGCGGCAGCTGCCTCCCAGAGAATCCTTCAGCAGGCGGGTCAGTTTGCTGTCCCGGAATGGCACATAGCTCTGCCCGCCCTGTCCCGACACACGGAGGCTCCGCTCGGCTCCGGACCCCGGGACACCCTCCCGGACCCGTCCCGGAGAGCCGGAGCCCGGCGGGCCCGGCCGGGAGCCGCCTCACCTTGGCTCCGGCCAGAGCACGGACGACGCTTCCGAGGGCCAGCAGCGAGCGGTTGATGCTGATGTCCTCCCACAGCCCCTCTCCCCCGCCCGGCGTGTTACAGGCTCGCTCCGAGCCCGCCAGGTCGATGAAGCTCAGCTTGGCCACTCGTAGGTCCTCATCGAGGCCACCAGTGGGGTCCCACTGCTTCACCTGGATCTGCGAGGACAGAGGGGGCTGAGACTGTGTCTCCACATGGACGCTCTGGGGAACAGGGCTCTGTGTTTTCAGGGGAAGAGCCAGTGAATCCTGTGGGAGATGAGGCAGGAGGAGGAGAGGAACCTGGCACATCGAGAGGACGAGCCAAACACCTGGTGATGACAAAAGGAGCAGAGCCAGGGAAGGGATCTGGCAGGAAGGGACAGCTGTGGGAACAATCAGCATCTCCCACACTCGATGACAGAGAGGGGTATGGCTGGTCAGGTCCTCAGAGGGACTGCAAAAGCATCCAGACACCTGGGCTGCTCCCCTGCAAGCAGCAAGGGCCGAGGCACCAGGCTCAGGATGAAGTGACAGCCAGAGCCTCCGTCTGCCCAGGCAGCCGTGACAGCCCTGCCAATTCGGGCAAGGGCCTGGCTGCACCTGAAATCCACTGGCAGCTTTGCACCGAGAAACCAGAGAGCTCAGGAGCAGAGCCCGTGGGGAGCAAAATTGCCAGCTCAGTGCTGAGGGGGACAGCCCTGGGATGTTGGTCCTGGCACAGGTTTCCAGGTGTGTTTCCCAGCCCCGTTTGCAGCAGCAAAGGGAACGATGCCCAAGGCAGCAGCCCTCACCTGGAAGATGGCGTGGGAGCGGGAGGAGGTGGCGTTGGCCTTGGTGTGACGCCGTGCCCGGTTTTTATTGCCCTTGGCCAACATGTCCAGGAGCTGCTCTGGTGATGTGGGCTGGGGGAGAAGGGGCAGGGGCTGGATCAGCAGCTGGACACAGCAGGGGGACACCCCGAGGCCGAGCAGCCCTGGCAGTGGGGCCGAGGCACCGGGCAGCTCTGGGGGCCCCTGGCAGCTGGAGGCTCCAGGCAGGAGCCAGGAGGCACTGGGAGCTCCACAGCCCCGTGTCCCCAGGACTCCCAGCCACTTTCAGCACCAGTGCAGATGAGTTTGTCCCAGCCCTTGTGCCTTTCTTGTGTCCAGACCTGGTGGAAGGAGAGGCCCTGTGCCACAGCTCCTTTCCCAGGCTGCTCCCAGATGTTCAGTGGGCCCTGCGGCTCCAGCAGGTCATAGACACGCTCATTGTACACCTGGAGAAGAATGAGAGGTCAGGCTGAGGTCTGATTCTCTGGAGAGAGTTGGGAGAAGAGCTGGGTACCCCTGCAGGATCTGGCACAGCCAGGGAACCCCCTGACCCCACCTCTGGAACCTCATTCCACCAGGAGCAGCTGCTGGACAGTTCCCCCAACCCTGCTCCTCTCCAGCCCTTCCAGCCAGGAATCTCTCACTCCTCTATGGAGCACAGCAAGGGAGAGAAAAGCCCCCTGCTCCAGCTGGCAGAAACCAGCAGCTCCAGCTCACTCCACCAGGTGTGATCCTGCTCCCAGTCAGGCTGCCCTGCAAACGCCAGGCACAGCAGGGCACACTGCAGGTACCCTGAGTGTGGCACCACAGGCTCTGGATCAACCCCAAATCTCTTCCCTGGGGATCCTGAGGCAGGACAAGACACACTGGGCCACAGCAAACCTGCTGGTAGGAGACGAGGACCTCATAGCTCTTGTCCTTCATGGCCTCAAGCCTCTTGTAGAGCTCCACCGTGGCCAGGTGCACGATGCCGGGATTGGCCTTGGAGCCCAGCATGGTGTGGGTTTTCCCAACTCCTGAAGCACCGTAGGCAAACACTGGAAGGAGAAGGGATGGGTGGTGAAATGATCGATCCTCACTCACCTGGTGCAGCAGAAGGTTGGGTCCTGGCTGGAGAGCAGAGCAGAGCAGACCACAGCAGGGCAGAGCAGGGCAGAGCAGGGCAGGGCAGAGGAGCTTCCCACACAGACAAGACATGAGGTCAAACTCATAACTTTCCCCACTGCTCCTCAGGGCAATTTTTCACCCTCTCTAATGCAGCAGGGACAGAATGAGTCTCTAGATGAGCACTGCTCCCATGCTCAGGTCACGTCTGACCCTCTCCCCACGAGGCATTTCTGCTTCCTCTCTTTTACCCCTATCTTCCAGCATCTCCTTTGAAGCCTCCCCATCAGGGTGGGATGCACTGATCTGGATCCTCAGCCCTCCTCCCGAGGGCAGCACTCAGTGCTGGGGCCTGGGGACAGGGGCAGCCCTTCAGTGGCTCTCAGGAACCACTGAGAGCTGGAACAGCATCCCCTGGTCCAAGCACCTGGTGCATGGTGAGCCTGGAGAGGGCTGGGCTCCTCCCGGGAATGTTCCCGTGACATCCAACGGCTGCTGGGAATGGCTCAGGGCTGCAGCAGCAGGGAGGAGCTGTGGGAGCTGCCCAGGACCTGTCAGACCCAGTTCCATCGAGCCATTCAGCCTGGGAAGGGATGGCAAAGCCAAGGGGCTCTTTCCTCATGCATCCACCACGTTTCTTCCCATCCTTCTGACCCAGGACAGACAAGAGCAAATGATCCTTGTTCCTCAAAAAAACCTGGACAGCTCCTGCCCAGCCTCACCTCTACCCCAACGCCCACATCCATCCTCTCCACCCCATCTCCCAGAGAGCTGTGAACTGCTGGAACCAACACGCTTCAGGCTGTGTGGTTTGGGGTTGCTGTTGTGTCACCCCATTCCCAAAGATGCACGGGGGCTTCCAAATGAAATTCAGGGCTCTGCTGGGCCCACCCAGCCTGGGAGGGGATGGGACAGGAGCTCCTGCAAGGATCAGAGGTGTGTGCCAGGACCTACCGGAGCAGTTGTAGCCAGCGAGGAGGGTGTCCAGCAGAGGGAGCGTGGTGTGCCGGAACACCTCCTCCTGCGTGGCCCCCTCGTCAAAAACGTGGTCGAACACAAATTTGAGGTTCCTGCGGCAGCGGCCGGAGCTGCGGGCGGGCGGCGCGGTGCCGCCGGTGCCGCCGGTGTCGCCGGTGCCGCCGGGCTCCTCGGGGCTCAGCAGCACCACGTGCTCGTTCAGGACGTGCAGGACGAGGGGTGCAGCTCGCTCCCGGGGGCTGGGGGGCCTCACACGCAGCACCACGGCCATGGAGCCCTCGTGGGACAAGGGGCTCCATGCTCCAACGGGCAGCTGGGGCTGGGACATGGGGCTGCTGAGGGACACGGCTCCCGATCCAGTGATCTGGGTCCTTGTGTGGTCTGGGGGGGAATAAATTCATTTGGAGGGTGCAGGGGGGGAGAGAGACCCCCAGGCTGGGAGAGGTCTCAGAGCCTCCCCTCTCTCCCCTGTGCCAATCCTGCCCGGTGCCCTTTTGGAGCCCCACATGCGCCTGAAACCCCTTCAGGCTCCCACAGCCTCTCTCAAAACCCTGGCCCCCCTTATGGTCTCCTTGGATCCGAATGGCCCTATAAACCCCTTCATGTTTCTACTGCTCCCCTGGACCCCCAAAGACCCTAAATCCCTCTGAGACACAGCCCCCTCCCACAGCCTCCCCGAGGGTCCCAACATCCCCCTTGGAACCCACTCAGCCTCCCCCCCTTTTGGCCCCCATAGCTCCTCTCATGACCCTGTCACTCCTTTGGTCCACTCAGAGCCCCCTCCCACAGTGCCCGGGGCGCGGTGGGACATGCCGGGAGCGGCGGCTGGGACAGCCCAGCCCGCCCGTTGTCACTCGCCTTCGGGGAGCCACCGCTGCCCGGCAACCCCGGATCGTGGAACCACTGACGGGTTTGCGGTTAGGGCGATCTCGTTCCAGCTCCCCAGGACGGAGGGGCAGCTCCACTCTCTCAGCCTCCTCTGGCCGCTCCTCTTTTCCTGCAGCCCAGGATGCGTTTGGTGCTGTCAGTGCTCGCTGTTAGCTCCGGTGCAGTTTTTCCTCCATCCCGAGTCCCTCTGTGCAGGGCAGCTCTCAGCTCTTCTCCCACTCTGTGCTGGTGCCTGGGACTGTCCCTGCACCCCTGCAGCCCCCTGCCCTTGGCTTTATTGGTCTCCATCGTCTTCTCTTGGTCAAGCTTGTCCAGGTCCCCCTGGATGTCACCTGCACCGCAGCTTCGTGTCACCTTTGTGAACAGGCTGAGGGTGGGCTCGAGCCACTGTTCCTGTCAGCGAGGAAGGGATTGCAGAGCCCTGGGGCCACCCAGAGCCCTCAGGGACACCCCTGGTCACCGGCCTCCCCCAGGACATGAGGCCACAACCCTCTGGCTGCACCCAGCCAGCAGCACAGCCTTCACACCGTGTCCCTCTAGTTCAGGGATGAGGGTGTCCTGTGGGACTGTGTCTGCTGTGCTGGATTTTTAAAGGGGATGAAGGCAGCCCCAGTCTGCAGGTGCAGCTGTGGATTAGAGTGTCTGGGGATGTTGCTCTGTGGCAGTTTGGGGTGTGTAATGGGAGTTGAGGACATGGGGGGCAGCTCCCTGGGAGCTGCAGGTTGAGCTCTGTGGGGAAAATGGCCAGAGCCCCTGGCAAGTGGCCAGGACCTGGCACCAAAGGGCCCTGCAGCACCAGACACCTGGACACAGCAGGAGATGATGGCTCAGCAGGAAGACCCCACTGTCAGACTGGGAGGGGATGGAAACCTGGGAGGTCCTTTGTTGGGGTCCCTCCCCAGAGGCTCCATCTCAATCTGTTATTGAGCTGCTGCACCACAATAAAATTCCTTAAAGGAACCAGAGCCTGGGACTGCACTCTGGGAGCCCTGGGGCTGAGCTGGAGAGGAAACCAGGAGCAACTGTGGGATGGGCTGTGGGGGAGCCAACAGAGCCCCTCGGGGCACTGCTGAGGGCCTTGGCCCCACCAGTGCCAGTCTGGGGTGGGAGTGCAGCTGCCAGGGCAGCTCCAGGATGGATGACAGGGAAGTCTCCTGACCCAGATGGACCTCAGGTCACCTTCCTTCTCCAAACATCCAAGTGCCAGCACCAGGTGACTGACCTAGTATGTCAATAGGTAGGGAATGATCAGCCCTTTTTTGTGATTTTATATTGATAATCCTTTCTGGCCTATGGCAACTCTGTTGACCTTAACTTTGTTCTGTTTGGTACCTGCAATAATATTGCATGTCAGGGCAGTGTTAAATTCCTTGAAACTTTTCCCTTTATTAGCAGGAATGCCCTGTTAAAATCAGGGGAGGAATTCCTGTTGAGGAATCTCTGGAGCTGCTGCTGTGAAGGGGCTTCAGTCCCAGCAGTGCCAGTCTGGAGGGGAAGGAATGTGACTGTCAGAGAGCCTCTGGGATGGATGGCCAGAAAGTTTCCTGAACAATTGCTGACCCATATGGGACCCCAGCCCACCTTCCTTCTCCAAACATCCCACTGCTGATGCTGGATGAGTTCACCTGGGATCCTCGCAGCAGGGAGGAAAAAAAAGGAGAGTGCTAAAATTTCCTGAGCAGATTCCACATCGGTTCTAAAAGGGGGTTTGAATCTCTCCATTGTGCAGCATTTTGCTGCAGTTACTGCAGTGGATCGAGTACAGAGCCGGGCTGTGCCTGTACCTGCTGGGTCCGGGGAGCAGGGTCTGAGCCAGGCTCGGCGGGGACAGAGGAAGCCCAGAGTTCCTGAGGCATTTTAAAGGATGCAGTAGGAACCTGTTTACAATCGTGTGCTGGACACTGTGTTCAGTGCGGGTGGTTCCTTTTTGAGGCACTCCCATGGCAGGATCCCCTGTGCAGCTCCCAATGCTGCCCACGGTGCCAGCCCGGGCCGCTGGGGCACAAACCCCGGGCAAGGAGCTGCTCCCTCGGGAATGCGGGTGGTGCTCACGGAGCCTCCTCGGGAAGGGGCTCCAGGGCGATCCGCAGGGAGAGGCGCCTCGGCTTAAACCGCTCCTGTAACCGTTTAGGCCATAGTGGTAACACCGGCCCCTTTGTGCCCGCTCAGCCCCTCATAACCTGACACCCTCTTAAGCCACGGCTCCTCACTGTGCCTGCACCTCCTTTGGGACCCCTAAACCCCTCGTACAGGGCCCTGCAGCCCCTTCGTGCCCTCACGGCCCCCGCCCCACCCACTCCGCTCCAGGCGGATTCCCGGCCCCGCGCCGCCTTTAAATTGCCCGCGAGGCCCCGCCCTGCTCTCTGATTGGCCCCTCACCTCCTTCCGAGTCCCATTGGCTGCGCTCCGCGCGAGGCCTCATGGGGGTTGTAGTCCAGAACCCCGCGCAATGCGCCATGGGAGCGGCAGGCTCGCCGCCGCCTGCGCCCCCTGCCGGCGGCTCTCGGGGCAGCAGCAGCAGCTCGGAGCCCCGACGAGCGGCGGGGCTTGGGAGGTCCCGGGGGTCCCGAGGGGGGTTGGAAGGTTCCGGAGGGTCCGGGAGGGTCCAGGAGGGCTCCCGGGCGGGGCTTCGGCCGCACCGTCTTGGGGACTTTCTGCTTGGGGCTGCGATCTAGTCGGGCCCCGCCATCGCCTCCAGCTGGGATCGGTGCTGGGGAACAGCGCCGGGACCCACCAAGGCTTGGGACGCACACACAGAGCTGGGAGAGGGAGCACACCTGGAACACACACACACACACACCTGGAACATACACCTGGAACACACACCTGGAACACACACACACTTACGGAACACACACACACACACACGGGAGAGGGAGCACACATGGAACACGCACACACATATGGAACACACACACACACGGCACACACACCTGGAACATACACACACCTGGAACACACACGGAACACACACACACCTGAAACAGACATCTGGAACAAACACACACATCTGGAACGAACACACCCCCATGACACAGACACACACACACACGTGAGGGACACGCAGCCCTAGGACACAGACACATACCTGGGGACACACACACACACCTGGGAACATGAACACTCATTCTCGGGGACACACACACCTAGGACACACACAGCCAGGAGGACACCCAGCCCCGTCCTGTCCCCAAGGCCGCTCCCTGTCCCCAGAGCTCCCATCCTCGGATCCCACCACAGCCCTCCAGAGGCGGCCGCTGGCCCCGGGCACCCGCTGTCACCTCTAATTGGACCACGTCCTGCCCGTGCCGAGGCTGCGGTGACGGGCGCGTGTGCCCGAGGGTCCCAGTGGCTCTGTGTGGCCCGACCATGTCCCTCCCCTCACAGTGGCGATGTTGTGTCACTCAGGGGACACCCCCTCATGGGAACACCTGGGCTCTGGGGACATGGCCATGGTAATGGTGGCACCCCAAGTGGCCCCACTGAAGGTGGTGGAGGGACAAGGAGCCTCTCGTGGCTGGGCTGATTTGATAAACCAAGCGGGGTCGGGGTGGGGGGTGGCAGGAAGACCCCGTCCCCAGGGTGGGGGGCATTGGGCACACACACAGCAGACAGGGAGAGATCACAGCTCTGCTTTACCATGTTGTCACCCCGGCGGGGGGTGGGGGGCAGGACGGCGGCTCCCCCCGCCCCAGCACAGCCCCCCGGCCCGGGACCGTGCGGACACTGCGCGTCTGTACAGCCGGGAGCGCCCCGAGAGCCCCGGCACGGCCCCGGGGCGGGCAGAGAGCAGGGGCGGGACAAGGGGGCACAGCCAGGGATGGGGGTGCCGTGGGGCAGCGCGGGGGGCACACCCAGCCTCTTGCCACCCCCAACCCTTTGCAGCCCCAAGCCCTCGGTTGGCAGCCTTGGTGTGAGCTCACGGGAGAAGGGGGGTTCTGAGCAGGGAACCAAACCACGGCACAGGGATGCCGCGGGGCCGGGGGGTCACTGCGGGGGATGCCGGGGGCGGTGCCGCGGCTCCGGGCTCAGTCCGAGTAGATGATGAAGCCGGAGAAGGTGCTGTACTTGTTGTTGTTGCCGCCGTGGGCTTTGCCCCCGTCCAGCTTGATGAAGACCTCGTCCCCCGCGTCCAGGTGCAGGATGACGCTGTTGCTGGCGTAGTCGTAGTTCTGGTCGGCGTCCTGCGCGATGGCGCTGGCCCGGACCTGCCCAGGGGACACCGCGGGAGCGGCTCAGGGCGCGCCTCTGCCCGCGGATCCCACGGGACCCGCCGGCTCCCCCCTCACACACATCAGATCCATCCGAGCGCTGCAGTGTGGGGGGCCCTGGATCCCCCACCGCGGGTGAGCGGGGCCCGGGTGGGGGCGGCTCCTCCGAGCACCGCCCAGAGCCTCTCCCTGACCCGGCGGGCACAGGCACGGGACCACGGCTCTGGGTTTGGCTGGGGACGACGGCACAGACCTGCGACTGCGGGTCTGGATTCAGATGCAGGACTACAGCCCAGACACAGGACCCCGCTCTGATTCAGGACCACAGCTCTGACACTGAACCCCAAATCCGGGTTTGGATACAGGACCGTGGGTCAGACTTGGGACCACGGCTCCACCAGGGGACCACAGCTCCACCTTCAGACACGGCACTACGGCCCTCACACAGGACCCAGACTCTGGATTTGGATGCAGCACCCCAGCTCAGCCACAGGACCCCAGCTCCAGAGTCCGATGTGGGACCACGTCTCAGACACAAGACCCCAGCTCCCAGCTCGGATGTGGGACCCCAGCCCTGTCATGGGACCCCAGATCCAGGTTTGGAAGCAGGACCTCAGCTCAGACACAAGATCCCATCTCTGGGTTTGGATACAGGACCACGCCTGGGACACAGGACCCCATCTCCCAGCTCAGCCCCAAATCAAACCACTGAACCCAGCGCTTCCCAGGAGCCGCACAGGGGCCGTGATCGTGTGGCGAGGGCTGAACTCAAATCCCCTGTCACACGGGCCCGCACGCACTGCGGGGAGGGATGCTCCCCCCATGAAGGTTTCCTGGGTGCTGGCAGAGCCAGAGGAGCCGTCACCGCCTGGAGAAGCGGTTCCGTGGCTGGAGCCCGCTGCCGCTGCAGAATTCTTTGGGTAATCAAATCTCCGCCGGCGCCTCGCGGGGAGATCGCGGCGCTGGGTGACAGTGACAAGGCGGCTGGTGAAATCCCAAGTGAAATGCAGAAGCGCTGCGCCGGGAAGAGGTGCCGCTAATTACAACCGACGAGAATCGGCTCTTAATTGGCTCGCGCGGGGCGGGCAGGCACCGGCGAGCGGCTGCGGTGTCCCGGGGCGGTGGCAGAAGGACGGCTGTCCCCACGCAGTCCTGTCCTCTGCCCCAGGACAGGAGTCCCAGGGGAGCACTGTGCTCCTCCCCAGCCGCATGTCCCCGAGCCCACGGGCAGCCTGCGATGGGGCTCAGATGCTGTTAACTCTGGAACCGACTGGTCAGGCTGGTGATCCCATAGGACCTGCTCGCCCCCACGCAGCCCTGTCCCTCATGCCACCAGCAACACTCGCCCTGTTAGAAGCCACCCTGTGTCTACCCTGCCACCGCGAGGGTCCCCATTCCCGGCGGGAGACCCTGAATCCCAGTCAGCCACAGCTCCCCAAATCTCCAGGGGACGCTGCCTCACCCGGGGTTTTGCTGAGGAAGAGGAGTGAGGGAAGAAGAGCCATGAGGAAGGAGAGCCAGGAAAAGCCATTTGGCGCCGGGCTCCCACCACCGTCCCCCCCGCCACAGCTGGAGCTGCCCGGTGCCATCCGTCTTCCCTCGTTAGGGAGCCGCCTCGTCACCGCGCGCCCGCCAGCCCCGGCTAACCAGGGAAGATAAATGGCAGCGCTGGGCCCGGGCTGAGCCGCTCCCGGCACCGCAGTGGCACAGGAGGGGGGCTGCCACCACGGCCCCCCGCCATGGCCTCACCCCCTTGTCCTGTTCTATGCCTCAGTTTCCCCACGGCACAGCCATGGGGGTGGCATGGCCCCAGCCTGGACTCTGCTGCAGCCGCTGTCCCTGACCCCAGTGACAATGCTGGGGGTGACAATGCTGGTGGTGACAATGCTGGAGGTGTCCCCGGTGCTGGGGACACTCTGGAGTGGCCCCCCAAGGCGGCTGCACCCAAGAGCTTTCAGGCAGACAGGGGACAGTGCGGGACACTGCCATGTGCAGTGACACTCGGGGCCTCAGGGACACCACGTGCCCCAGGTACCACCATGGCCCAGCACCCCCGAGGTGTGGCAGCAGCTGCCTCTTGAGACCCCCAAACACAGTGGCGGGTGCTGCTCAGGATCCTCGGGCACAGCTCTGGGTGCCCTCCCAGCACCCTTGAGCGCAGCCATGGGTGCCCCCCAGAGCCCTTGGGTGCACCAGTAGATGCCCCTCCACCCCCAGACAGGGCAGCGGGTGCCCCCAGGACTCCCCAGCAGGTCCTTGTGTACCCTTGGGGACTGTCCCCAACAGTCCCCTGGGGCTGTGACCCTCCCCGAGCTGTGGATGGCCCTCCTAGAGCAGGGGGACCCCAAAACCACCCGGTACCAGCCCTGTCCGTCTGTCCATCTATCTGTCTGTCTGTCTATCAATCAATCAATCAGTCAGTCCGTCCGTCCACCTCCCCCCTCCCGCTGCCCTCGCCTCAGCTACGGGCTAATACAAATAATAATTAATGTTAATTAACCACCAGCAGCAGCTCCCCTGGCTCTCATTAACTCCAGCCCCGACCCGACGGTGACGGGCGGCCCCCAAAGCGGCAGCACCCAGGGGATTTTTGGGGCTCAGAGGGGACCCCCCAAGTTCTGACTCGCTCTGAAGATGCCAGGATCGACCTTTATCTGCTGGGAACCCCATACCACGCCAAAGAGGGTAGATTTTTGGCAGCAGCCCCCTAAATAACCCAATTTTAAAATTATTTGGGGCATTGGGGGGATATCTTCTTTATAGACATCAATGCGGCGATGCCTTGTTAGTAATTAACAAGCAGTTAATTAAGTTGCATCACCCGCTTGAGTGCGGCTCCTCTTGACAAGGGGCTCCATAGCTTCTGGAAATTCACCCAGGAATGTCGATGCCCCACAGAGCTGGAGGGCTGGGAAGGTTTGGGGCGATCCCCAAAAAATATTTCGGGGGAGACAAAAGGGTTGAGGTGAGTTTTTGGGGTGCTCAGTCCGGAGTTACACGGACGCAGCTTGGGAGAAAGAGCCAGAAGTGCTAAGCGGCGCTGGAACCCCCCAAAATTTAAGGTTGGGGGGCGGGGGAGGACAAAACCAACCCAAATAAAAGGAAATTTGAACTGTTTGGATGGAGAAAAGCTGCCGAGCGGCTCCTGCTGTGCTCCCGCTGGGAAAGGCTCGGAGCCGAGGGGTGAAGCGCCGTGGCCGTGACAAGGCTCTCACTCCCTGCCCCACAGCCCGGCTGTTTCTGGGGTGATAATTCAGTTTTGGGTTAATTCGGGGTCCTGCATCCCCAGGACAAGGATGCACCGCGGGTTGTGATGCCGGAGGAAACGAAGGAAGCTGGAGCAGAGTGGATGGATCCCGCGGGAATGCCGGCTGCGGTGACATCCAGGGGAATTGAACTCGGGTGACATCCCGGGGGTCACTGCCACATCTTGTCCCTCGAGTCGTGGCCGGGAAAGGGACATGGCGCGGAAAAGGGGCACCCGAAAAGCGTCTGGATGGCGAGGCTGAGTCCTGGCATTGGAGATTCCAGAGGGATGGGGTCGAGGGGATGTGAGAGCGGGGAGGAGGAAGGATGGAGCCACCCTCGGGGTGTGTGTCCCCCGCGGTGTCCCCACGCAGCCCGTCTCTCCTGACCCAGCAGCAGCCGAGCCGCCTCCGGGCTGGGGGTGCAGCCCCCCAAAAGCAGGACAGGCTCTGCCCCCCTCGAGGCCACGGCGGACGCTGTCCCTGCGGAGGAGCCCTGCCCCACAGGGACCTCAGCGGGGACAATGGCACTGCCGGGGGTGGGGGGAGCATCACGGGGCGCTGCGGGGGTGCCCCAAGGCACCACAAGGCACCCCAAGGAACATCCCCGTGGCCAAGGAAAGAGCTGAGGGAACCCCTGGGGACACGTCAGGGTGGATGGTGACTGTCCCCAGCACTGGGAGAGGGACAGGGCACACAGGGCAGCGTCCTGGAATGGGAGGAGGAGGATGGGACACCCCAGGGGTGCACCCGGGACCCTGCACTATCCTTGGGAGAAGGGCAGGGCACCCCAGGGGTGCTCCGTCAGGGCAGTGGGGAGTAGGACTGAGCACCCCGGGGCCGCATCCAGAGCCTGTCATTGACACTGGGGGAAGAATGGAGCATCCTGGGGGAGCATCTCCAGCACTGAGAGAAGGATGGGGCACACTGAGGATGCAGCTCCAGAGATGGGAGCAGGACAGAGCCCCCCGGGGGTGCACTCAGAGTCCATCATGTCACTGCGAGGAGAATAGGGCACCTTGGGGTTACACCTCAGTGCCCAGGAGAAGGATGTGGTGCCCTGGAAACGCACCCAAATCCCATCATTGTCACGGAAAGAGGGGCAGAGCATCCTGGGGGTACATCCCTGGGGATAGGAAAAGGACAGGGCATTGTGGGCGTGCACGCAGAGCCCATCTTCACCACGGAGAGAAGGATAAAGCACCCCTGGGGTGCTTGTCAGTGTCTGGGAAAAGGATGTGGCACATCAGAGATGGACCCAGAGCCCATCATTGCTGCTGGGAGAAGGATGTGACAACCTGGGGATGCATCTCTGGGGCTGGGGAAAGGATGAGGCCCCTGGAGAAACACCCAGAGCCTGTCATCAGCACTGGGAGAAGGATGTGACACCCTGGGGGTGCATCCCTGGGGCCAGGAGAAGGATGGAGCACCCAGGGAGTGCATCTCTGGGGCCGGGAAAAGGACGGGGCCGCTGGGGAAGCACCCGCAGCCCATCATCAGCACAAAGAGGATGTGGCAACCTGGAGGTGCACTCCTGGGGCCAGGAGAAGGAGGGTGGCTCCATCCTTCCCCCTCCCCACTCCCACATCCCCCCGACCCCATCCCGCTGGAACACCCAGAGGGCGCATCGCTGAGGCCGGGAAAAGGACGAGGCACCCCGAGGAAGCACCCACAGCCTTTCTCCCGTGCTTGGGGACAGCAGAGCTCCCGTTCCCGCAGAGGGAGCCGGGACGGGCAGCCCTTACCTGCCCGTTCTTGCAGAGGTCGGCCCACATGCTGGTGCCGTCGCCGCCGCGCATGAGGACGTGGTAGGTGAAGAAGTAGGTGCCGGGGATGGCGCAGGTGAACTTGCCCGAGGCGGCGTCGTAGCTGTTGCCCAGGTTGGTGACCACGTCGTCGAACTTGAGGACCTCGTAGCCCTCGTGGGGGTTCTTGAGGCCGGCGTAGAAGGCGACCCGCGGCACCGTGCTGTAGGTGGCCGCGCTCACCGCGCCCGTAGCCCCCGGTCCCGGTAATCCCGGGGGTCCCGGTCTTCCTGCTTCACCCCGCGCCCCCACCGGCCCCGGCGGTCCCGGTTCTCCGGGTGGTCCCGGTGGTCCCGGTTTCCCCGGTCTCCCCGGTTTGCCTTGGGGACCTTGCACCAGGGTGGAGGGCGGCGGGAGGGGGCCGCGTTCGGCCGGTTGCGGGGGCGCGGCGGGGCCGTAGGGCTCGCAGACCATCCGGCAGGTGCCCAGCATCTCGTACCGGCCGTCGGTACCGGCGGAGCTCACCAGCACCGGGATGAGCACCACCAGCACCAGAACCATCACCACCCCCGCCGCGGCCGCCAGCAAAGTTTTCCGGCCCAGGCTGAGCCGCCGCCCNCGCCCATCCATCGCGGACACTCCTCCGTCGATGTTAACCAGGCCCACGAGAGCGCCCCCGCCCCGCCCACCCGCGAGCCCCCCTCTCCAAGGGAGGGAAACTGAGGCACCGAGGTGGGATCGGCCCCGGCTGCCCCACTGAGCCCCCTCCAACCGCGCGGGATCCCTCGGTGACTCCGGCCCCGCGTGGTCACCCCAGGCACGCTCTGTCCCCAGCCCAGACCCCGAGCGTCCCCGTGGAGCTGGGGATACCCCTGGAACCCGCCACCTGTGTCCCCACAGAGGAACACCCACGGGGGATGGTCCCCGGGGCCAGCCCACACTCCCTGCCTCAGTTTTTCCTCCCACACTTTTGGACGGCCCAGGTGACATCCACTGACCAAGCATCCATAGCAGTCAACCGTGGGTCCGCGGGATGGGATGTCACTGCTGGTGGCAATGGCCACAGTGACAACGCGGCACCCGCAGGTGCCACCGCGGGCATGGCCGGGCTACGCGAAAGAGCCGTTCCCGGGGGCTGAGCACCGGCGGGCTCATGACATGGGGACACGCGGTTGAGCCCGCTCCGTCGCCTGCCATCTCCATCAGCCTCTGCGGGGACAGCAGGACGCGATGGCAAGTGACAGGCGCCGCCAGCGCCGGGGGTGAGCGAAGGACGCGGGGACGGGGGAGGGGGACACGGACACACAGGCACAGAGCGACCCGCGGCCACTCCCAGTGCCGCCCGCCACAGCGGTTCGGTGGCCCCGGGTGACAACACCGAGGTGGCAGCAACTTCGGTGGCACCTGTGAGGTCCATAGGGTCATCATCTCCCCCGCCCCCGAAAAAGACCCTGGGGGTGCATCCCCTCATCCCTTTCACGCCTGTGCAATGGCCCCAAACCCCAGGGGACACACGGGGAACAAGCCCCACCCCCGCCCCAAAAGAGGGGGAACCAAGGGGACGTTTGACAGTCATCGATCGCCCCCGTATGTCCCCCGGCTCACGCAGAGGCTTTAATCAGCGAGCAGAAATCAATTAGCTGCCTTTAAGGAGGCAATTATTCCTGGGGGCTTTACAAGGCTGGGGAGGGGGAGAGTATTTTGGGGTGGGGGTGCTGCCAGCACCATATCCCCCCTCAAAGTTGTCACTGTTATGTCAACAGCTGGTTCTTTTCTCTATCATTTTTGTCGCCCCCCTCCCCCCCGTGCCTCGTTATCTTTCTGTTTTAACAAGCGCCTAAAAATACGCCTGGCGAGGTCACGGGCTGCGTGAGTCACCATCAGTGCAGGGATGGGGTGACCCGGGTGGGCAGGGGGCTTTGTGTGGGGACGGGGTGCCCATGGTGGGGACACAGAGGGAGGACAGGCCCACGCTGGTGGCATCAGGGCACTCATCTCACCTGGAGGGCCAGGGGACATCCCTGGTCCTGGTTACTGCATCGTCGTGGTGGGGACACAGCCACAGGTCACCTTGTTGCCACAGGACATTGTGTCCCCTTGGCATAGCCACCACACCAGGCCACTGCATCACTCTGGGCATCACCCTGTTCCCATGGCAAGGCCACCATCCTTGGCCACCATGTCCCTACACTGTGGCCCTACAGCCAGGAGCAGAGCCAGGACAGCCTCAACACTGCCATGGGACAGCAGCACTGTATGGGGGGTACAACACCCCAGGTGACACTGGCTGCAGACACTGAGGTGTTCCCTGTCCCCAAGCCCTGCATGGGGAGGGAGGGCAGTGCAGCCCCTCAAACCAGCTCCATCCTCCTGGGCATGGGTTGGCAAAGGGGCACGTTTTGGGGGTGCAGGAGTTGGGAAATGGACAAAGATGGGAGGTGGCAACAGCAGTGGCTGCTGTGGTTGTGATGGCAGCGATGGCAGCAGCGATTGCAGTGACAGCAGTGGCTCCAGTGGTAGTGGCAGTGGCTGTTGCAGTGGTGGCAACAGTGGCTGCCACAGCTGCAGCGGTTGCAGTGGTGGCTGCAGTGATGGTGGGGGCAGTAGCAGCCGTGGTGGTTGCAGGGCTGTGGTGGCAGCAGTGGCTGTGGTGGCAGCAGTGGCTGCAGGTGTTGCTGCGGTGGCAGCAGTGGCTGCGGTGGCAGCAGTGGCAGCGGTGGCTGCGGCGGTGGCGGTGGCTGCGGCTCCGCTCGACGCCCGCCGCTCCTCTGCAAAGGTTAAGCAAACAGCAGCTCCCGCAGAATCGATGCCGGCCGAGCCCTCGGCTGTTTGCTTTGGCAGCGCGGCGCGGGGGCGGGTGGGCCATGCTGGGGACGCCGGCAGCGGGGAGGGGGACAATCAATGCTCCAGGGGCACAGGTTTGGCCGGGGGTTGGCTGTATCCCCCCACCTCCCGCTCGCTGTGGAATTCATGGAGTAGGATTTGGGGAAGAGCAAGGGCTGGCCAGGCCAAGGGCAAGGGCAGAGTGCTCGTAGGGCTGGCATGGTGCTGTGCCTCAGTTTCCCCTCCTGGCATTATGGCAGATGCTGCCCATAGACCCACACTTGGCCTGGGGGACAGGGACATTGTGCCTCCCACACCTGCCGTGGCTCAGCCCAGGGCGTGGCTCAGCTGGAATTAAGACAGAGCTGGACACAATGATGAGCCTGGAGAGGGAGTGGCCGTTTGCAGACTGCCCCCATGAGTTTGGATGCCGTCCCCTGAATTCCAACTGTGTCCTCAGGATGGGCTCTGGAAGGGGCCATGGGAGAGGGACACTGTGGGCAGGGAGGGCCAACTGTGTGGTGGCCTAGAAGGACAATTGGATGGCTGCTTGGTGAGCTGGCTGGTTGGTGGCCAACTGGCTCACTGGCAGGGGGGGGCTGGCTGGACACCGAGCTGGTTGGCTGGTGGGTGCATTNGGCTGGTGAGTTGGTTGCCTGTCTGGCCAGTTGGCCAGTTGCCTGTCTGGGTCACAGACTAGATGGCTGGTTGGCCAGTAGACCCCCAGTCAGGTTGCCTGTCCAGCTGTCTGTCTGCTTGTCTGGCCAGCTGAGCAGTTGGCTGGTGGTCAGCCAGCTGACCCAGGGACTGGCTAGCTGGCCAGGTCAGCCCTGGCCCCGGGGCCAGCCACATCCTGGCATGTCCCAGCCCAAGAGCAGGCGCTGTCCCTTGCCCAGCGCGGGGAGCCCGGCCGCAGGCAGGGGGAGGGCAAGGTGTGGGTGACACATCCGCCGTCCCTGTCCCCGTCACGCTGCCTCTCATTACGGACACGGCGGGGCCCGTCACCCTCCCACCGCGCGGCAATTAAGGGCTGCCAACACCGGCAGTTAATTAGCGCCAGCGGTGAGTGCTGCGAGGTGACGGCCGCACGGCTGGCGGAGGGGACGGGCTCGGGGACGTGTCCCGTAATCTCAGCATCCCCAGGGGGACATGGGGTGGCAGTAGGCGGGATTTGGGCTGCTGGAACCAGATGTGCTGTCGCGGGGGTGCCCTACGGCCGGTGGGGACAGGATGTGACACGGAGGAGGTGCGCAGTGACAAGTGGGTGCTGGCGATGGGGTGTGCAGGGGGTGGCACTGGGGAGTGTCCTGCACGGTGACGGTGTGTGGCACCCCAGGCTGTGCAGTGACGGTGACAGTGGGTGACACCCCGTGGGCCATGCAGTGACAGTGACACTGGGGGATGCACTGTGGGCCGGCAGTGACGGTGACAGTGGGTGACACCCCGTGGGCCACGCAGTGACATAGCACTGTGTGACAGCCCCAGCACCGGGCACTGACGGTGACTCTGTGTGACAATCCACGGGAGCTGCAGTGACACTGCGTGGCACCCGGCGGCCCCACAGTGACAGTGACACCCTGTGCACTGCGCGGTGACAGTGACACCATGTGACACTCCAGGGAGCAACAATGAAGCTGTGCAACACCGCAGGGCTGCGCAGCAGCTCCGTGTGACACGAGTGGGGCTGTGCAGCCATGGTGACACTGTGTGACACCCCAGGGAGGCGTGCAGTGACACTGACACTGTGCCACACCCCTGGGGCCGTGCAGTGACAGTGACACCTGTGACAACAGATGCCATGCAGTGACATTGGTGTCACCAGTGCCATGTAGTGGCACCACACTCGGGTCCCCCGGCCTGTTCCCCATTGTGGATCTTGAGGGACCCACCCAGTTCACACCCGGGGACATGCCCCATGGGGGGACATCACCCTGTACCTGCAGCCTCGTGGGGGGACAGCTGTCCCCACCCCCTGCCCCAGCGGGTGTCCCATGGTGGGTGCACCAAGGAAGGGGGGCTCCAGGAATGGGGTACACCAAAGAGGGGGTGCTCTGAGGAAGGGGTTACCCCGGGGATGGGGTGCCCTGGGGAGGGGGTGCTCCAGGGATGGAGCTGAAGGAAAGGGAGGTTTCAGGAATGGGGTGCCCTGGGGAAGGGGATGCTCTGAGGAAGGGGTGCAGCGGAGAGGGGGTGCCCCAGGAAGGGAGGGCACTGGGGAAGGGAGTGCTCCAGGTACGGCTGCTCCGGTTCCTGACGGGGTGCAGGAGCAGGGGGTGCAGGAGGAGGAGCGTCCCTCTGTCACGAGCCCCCGCCAGCCGCAGCAGAATCGATCCGGCTGCCAATTTGCACAGTCAAATATTTGGCTTCGCGGCGCGGGGCCGGCTCTGCTCGAGCCGCCCCGGTGGGCGCGGGGCCGCGGTGACGGTGGCGGCTGCTCCGCGATCGATGGCGGGACGTGCGGCGAGCTGGGGCGGCCTCAGCGTGCGGGGCCGGGGCTGTGGGGGGCTGCGGCCGTGGTGCAGCACCCATCATCCTCCATCAGCACCCACGGGCCTTGCGAGCCCATGTGGAGGCCGCTCCGGGGGCAGCACTTGTGCCACGAGTGCAAGGGCTCAGCCAGGGTGTCCCCCAGGCCCCCTCCACGGCCACTGATTGCCGATCCCACCCAGCGCAGGGAGCTGAGCCATCTCCACCGGCAGGGGATGGCTGAGGCTCGGCCACACGGCCACTGCCACGGCCACAGATGGCCATGGGCTTGTCCCCGAGCGGGTTTGGCTTGGGCGTGGGATGGGCAGGAGTGGGACCGGTGGTGCTGAGGCAATGCTGGGGCAGCTCCCACGGATGGGCACCACACGACTCCTATGGACACTACTCCATAGCCAAGCTCCAGAGCCTTTCCCCCGTGGGTGCCAACGCCTGGGCCCGCAGCCCACACAGGGGGCTCAGCCCCCAGCTCTGCCCAGAGCCCCCACGCCAGGGTCCCTTGGCCATGCCAGCGCCGTGGGCAGCCCTGTGCCTCACCATGCCCCTAGATCCGCTCGCTCCCTCGGCCCCGCTAAACTCGTTAGCGGCGGGTAAACGTCAGCCGGGCGGGAGCGAAGCGCCAAATGCGATTACGGCCCCGTCTCGCTCCCTCCTTCCACCCTCGGCCCCATTTATCGCGGAGGCGGGCGGGAGGGAGGCGGAACTGGCGCTTATCTCGGCCGAGAAATCCCGCTCCGGCCCTGATTTATGGCTGGCTGCGAGGGATTCCAGCGGCACTGTGCAATTACGGAGCATTTAGAGCACGGAGGGGTCAGCGCTCGAGTACGGCTCCCCCAGCACAGCTGCAAGAGTCGGGGTAGCCAGCTGGGTGCTCCAGCTCAGGGATGCTCCCTGGGGCTGCACAGGGACCACCAGGTCTCTCCAGGTGGGTGAGACACGGGACCTGTGGGCGCACCCTGGGACTCGGGAAGACAGGGGTGGAAAAGTGCCTGGCTCCAAAAAGGGGCACTTGCTGGTCACCCTGGGAAGGTCCCTGTGCCTAAAGGATTGAACAAGGGACAGGCAGGACACTGTCTCACAGGACCAAGACCAGGCAGGAGGGTGGCAGCACCCTGGAGGATCCCAGGGATCACCATGTGCAGGGAGGTGGCCAGGGGCTGGCAGCACCCACCTTTCTCAAAATGTGGGGACAAGCAGTGGCAGTGGGGACAGGAGTACCCCAGAGGGAATGTGCTGGCACAGAGAACCACAGCAGGTCCGGGAGCACATCCTGGCAAGCCAGACCCACCCCATGGGGTGCCCAGAGCCAACACTGAGCCACGGCGCTCCCAAGGAAGGTCACAGCAGAGCTGATGCTCCAAGCAGCTCCTGGAGCAGCTCAGGGATGTTTACTGGGAAAAGCAGGAGCGGCCAGCAGCTCTTCCTGCATGTGCTGAACTTTACAGAGCGCAGCCGTGCCCCGGCATAGGAACAACCTGGGAGCAGGGAAGAGCCGCGGGAGCAGCCGCGGGAGGCAGAGCAGCTGCTGTTCGGTGTTTTATTAAAACAAAAGTGAAGATCCAGCACCCGCCTCGCCCAGGCTCGGCTCCCCCACTGGGAAACTGCTGCCGAAGGAAGCTCAAACAGCAGGAAATGAGTTTGAACGAGGTAGAGCCCAGGTCTCAGCCAGCTCCAGGGTGGATCAGCCCCTCGGATCCAAAGCCAAGGCTGACCCACGGGTGAAAGCCACAGAAAGAGAGGACAGGGGGGAGGAGCAGCCAGATGAACCGTTCCATGTGAATGAGGTGCTGTCCTCCCCCTCACTGATTTAACAAGTTTCCATTAAATCAACATGAAAGAGGGGAAGTCCCAAGGCTAAATTTGGATTAGGAGGGCTGAGCTATGAGGAATCACCTAAAGGATACTGGAGGCAATAACAGGGCCTGAGAAGGCACCCAGCCTTAGGGATATTGTCCTGGAAGACATTAGTGAGATTGTACCCAATTAAAGTGAGATTGTACCCGATTAAAGTGAGATTGTTCCTGATTAAAGTGCCTCAGCTCACTGAAGTCCCACAACAGAGACCCACATGTGGACAAGGGTCTCATTCCACAGGCACAGCTGGTAGGTGAGAACCTGAGCAGGGAGAACCTGCCTGAAAACCCCCCTAGTTGTGTTCACCTTGGGAAGCGTGCAAGGAGACGCCTCATGCCTCTGTCTGCATTCAGCTGGCAAAGCTCATTAACAGAAGTGGCCTTTCACTGCCCTTTTCAAATGGGGAAATTCAGGCCCCTTCCCTGACTAAGAGAAAAGGTGAATTAAGAGATGAAATGCCGGATGAGGAGGAACACCAGCCCTCCGAAGCCGGCGAGGGCCGTGCCCACGGCCAGCCGCGCCCAGAGGAAATGCAGGGAATCCTCGAGGCGGGCGTGCAGCCGCAGCACCTGCCGCCGGGTGCTCTCCCGGTCCCCGGAGTTGTCGATGACGTGCGTCGCCCACTTGCGCTTCTCGTCCAGGGGCAGCTGGGAGCGGATCCGAGCTTCGGCTTCAGCTGCGCCCAGCCCGTTCCTCTTCATCAGCCGCCCCAGCTGCGTCGGGGGGTCACTGCCGGGAGGGCAGAGCACGGGGCTGAGCTGGGGCTGGGAGGGAACGGGGGATCTGCCTTTCTCGGGCACCAGGGGGAATCACTGGGGTAAAATGGGAATGAGGGAGGTGCCCCCTGCCGTTTCTGGCACAGTCAGCCTGTGGTTGGATCAGCAGAGCTACCACTGCCCGGGCCATTCTCAGCATTCACACAGCGTGTAACAGTGCCCCAAATCCTGCCCTGATAGAGCATGAGCTGTGGCAGGCCCAAAGGCAGTGAGTTCCCCTCTATGATGGTTCCAGGGAAAGCTCAGGAAGGCCCTGATGCACAATAAAGGGAGGTGTCACTTCTCTCAATGGGCTTTGCACCAGGGCTGAGGCTGAACCTTCACCAGAGTGGAGGCACATGAGAGATGTGGCATTGTCCCTGCCCTCATGGTTCCCAGAGCACTTACCAATATACCAGCACTGTGTATTTCATAAACCTGGTCAATCCACGGGTCTCAAAGAGCAGAGGGATGTCGAGGATCACGTAGCGGTAGCCTGTGGAAATGGCAACATTCCCCAAAAAAGAGAACAGTGTTAACCCCCACTCCCAAATCCCTCATGCTGCACACACACCATGGCCAGGAAAAGCAAAGCAAGCAGGAGCTCTACAGCTCCACGATTACAGCTGAGCAGAGCCTGCTGGCCCTCCTCCCTCTCACAGGGAGGAAATGGTTTCATTCCAAGTTTCTAGAGGAAAAAAAAAAACAACCCTAACCTGGTTGCTCCAGACCAAAGGTGAAACAGCAGAAATATAATGAGGAGCTGAAATAAGGAGCTGAAATGAGAGGAGCAGTGCCTGGCTGGCAAGAGCAGCAGCCGTGTGCTATGCTGGCCTCTCCCGGGAAGCAGTGCCCACAGCAGGATCTGCTCTCCACTCCTTCTCTTGTCCAAGACTTCACCAGGCTGCAGCCATCTGAGCCAACATTTCTCAGCTCAGCTTTCCTCCCTTTATGAAAACCTTTGGCTAAACAGCTCCATTTTTCCAAGGAGAGGAAGGAAATCCCCGCAGAGCTCCTGCAGCTGTGACACTGAAACACAGGGGAGCCTCCAGGCACAGCCCAAGGGCTGAACCTCACCAAAACTGGCTGATTTTAGTTTAAAACCTTTGTCACCCCAGGGAGCAGAGCTTGTCAGTCAGTCACTGTCCCCTTGGTTCTGCCCGTGCCTCTGCCCTTGGCCAGTGTTTGGGGAGGTGGGAGATGCCCTGCTGAGGGCTCAGGGGGAGGGGAGGGGAAAGCTCTAAGTCAGGACTTCACTCCCCTGTGTGCCTCCCAGTCATGGGGACACCTTAGGTTTTGTTGGTGTTCCCTCTTTATAACCCCCCTAAAACTGAACTGCCCACAGCAAGTGAAGTCTTGACAAAGACATCATCATCCAAGGAGCCACCATTCCACCAGCATCTCTGCCCTGAGAGGCTTCTCGCTGTCCTCTGATTTGATCGATCAGAGCTTTCCTTACACAGCGATCCTCAGAGACAGCATCCAGCTATCCCAAATCATTAAATCCTGACTAATGAGGACAAAGCAGCCTGCTGAAGCCACACAGTGCTCTCGCCGAGGGCCAGGACAGCATCCGCCTCCTGAGCCCACAGCCCCGAGTTCAAGACTCCATCTCTGGCTCCTGGCATTCCTGCCTGTTGCTTCCTTTGTGCTTCCTCCTCCTCGCCCTGCAGCAGAGCTCAGCCCCGTGGTGCCCCAGCCTGTGCAGCTCTCACAGGGCTCAGCTCTGATAAGCACCACGAATCCAGACTGACTCTATTAAAGCATCCGTCTGTCTACACGGAGACCTCCGGAACAGCTGGTGATCTTATCTGGCATTTCCCCAGCCCAGCCTGACAGCTGCATTTGTTCCATTTATCAGGGGGAACGTGGGACTTTGGAAGCCACAGCTGTCAGCCCATTGCTCACCTTATCGACACTCAAAGCGCTCCACAGCCTGCACTGAAGCTGGAGCAGGCTGGGGGCAGGGAGGGATATTTGGCCGTTTCGGGAGTGTGACATTATCCGGTGGGTAATCTCAGCAAAGCTGCTCCCAGGCCCTACAGATACACTTTAAATCGCAGAGGAAAACGGTGAAGGGCAGCAGTGAAAGGCAGGAGTGAATCAGGAATGAATCCCCCAAACACTGACACCAAAGGCCACCGGAGGCAGAGCACAAAGGCTGTCACTCAATGTCCCTTCCCTTTTTCTGCCATCCCTGTCCCTCTCCCCACATTCAAACCAAAGGCAGAGTGAACAGGGATGGCCCCTGCCCAAGCAGGAGTCCTGGCAGGCGAGACACGGCCTCTTACCGAGTACAAAGTACTTCAGGACCTGCTTCAGCATCTCCTTCAGGATCTCAGGGTGGGTGATGGAGTTCAGCAGCCGCCGTTTCTCTGGCTGGGAGAAGATAATGTTTCCAAGAGCCTCACGATTTATCTCGCCATTCTCCAGGAGGATCTCAGTGCCAAAGTGCTGCAGGATCTGCTGATGGGCCTTGGAGTGGGGCTGCACCACTGAGAACATCAAACAGCCAGGGTGAGAGCCGGTTTTACAGCACAGTTGGTGTTTGCATCAGCAATCACCCTCAGATGGGGTTTGCTCATTAACTAACGGAGCTGATGCTCCCATGGCAGCACATCTGCCTCCAGCACATCTGTCCTGGCACCACATCTGCACAGCCTGGCAGCTCCTGCCAGAACAGCCCTGCCAGCCCGAGGTCCCTTTGAGGGCTGACACCTGGGAGATCAAAGTCCTGCAGACATTAATTCAGCACCACAACCCTCCTGGCTGCAGGGGGTGACAAGTCAGCAGGGAGGGCAGGAGGACATGGTGATGGCCACATGCCAAGGCTGGGGCAGGAGCTGGGCTGAGCCAATTCCCACCAGGGATTGAGCAGGGAGATACTAAAGGGACCAGGACCAGCTGAAAACTTCAGCACTGTGTGGATACTCACTGCTGTAACTTGGCTCTGGATGCTGCTGAGCTGTTTTTTTTTTTTTACTCTCTTTCACATCAGTCACTAAATTCTTCAGGAAAATGAACACAAAAACCTTCTAAAAGCTCAATCCCCAATCAGCCCTTGCAGGAGCTCTGATATTACAGGAGTGTATAACTTTAAAGCCACCAAAAAAAAAATCACCAACAAAAGGGATTAAGCAATAAAACCATAATTAAGCTCCAGCTGAGGGTAACCACAGTGAAGGACAGACCGCAGATAATCATCTCTCCCAAATCCAGGAACATTGCCACAGGTTGTAACCTCAGGCCAACCTCATAAAAGTCTTTAAGACCAATTTTTTCCTCCCATGGAATATCACATGGAGGCAGTTTCAGGATGGGTGAAATCCATATAGTAAACAAACACATATAAAAAAGGAATTGGTGCAAAATAAAGTGATTGGCAGAAAACTTTCACAGAGTATCTGTAGTGTTTTCCTACCGTCTCTGAGGGCTTCTAGCACCTCCAGCAAATTTCCTGCACCTCCAGGGGAATTACAGTGCAATAAAATGTTAAAGCATCACAGCTTTGAGTGGCTACACAGTAAGTTCTTCACCAAACAGAAAAGCTCAGACACTTCCAAATGACACCACTGCACCATGGATCAGCAGCAGCCCCCAAATCTGCTGCATGCAAGATCCACAGCCCTCAGAATCCCAGACTGGTTTGAGGGGAAAGCTCATCCAGTCTCACCCCATGCCACGGGCAGGGACACCTTCCACTATCCCAGGTTGCTCCAAGCCTCATCCAACCTTACCTTGGACACTTCCAGGGATGGGGCAGCCACAGCCGCTCTGGGCAGCCTCTGCTCTCCTCATGGTCTTGGTGGGGTGAAGGGATTAACATCTCACAGGTAATCAGGGAAAATTAGGTCTGCTCTGGTTCTACTAAGTGAACAGATCTGGGATTCTGGGTCTTTTCTCCAGCCCAAGCAGCACATTTTGAGAGTAGCAAGAGGCAGCTGTGCAGTGCAAGAGCACAGACCAAACTCCTTCTGAGCTGGGATCTCGGGAGCCTTGGTTTTTTTATTATTTTTGAGCACATTAATTTTGTGGTCTGATCTCTCAGTATCACCAAAAAACAACATCCAGCACAGAGGGACATTCTCTTTCAGCCACCAACGTAACTGAGTGACAGGATGGGTGTCCTGGGGCTCAGAGGGTGTACTGGACTAGCCAAGGGATCCCACTTTACAGGGAATCACATTTATTTTTGCCCAGAGCTAGCTTTCAAAGCTGGCAAAGTTGACATGCCAGGGGATGGAAACTCAGAGCACAATCTCCCCACGGTGTTTATTAGATCATGATCTTCTTTTTTTCTTTATTAAAAATATATCCTGGTTCCAATCCCTGCCGGGGCAGCTGCTCCGCAGCCCCGCGGACTGGGAAGAGGGAGGGAAACCCTTCTCCGATGTACCCAGAGCACCCTCTGCCGTCAGCGCTTCCCGGCAGCGATCCCGGTTGTCAGGGGAACCTCGAGGAGCAGGACCAGCTCTGGAAAACTCACCCTGCCTGGCAATAACATCGGCATCGATCACGGCACAGCCCAGCTCCCGCAGCACCGCCACCACCGTGCTCTTCCCCGATGCGATCCCACCCGAGAGTCCCACCAGGAACATCGTGCTCTGGAAGGGAAAGGGAAGAGCTGGAAAACGTGCCAGGACAAGGCCATTTTGTTCATGCTGAGCACATCAAATATTTAGTCCCAAACAGGCAACTTCATTCAAAGCTCATTTTCCTGCTTTCTCAGAGCGTCACTGAGACATCAGCAGGATTTTGCCACCCTCTGAGCTGAGTATCCCTGTTCCACAGGCTGGAGGACAGTGTTGGACTAAACAAGGCTTCTCTGGACCCCTCCTAACTCTGGATGTGCCACTTGAACCAGCCCTGAGTTCCTCCAGCTAGTTTGTCTGCAGCTCCAGCAATTCCTTCCCCTTTAGCATTTCCACTCATCAAACCAGAGTCCCACCTACAGCACCCTGAGTCGTGGAATCATGGAATTACTTGGACTGGAAGAGATCTTAAAGCCCATCCAACTCCACCTCCTGGTATGAGCACAGATACCTTCCACTATCCCAGGGTGCTCCAAGCCCTGTCCAGCCTGGCCTGAAACACTTCCAGGGATGGGGCAGCCAAAGCTTCTCTGGGCAACCTGGGCCAGGGCTTCACCATCCTCCCAGGGAGGAATTCCTTCCCAGTATTCCATCTGGCAGTGGGAAACCATTTCTCCTTGTCCTGTCACACCAGGCCCTTGTCCGAAGTCCCTCTTGGAGCCCTTTTAGGCACTCAAAGAGGCTCTGAGATCTCCCTGGTCACCTCTTCTCCAGATGAACACCCCCAGCTCTCCCAGCCTGGATCCAGAGCAGAGGTGCTCCAGCCCTTGAAGCATCCTCCGGACCTGCTCAGAGAAATCAGGAAATTTCTGGCAGGCTTGTCAAGGGTGACCCAGCAGCAGTGGAAAAGGGCAGAATTCAGACAATATCTCAGCCAGGACTGGGACACACAAGGCCTGAGAGGTGGAGCCCTGCCCAATCCCAATCCCTGCAGCCACATATTGCAGCTCAGCCACCTCTGACACCGTCAGGGCCCAGGGCCCACAAGGCACTCAGTGAATCCCATTCCCACACCAATGGCAGCCCTAAGGACAGGGAAATCACAGCTCTGAGCAGCAAACTGGTGTCTGTGAGCTGCCAAACACGGCCCTGAGCACAGATCTGTGCTTCCCCTTGGCCTTGAGGCTGTGAAGGGGTTGGTAACGCTGCTCCCACAGCTCCTGCACAGACCCTCCTCTCCTCTAAATCCTGCTCGTGCGCTCTCAAAACCAAAAGGTTCAGCCCACACTGAGGGGACTACTGTGAGTATCTGCATCCCAAAAATACAACGGCCTCAGCAGGCTGGGGACAGACTCCAATGTCCCTCCTGCAGCCCCAGCCCAGAGTGTCCAGGCCAAATCGTGCAAACGCCCAAGGACAGCAGCTCTGACTTTGATGTCACCTCATCCAGGGTGACACCATGGGTGAGGGGCCAAACCTCCCACAGCCCAGCCTGTGGCTGTTGCAGCTGAGAAGGAATTGGCTCCATCACCTTTGGCCAGAAGCCACAGGCTGCTCATAGTCACCCTTTGGCTTCCCCTCAACCAAATCCTGGCAGCCCAACCCCAACAATCTCAGTCACCATCTCTCTGTCTAACCTGGTTCTGGTCTCCTCCCTCCCTCCAGACATCACCAGCCCCCCAAAAACCCTGCACATAAAGGAACCAGGTACCTACTGCCCACACTGTCTGCTGTGAGTGGCACCCAAGGACAGCAGGTGGGAACACAAGGTGCTGGAGGGCTGAGGATGGCTGAAAACACAGCACTGCAACCTTTTGGCTAGGAAAGAACAAAAGAAGGCACTTTAGTCATAATTCAGTCCTACTAGCAGGACTCAAACCCACAGTCTGGGGGAAAGGAGGGGGTGGACAAGTCCTGTGGCAGCTGGAGGCAGCTAAGCAGAGGGAAGGAGCAGAGCTGGAGCAGAAGCAGCAGCAGCCCCTGCCAGCAGCTCCACTGAGCACTGACCCAGCCTGCAGCAGCACCATGTGCTCCTTCCCTTTTCCAGACACCAGGACAACAGATGGGGATAGCTCCAGCAGCAACAAGGGGGGATCCAAAAGGAATCAGAGAGAGCCAAAATAATAACAGCAAACAGCAGTGATTGGGGAGGCTGATGTAGGTCCCAAGCAGGACCTGGACCCCACAGGGAACCTCTCCAGTGTTACAGAGGGACTTGGAGTGACAGAGGGGCTGTTTATTTATCCTTAAATGTTAAAATCCTGCCCTCCCACCAGGACTTTATACTCCCACTGCTGCAGCCTGTGAGGGGCAACACTGCACCAGGAGGATCCAGATCATGGCAGTGGAGGCTCCATGTGCCTGTTTTGTAAAAATACACTAAAAACTCTCCTGCCCTTGTAAACACAGGGCTTTAACTGCAGTAACTCTGGCCTTCTGGCTCCAGCCTCAGCTAGGACTTACTCCCAAATCCCTGCTATTTCTGTCCCTCCATTGGATGCCTCCACCACAGGAATTACTGCAGGGGGAAAGCAGCCCTTGGAAGGGTTATCCTGGAAACCAGGGCCAGCCGGGGATCTGTGCTGTCCAAGGGCCTGCACAGATCTCAGGCATCAATATTTAACAAGCTCATGTTTGAAGTGCACACGAGGGGAGAGGCCAGCCCACTCCTGCAGGTGTTACCGGCAAGAGCCAGAATCAGTTTTCCCCCAAATACGCCATTTTTGGGGGATATATTTGGCCTCTTCCAACTAAACCAGACATGGGGAAAAACAGAACACGAGGCACAGAGGCTGGTCAGGCTGGAAAACTTGGTGAGCTGTTCCTGCGGTGAGGAACGGGGAGATGCACCCAGGGCACTGAGGAAATATTTTTCAAAGAATTAAGTGCCTAAAATTCCCGCATCTCAACTCCTGCATGTTTTGAGCACAGCACAAGCTGTCAGCCTCAATCCATCCATCCGGCAAGCATAGGGATTGGGGATAAAGCTGGACCGTGTCCTCCAGCACCATCCTACACCCTGCCCTCCTCTCGAGCCCATCCTCGTCTCTGGCTGGGGCTGAGAGAGCTGGTGCTTGGCTCGAGGAGGCTGCAGTTA
This sequence comes from Pycnonotus jocosus, assembly GCA_013400435.1. NCBI lineage: Eukaryota > Metazoa > Chordata > Aves > Passeriformes > Pycnonotidae > Pycnonotus > Pycnonotus jocosus. The sequence goes on from VWYP01029792.1 coordinate 277,634, forward strand.
AAGGGAAGAATCACCAAACACATCGTTAATTGGCGGGGGAAGAGCCGCCGACACAAACACCTCGACCCAGCCCAGGGGCTGCAGGGAGCACCACGGCCCCTGCCCGCCGCCCTCACCACTCACCCTCCGCCCGGCTTCACACGCGCCGCAGTGTCCCGCGCGTCTATTGGCTGATGTGGAGTAGGGGCGTCTCTCCCAGCCAATCGGCGCCGCGCTCATTAGACTCGACCCACTCCTCAAGCCGGAAGAGGGCGGAGACGCGAACATCTCGGCTTCGGCGGGGAACGGGCGAGCAGGGGGAAGAGCCGCGGCTCTCCGCCCGGCAGGGCATCCATACGGCTGCCCGATGTGAGGGAGCCCTCCCTCAACCGACGCCCCGCCCCTAGACACCCCCAGAGACTGACGGGAATTGTAGTCTCAGCCCTGGCGCAGCCCGGCCCCCGCATGCCCACGTAGACTACCACTCCCGGCATGCCCCGCGGTTCACCGCCCAATCGCGGAGCGCTTTGTTGCGGGGGTGCGGCACGCGCGGAGGCCTCGTTCAAGATGGCGGACGACAGTGAGACAGCAGTGAGGCGGCCACCGGCGAGGTCTCCGCGGCCGGCGGCGGAGGAGAACGACCACGAGCATTGCAGCGACTGCGAGAACGAGGCGGAGCATGGCTCCAACCGGGGGTGAGCAGCGGCCGGGACCGCGTGCCACGGCTGTGGCCGGGCCCATTGAGGCGAGGAGCGGCCGGGAAGTGAGAGGCGTCCCGCCCCTCGGGTGCACTGATTGGTCGCTGGGCAGCATCCCGGGCAGCGATTGGTCGAGGCGCCGGTCAGTCTGGCTGGGGGGCGGTGCCGCTGGCGCCCATTCACGCCCGCTGTGGGAGCGTGTTCGGAGCTCAGCAGGGTCGGGCGCGGCCGTGGCGTGGATGGGTGACGGCTGCGGTGGCTGTGGGGCGGCCGGGACGGGGCCGCGAGTGCCTTTTTTGGGCAGAAATAAGCCCAGTTAGCAGCTCTTCCTGGCCTTGCATTAGGGCGTGTCTCCCCGCATTCCCGATACCCTCGCGCACAAGCCTCAGCCCATTCGTGGCATCTCCATCCCTGCGGTGACACCCAGGGTGGTGGCACGGTTGGATGCGTGATCCTGCTTTCCGGAGCATGTGGCATCCCTATGCCCTGGAATAATCCCGGCTTTCTGCACACTCATCCCGTCGTTATCCTAAACACAGCCCAGGGTTTTGCAAAGCTCTGCCTACATTGTCTCGTGGTTGGAGGAGTGCAGCCTCCAGAGGTATGGAATGGTGGAATAACAACAACAAGGCAGGGAGCGAGCACAGGCAGCGAGGCAGGTTCTTATCTCAGTAGGGAAGAGCTGGAATGCTTAACGTAGCACCCTCATTACTCACTGCCTTAATTAATACGGTGCAGAGCTGCCTCACCATGCCTGGGATTTGCGGGACAGGCTTGGTCCTCATTCCTGCTGGGCATGGCAACGTCAGTATGTGGCTTTCCAGAGGTTTCTGGCGGTTTTGCACTTTGTTCTTCCTGCACCTGTCCCTCACTGGGCTCCTCCTCCTCACCTGGTGCTGCTTCCCCAGCCCTGCACAGCAGAGACCATGGGCTTGGAGAGATCTTCTCCCTCCATCAGCAGCATTCCATAGGCAATCCTGCCTGCCCAGGAACCAAAGCGAATGAAAGGTCACGCAAGAAATATCACAGAGGCTTTTTTTATGACAGCAGAGCTGCCCATTTATATTTCATTTGCCTCCCGGATGTGGCACCGTGTCTCAGTTTAATCGGTTTAGCCATGCTTTGGGGAGATTTTTATTTTCTTTCCCTCTGACATGATTAGGTTTGTGGAAGCCAGAGCCGAGCAGAGGAGACGCGGTGCTCAATCACTGCTGCTCCCCAGCCCAGCGGTTCCTCCTGCCCTTTGCCAGGAAAAGGTGTGTTCTGGAGCCCTCCTCTGCCCAGCCTGAGCGTGGGCATCACTCTGGCCACCTCGAGGAGTTGGAGAGCCACAAGCAGCCTGGGGAATATCCAGTAGGAAATAGTTTGGATAGCTTGGGAAGTAACACCAAAAGCGTGGCTGGTGGACACAGCCATAAGGAGTGTGAGGCAGGGTTGGAGTTTCCTCCCAAGTCTCCTGTACCCCCAAAACCCACCAGGGAGAGACCAAATAGTGGGAAAGAGGATGGTTTTCTTACTGGATGCACAGTCATTAGTTCTGTTGATTCCATACCATCCCATTACACCAGGGTGTGGGAGTGTTTCCTGTCACCCCAGTGACACTGACCCCAAAAACAGGGCAGAGAGGGGCTTTGAGCTGCCAGGGTTTGTAGAACCACACTCAGAGCCCTGCCCATGCCAGTTTGTGCTGGGAGTCACTGGATCTTGGCGCTGAGGTTTAAAACATAAAAGTATTGCTTAGTGAAAGCAATACTTCCTTTCCTTTTAAGGACAGGAAAGAGGAATTGAGTTTCCTCAGCCTCAGTCTTGTGTCAGCACTGGGATGTGGCTGCACTGCTCTCTGCTGTGGGTATCCAAGCTGATTTTCCAAAGAAAATAATCCCACTTTGTTAGTTTTCATATTTCCCTTTGTGTGGAGAGAGCTTCTGCTGTGTCCCTGGTGGCTGTGGAGGATTTATTCCCTGGTTCTGGAAAGGCAGGAACATTGCATGGGCTCAGCCTGGTGGGATTTGTCACCTCCCAGGCAGCGAGAGCAGTGGTGACAGCAAGGATTGGAGTGTCCCAGTCATGTGAAATGGTTCTATTGTTGTCAAAATGACCTGGGGAAGCTGTTTCAGGCAGGAGGAGTTTGGGAGGGCACAGCTGGGTTGTTGCTGGATGGGGTGTGAAGGGGCAGAGGGGCTTTTCCAGAAGGGCAGCTGTGGGTTTGGCAATCCCTGCCTGCACTCAGCCACAAGAAGGGATTCCTGGGACCAACACTGAGCTCCAGCACGTGGGAGTCAGTTGTAGGTGTCAGGAGCATGCTGGTGGCACCCTGGGCTCTGGGAGCTGAGCTCTGCTGTCTGGAGATCCTCCCTTCCTCCCTGCCACAGCCCCTAACGAGATTACAGAGATTACAGCATAAGCACCATGCCTGATTAGCCCCTGGGATGGCAGAAGGATTTTCCAGCACCTAAATACAGAGCAGGGATCTACTCCCTCTCATCTGACACTTTCAGCCTCCCACCAGGCTGAGGGAGCTGCCCACAGCTGGATTGTTCCCCTTGTTTTTCCTCCCTCAGGTTTGGGAATACAGTGGGAACACCCATGGATCCAGGGGTGGGTGCTGAGCACCAGTTTGTTACTGGATGAGTCTGGTGTTTTCCAGCCTGTAGAGGGGCTGAGCTGGTGCACCACAGTCACTCTGAGCAGGTCTCACGCTGAACAAGCCTGGCTGCTGTCTTTAAGTGCTTCCAAAGATGTATTTTCAAGACCACTCAGGTTACAGGGGTTGTTTTCTGGGCAGTGGTTGGTGCTGGAGCTTTGCCTTCAACTCATAGAGATGCCTGGTGATGGGAAAGGAGGGACTGGAGTGCTAAGTGATGGCCCTGATGGTGGGGATGCCTCTCCCAGGAGAGGGGAAAAGTGTTTTTCCTAGCCAGAAAAGAGACCATGGTGATCCCACAGGAAATTGGGAGATGTTTTGCACTGTGCAGCCAAGGTGCCTTTGTCCAGATACTTCATCTCTCAATGCACCTCGGAATGCAAAGGGATATGAGAGGAAAAAGGCCTTAAGTGCAGCTGGGAAGGCTGTGGGCTGTTGGATGTGAGCTGGGCTGGCAGCTCATCCTGGGGATGAAACTGCTCCGGCCCTCTCAGCTTTGTGGGTCAGGCCAGCTGCAGTAGCTGAGATTTTGGATGGTGGTGGCTTGTCCCAGGACACTGGTGGGGCATTGTCATTAATTTGGGGAGTGTAGAGAGTGCAGCTACCCTGGAGAAAAAAGATATTTGCTTTCCTAAATAGATTTAAAATAGGAAATATCTGTAATTGTTGCTTCTCTGGGTGTAGTGAGTGGCACCTTAGGGTTTTCCAGCATTTTCCTACGTGCTGGTGACTCCTCTGCCAGGTTAGTTTTCATCTCCTGTCTGGAGCAGGGCCCTTCCCCAGGCCATGCCACCTGGAATGCAAAACCTCATCCCACCTTCTGCCACCCTGATTTCTTCCAGGTCACGCCAGCTTTGCTCATAAATCAGGGAGGAATTTTCTCAGCAGCTTCACCTGCGAGCCCGGCGTGGTTGGGCCGAGCTCATTAGCACCAAGCTGGGAGTTGGCAGCTCTGATTTATGAGGCAAAGCGATGCCAACAGAGTATGAGGGGAGCATTTTGTCTGTCACAACTGACACCTGCAGCATCCCAATGTGCAGGTGAGCTGGGAATATGTGTCCATCCCCTTTGGAAGGGGCAACTTGCAGTGTCAGCCTTTGGGGTGTGCTCAGGAATTCTCCTGGTGCTGTCAGTTTGTGGTGTTAAAATGGATAGGAAACAGTTTGGATGTGTTTATTGCAGCTCCAAGGTGGCTTTGCTCATCCCAGGACTTCAGTGTGGCCAGGATCTGCCCGTGCTCCTCCCCAGAGAGTTAAAAAAGCCGTCACACATTTGTCACTAAAATCAATAGTGGTGTCAGCAGCGCTGTGCTGGGATTGCTGCTGCTGTCATGTCCAAGAAACATCTCCTGGGTGGAGGCAAAGCCCTTTCCTGGCTTCCTGGAGGGAAGGTGAGATTCCCCCCAGGGATGGTTCAGCAGCTCCATGGGATGCTGGTCCTTGGAGCTGCTGGTCCTCAGAGCTGTGGCCCTGCTCCTCTCTCTGCTCCCCTTCATGCTCTTCTGGAGAAGAGTGGGGGGCTTCTCTTCACCCCGTTTTGTGGAGCAGCTTGCCCTGAACCACTGCTTGTTCCCACACCAGGAATGCTTCTCATCCCCTGGTGTTCCCCACAGGCTCTGCTGATAAATGGGAATCTTTTTCCTCAGCATGTGCTGTCTGCAGAGTCTCTGCTGCTGTTCAGGTTTTATCCAGAGGAAAAGCTTCCCCAGTCCAGCTCTGTGTCCTGCAAACCATCCTTCTCTGCTCCCCAGGGCAATGCAGCCCACCACATTGGCTTTCTATGCTACATCCACAGGCATCTCCCAGCTTCATCCCTCAAAAGACCCTCCATCCACTCTTCCCTAGTTTCATAACCTTCTTGCTGCTCAGCCTAGGGATTGCATACAGTGGTTGGGTTGGAAGAGACCTTGAAGATTATCCAGTTCCACCCCCGTGCCTTGGGCAGGGACACCTTCCACTTGCATTTCTTCAAGCTCTGTTCTCCTCCCGGCTCCTCCTTGTTCTGGCCTTGCTGAAATAAACAGTTGGATGCTGCTCCAGCATATTTTCCAGCACTTTTCTTCTATTTTTTTCCTGCTCCACCCTCTTCACCACTATCTTGTGTTTGGTAAAGACATTAAACTGCTGCAGAAGTGAGCAGTGCTTCTGTGGGGAGATTGCAGGCTGGTGCCTCTGGGCAGGTGTCCCTGCTGGGAGAGTTGTTTTGGGGTGCAAGGAAGGGGACACTTCTGTTGTAGAGTACAAATGTCCTGGCTGTATCCTGACCCCACTGGGCAGCACTGAGGGACAGGCCAGAGCTGAGCCATGTGCTGGCACCCACTGACCCCAGCTGGCTTTACAGGAGCCCCCTCGTTCTGTCAGAGCTCTCCTGGCCCTGTATCCCTGTCTTTCCCCTCTCATCTCTCTGTTCAGACCTGCTCCAGCCTCTCCAGGATGGAATTTCCTGCTGAACCCTGACAGTCTTGGAGGCTGTGGGCAGCTCCCAGCTCCCCCATAACATTGCCTGTCCTGTGTCAGGTCATCCCCTGCAGGATCACGAGGCCATCGTCATGAGATCCCATCTGCCATGCTGGGAGCAGGCACCTCTCCTTTTGGCATCAGGATTCTGCTGGAACAAAGGCCAGGCTCAGTGAGGGGTTTCACACCAGCAGCTCAGTTCAGGGGTGATCATGATCTGGATGTGCAGGGCTGCCCTGCATCCATGGAAGGAGGAGCTGTGCCCTGGTGTAGGCACTTCCCACCCTGCATTCGCAGAGATTTGCTCCTCACCCTCAATTTTCCAGCTCCAGCATAACAATATAATAATTTTCCAATAAACAGCCTCGTCTCCCTAGAGCAGGTGAGGTGACACTTGGCACAGTGTCCTTGGCCAGTGACCTCTGTGGTTCCTGAACCTGCTGTGGAGCCTTATCCCTGGGGCTGGAGCAGTGTTTGCTGCTTCCACACCTGTCCTTGGGCTTGGAGAAGAGGAAAAAGCAAGAGCTGGGCATCCACCACTCTTCAGGGTGGGTTTGGGCAAAGCGGGTGGTGTGACAGTGGGGATGTGGTCACCTGCAGCACAGGGCACAGTCCCCAGTGCCCAGCAGACCTGTGGGGTGGTAGATGTTGGTGCTGGTCCCTTTTTGGGAGCTCACAGGGAGTTCTGTGCCGTGGGGTGGGCGCTTGGCTGCACCCTCTGTGCATGGAGTATTCCTCTTCCTGGAGACTTGGACTCAGCAGGCAGCCTGCATTTTCTTTAGAGCGCCTCAGAAACCAAACAAATATTCTCCCAGAAGAAAACCCCAAGGCTCCAATGATGTTTCTTTTGTTCCCCAGGGGCCTGAGTCCAGCAAATGACAGCGGAGCCAAAAAGAAGAAAAAGAAACCCAAACGGAAGAAAGAGAAAGGAGGAGGAGACCAGCCCGACCAGGCTCAGGACCAGCCAGTGAAGGTGACCAACCCTTTCCCGGAATCCTGACTCCCCCACAACAGCCAGCCCCATCCCAAACCTCTCCAGGGTTACTTAAGCCAAGGAAAGAGTTCCCAGCCCTGGTTTTAGGCTCTTGATTGCTCAAAAAACTTCAGGTTTAGAGTGATTTCCCAGCGTGGCTCCACATGTGGGAATTTCTGTTGGTGCAGAAAGTGTTTGCAGAGCACTCTGGGGATAATGCAGTCCTTGGCTGGATACCCCAGCCAGTTCCAGGGTCAGACTGGCGCCTCCAAGTTACTCTTCCCAGACACACCAGGTGCCTGTCACAGGCAGGAGCTGCCACACTGCCACCTGCCAGCTCTGAGCCCTGAGCAGCAGCATGGCAGTGACATCTGGTGGTGTTGATTTTTTGCTTGATGATCACAAGAACAGCAGCTGAGGACAACAGGGTCTATCTTATCCCTCTGGGTTTTGCCTGATCCTCTCCAGCAGCCACTGATTCGGGAAGCAGCATGGGACACATGGGATTTGACCCTCCTGGCCCTCTTGTCCCCTCTGGTCCTGTGGCAGAGGACACACATCAGCAGAGGCTGTTTTCTATCTGATGCACAGTTCCTGTCCAAATATTTTGAATATTTTGTCCATCTGACTGTGCAGAGCTTTAAACTGGGGCTTTGCATTTTTCAAACTAAATTCCTCAGGGATCACAGAGGAGCTGGTGTTGGGAATTCAGTGCAGAGCCATCCAGCCTGAGGAAGAGGAGAATGAAAGTGTCTTTCATCTTGATTCAACCTCTCTGCCTTGTCCCAGTCCCTGGTGTCCAGAGACTCCTCTGGAAGCTGCAGTTTGTGGATACAAATCCAACTTAGAGGGAGAAGGTTGAACAGTGAGAGAGAAAAGCCACTGAAGGAATCCCAAGTGCTGGGTGTGGGTTGATCCATCTGTCTCTGTGGGATGTCAGGTGGGGAGATTTGCTCATGGGGCTCACAGCACCCACTTAACTGAAGCTTAAAGCATTTTCAGAAAATTCTTCCATCCCCTTTGTCCTAGGAGCGCCTAGAAACCAGATCTAGGTGAGTGGCAGGTGGCTGGTGAAAGGGTTCATCCATCTTGTCAAAGATTGAGGATGGGAAGGGAGGTTCCTGCCTGCTCTCCCTTTCCTGGCAGCACCCCATGACTGGATCAGCATTAGGTTCCCCTGGAGGAGCCCACATACAGACCTGGTGGCTCAGCTTACTCATTTTGTCTTTCCACCCTCCTTTTCTGCCCCCAGGTGAACTCTTTACCTGCTGAGAGGATCCAGGAGATTCAAAAAGCCATCGAGCTCTTCTCTGTAGGTCAGGGCCCTGCCAAAACCATGGAGGAAGCCAGCAAGAGGAGCTACCAGTTCTGGGACACACAGCCAGTGCCCAAGTTAGGTATGTGCTGCCCCTCAACGTCCTGTGGGCCCTAGGGGAGGCCTTGTTGTCCCCAGGCTGCTCCAGGAAGCCCTCAGAGAAGGCTGAGATGCTGATCTGTGGCCACCAAGTGAGTCCCTGCCTGGCCTGGGCTTCAAAGGCACCAAAACCACTTCATTCAGCAGCGTGGGCTAAGTGGATGGGGAGGGTCTGAAGAGCTGTGCAGGCACTTCACGGGGTACAGAGGGGTGAGGAATCACTTCAGACATCTGACCTGATGCCTCCTGCATTTGTGCATCCCTTAATCCCAGTCCTTAGCCCTGGAGTTGGGTCTCCTCAGCCCTCTGTACCCAAGTTTTGTGGGTGCTGTTGCCATATCCTGTGAACTTGGAGCTGTCCAGCTCTCCCCTCCCTGGAGGCTGAAGCCTCCCAGACAGGGATCCTTGGTGGGGAAGGTAACTCGGGGTGAGTCAGGGCTGGATGGTGCTGGGAGCAGCTCTGGGAAGCAGATCCAGTGCTGAGCTGCCACCTCCTTGCTCTGCTGGGCTCACATCCCTCTCTGGCACAAACATCAAAGCATTTCCACCCCAAGCTGCCGTGAGCATCTAAGGATGGGGAGCCCCATCTCTTGGTCCCCTCTTCCCCCTGTGAATGTCCCAATGATGCTTCCCAGCTCTAGTCCTTGTTCCTGCCCTTCCTCTTGCTCCTGCCAGCCTGTGGCAGCGATCTGCCCCTGACACCATGGCAGCAGCTCTCAGAGCAGGTGTGCCAGGAGAGCTGCCTGGCTGGAAGGCACTCATCCCTAGGCTGATTGAGATGTCTGGGATAACTTTACTTTAGTCTCTCCCCATCTGCATCCCCTAGAGCTCAGGGGAACTAGAGAGTGGGTCCAAGCCCACCAGTTCTAGATTTATCCAAAACTTGTCATGGTTTCAAATTTACTGCCCTTACCTGTTTCCCTTCGTGGGTTTGTGTCCCTTTTGCTGCAGATGCAGTGTTTGATTTCCATTCCATGTTGTCCATACCACTCTGAGGCCTTTTTGTGTCTCAAAAACTTGGCTGGGAGCAACAATCTCAGCTTTAAGTTGGGAAAATCACAGTGAAATGGCACGTGGTCATGTGAGACAGCAGAGCCTGGTCTTGCATTTGCCCTTTTTCCCAAGGATGCTGGACATGGGAAACATCATTTCTGCTTGGGAAAACCCTGGGGAAAGGGTGGAAGGTGTCTCCTGGGGAGTGGGAGGCACAAAGCAGCTCGTTCCTCCCAACACTGCGGTGGTGGCTGTGCCCTGGCTGTGCCTGGCTCCCGGCCACTCGCCGTGTCCCAGCGCTCCTCGTGGTCCTGGCGTGCTCTGGCACATGGCATTACAGACATGGGGCTATTTAGGGGTGGATAACAGAAGTGCTGTGGGATTTTTGAGGCCAGATCTCAAAACAGTTCAGCACCTGCTCAAAACAGAGAGGGCAGCCAGGGGTGAGCTTTTCTGGAAGCTGCCTGGGGTGGGTGTGAAGGGGGAAGTTTTTGCTCCAGGCTTTCATCACCTCTCCATTGCTTGGAAACCTTTTCAATGCCTTTTTAAGGGAATTCCTAATTAGCACAACTTGCTTTTCTTGGCAGCACTGAAGTGATGCTGCTGGACTGACAACCCCGAAAAAACCAGAGCTCAAGCCGACCTCTCCTGGCTGAATCAGGGCTTTTAGGAGTCAATGGTTTTACAACAAAAGTTGTGTTGTTCACTGCAGCTCTTCTTTAGGCACAGTGGGCAGGAAACCTTGACAGTTGCCAAGTGGCAGTGGCCAGAGCTGGCAAGAGATCACCATCCCATGGAGAGGCTCACGGGAAAGTGCTGGCCCAGGCTGGGATTGTGGGGATGGGGAAGGATCAGGATCATGTGTGGAGCTGGAGGATGTTGCTGTGGCTGTTTGCTCGTCCAATGGTCTCCACCATTGCCCTGGATGGAGTTTTGATTCTCTGCCCATTGTCATATCCCAAACTGGGTGGGTGAAGTGACAATCCCTGTCCCACTGCAGGGGTGGGAGGCATGAGGCACGTTGGACACCAGATTGAGGTATTGTGGAGGCTTGGCCTCACACAGCAGAGAACTTCTTCATGGCTCCCTGCTCTGTCTTTCAGGAGAGGTGGTGAACACCCATGGTCCGGTGGAGCCGGACAAGGACAATATCCGCCAGGAGCCCTACACCCTGCCCCAGGGCTTCACCTGGGATGCCCTGGACCTGGGGGATAGAGGTGTGGTGAGTACAGGCAGCTCAGAACACGCGTGCTGGAGTGTCTTGGTTGGCAGCTCAGTGCTTGGGCTCTTGGAGATGGTTTTGGGGATGGAATCGTGTCCTTCACCACAGCAGGTGACACTCTGGCTCTGTCACACCATCTCCTTGGGTTTGGATGGGTCTGACTCCTCCCACTGCAGTTCCCTTTTACCCATCCCACATTGGGCAGCTTGGCCTGGTTTTTTCAAGGGGATGTAAGGATGCCTGAAGCCTGGAGGTCTCCTGTAGGAAGACCCTTTAGAGCATGACCCACCTGCCTGGAAGATGACACAGGGCTTCCCTGTGTCCTGCTGCTCCCCCTGCTCTGTGTGGCACTGATCCAGCACCCCATAGCAGGGGCATGTGCTGGGAGCAGGGACGTGGCTGCACATGGTGCCCCAGTGCTGTGGCCACACATGAAGTGTTCAGGGTCCTGTCTGGGGGCAGTTGATGGCTGAGTAACTTCCTTAACCTACGTGCTCTGTGCTGCTGCAGCTGAAGGAGCTCTACACACTGCTCAACGAGAACTACGTGGAGGACGATGACAACATGTTCCGGTTCGATTACTCGCCAGAGTTCCTGCTGTGGTGAGTGGCACCAGGAGTGCAGAGCAGGGGCTGTGGGATGCTGACAGCCTGATCCTGGTGACAGGGCTGCAGCTGCCTTTGCTTATCCCATCTCCCTTCTTCCTGAAATGTCCCTTCCCCATCTGTCACTGTGTACAGTGTCTCAGGGACACGGTGAGAGGGGCTGTCACCCAGCCCTGCCTGCCTCTGACTCCTTCAAGATATGGGAGCTTAAAACTGGGCTTTTTTCCTCTTTAGTTTGATCCCTTAAGTGTTTGTGAAAATCTCAGTAGCTGAGGAATTCCACAGTGCCCTGGAGCTGTGGGATGAAGGCAGCTGCCAGCAATTACCCTTGGAGTCCTGTTGCAGCAGAGCTGCTGTTTCCTCAGGGTGTTCCTGAATCGAGGAACAGAGATTTCCTCCTGTGTCCTTAGTGAGGACTGGCTGTGGGGTGCAGGAATTGCCCTGGATCCCAACAGTCCTTGTCACATCACTGTCACTCTCTGATCCTCTTGACAGTGAGCAGGACTCAGGGTGTCCCAGGGCAGGGTGGGAGGCAGGAGCAGGTACACCAGGGACCTTGGGTGGGAGGTGACTGAGGTGTGTCCCCTGCCCAGGGCACTGCGTCCTCCAGGCTGGCTGCCCCAGTGGCACTGTGGGGTCCGAGTGGTCTCCAGCAAGAAGCTGGTGGGATTTATCAGCGCCATTCCAGCCACCATCCACATCTATGACACGTGAGTGCTGCTGCATTTCTCATCCTGCCCCTTGCTGACACCTGGGGCTTTGTGGGAGTGCTGAGGAGAGTCTGGCTACATTGTCCTCCCCAGCCCACAGCCAGACTTGCATCCTTCAGCTTTGGAGGTGTTTTGCTGCTTGGAGGGGAAGATGAGGGATATTTAAGGGTTGGCAGGGAGGTTCTGAGCAGGGACATCTTGTAGTTAACCATTCTGAAGGCTGTTCTCCTCAACAAGCTCTGGCTCATTAAGTTAGAGCTCTGGCTTGCAGAAATCATCCAGGGCTAGATGGAGATGTGGAATCATAGAATATCCTGAGCTGGAAGGGGTCTCCAAGGATCATCCAGTCCGGGTCCTAGCCCTGCACAGGGCAGCCCAGCAATCCACCCTGTGCCTTGGGAGCATTGCCCAAACTCTCCTGGAGCTCTGGCAGCCTTGGGGCTGTGACCATTCCCTGAGCAGTGCCCAGCCACCCTCTGGGGCAAGAACCTTTCCCTAATATGCAATCTGACCCTTCCCTGACACAGATCCAGACCATTTTCCATGGGAATCCCTGGGTAACAGCTTAAGGGAGGGTTCTCCAAACCCAGCCCCTGCCCCTTGCCTGAGGTGTTGACTCCTCATTCCCTTGAAGGGGTTTGGAGGTAGATTGCCCAGGGTGTTGGTCTGATCCTCCCAGGTCAGGACAGTCAAGCCTCATGCTCTGCATTGTTTCCTCCCCAAGAGAGAAGAAGATGGTGGAGATAAACTTCCTGTGTGTTCACAAAAAGCTGCGCTCCAAACGGGTGGCTCCGGTTCTGATCCGTGAGATCACGCGGAGGGTGCACCTGGAGGGAATCTTCCAGGCTGTTTACACTGCGGGAGTGGTGCTGCCAAAGCCTGTGGGGACTTGCAGGTGAGTGTCTGTGGCTCTCCCACGATTCCTGTCTGCAGACCTTCCCTTCCCGTGGTCCCTCTATGGCCAGTAGAGTGTGTGGGATTCCCTGGGACAGGGGAGAGTGATCCCAGCCCAAGTTTCTCCTCCCACGCTGTCCTCCCAGGGTTAAGTGCAGTGGCTTTGCTAAAGCTGCTCACACAACACAGGAGAGGAGGCTTTGGCAGCACTTCAGAACCGTGTTTCTCTCTGTGGGGAGCTGCTGGCCTGATGTTCTCCCTTGCCCTCATGGCAGCCACGGGCACCTCGTGGCCCTGCAGCTGCCGTGCTGCCCCAGAGCGAGTCTCCTACTGCCAGTGTGTTTCTGCAGGTACTGGCACCGCTCCCTGAACCCTCGGAAACTCATCGAGGTCAAATTTTCCCACCTGAGCAGGAACATGACTATGCAACGTACCACGAAGCTTTACCGGCTGCCCGAGGTGGGTGCCAGCCGGGAGCAGAGCTCAGGAGTTGCTCCTCTCTGGGCAGGGGGAGAGGCACAAATGTCCTGGTCGAGGTCAAGTCCTCTGCCTGGAGACCCAGAGTTTGTTCCACATAGTAAATGACTCTGTCAAGCAGTTGTGCTTTATTTAATCTTTATGTATTTTTGCCTGGGTACCTGCATTTTAAGGGCAAATTCTTGCAGTTAGAGGACCCTGAGAGCTTTTGTTTGCTGGTGAGTCATAGCTTGTTGTGCTGGTAAAACGAGCAGGCAGATGTGACAGCCTTCATCTGTCCAAACACAGCCTCAGTGTGACCTTGGATTGGGTTAGTCCCTCATTCTTCAGTCACATTGATCAGTTCTGGCACTGCAGTTGTCCTGCTGGGGAAGTTCCCCAGCTGGAGATGGAAGAGGAAGAAACAAACTGCATTAAAATTGCCACCACCATCCCCAACCTTTCTGTCAGCCAGAGCTGCCCCTTTGTGGTGGAAAATGCTGCTTTCATGCTGGGCAGCTCCCACAGCCACACAGACTGCAGTTGCTGGGCTGGAGCTACTGGTTTTTGCACAGAAACTCAGCCCCAGAGCAGATCTGGGTTTGCTGAGCCATCCCAACCCTAGATTAATAATTGAGGCCAACTGGGAATAGCATCTCCCAGCCCGTGCCTGCTCTGAGTGGGAACAGGAACCTGGAGGGAAGCAGAGTTTGTGTCATTAGAGAGTAAGAGACCACTTCCAATGGGACCTGACCTGGCACTTGGGGATTTGGGACACGCTGTGCTCTCTGTGATCTTTGCCATCAGGGCCGATCGCATCCATCCTTTGCTGGGCCCGCAGGGCTGGGGGGCTGAAAATGGGCTGATCTAAGCAGAGAGTGGCTCTGTGCTGCTCATTGGAGAGCCCTTGGGTGATGAAAACCACTGTGCAAGCAACAAAACAACTTGTCCCACTTTCTGCAGACTCCCAAGACTCCTGGCTTGCGGCCCATGGAGCACAAGGACATCTCTGCTGTGCACAAGCTCTTGACTGAGTACCTGAAGCAGTTCCACCTGACACCTGTGATGAGCCGAGAGGAGGTGGAGCACTGGTTTGTACCTCAGGAGAACATCATCGACACCTTCGTGGTAGAGGTGAGGGCAGGAGCAGGATGGGAGTGGTGTTTTCCTGGGTTTTTGCCTCTGCAGGAGCTGTGGGAGCGATCAGGGAGGAGCTCCCTGCCCCTCGAGGATGGGGATTTGCTGGAGGATGGTGCCTCCATCCTGGGCCCTGAGTCTCCCTGCAGCCATCACTCCAACAGGGAGAGCCCCTCTAAGGCTCTGGCCAGGCTTTATCCCAGCCTGACGTGTTGTGATGTCACTTGTGCCTTGCAGAGTGCCTCGGGAGAGGTGACAGACTTCCTGAGCTTTTACACGCTGCCCTCCACCATCATGAACCACCCGACTCACAAGAGCCTGAAAGCTGCTTATTCCTTCTACAACGTTCACACCAAGACGCCTCTCATCGACCTCATGAGTGACGCTCTCATCCTCGCCAAGTCTGTGAGTGTGGGGGTTTTATCTTCTTTTCTTCTGTTGTTAGAGCTGGGATTAAACGCTTGGGAGACGCAGTTTTTGTGTTCAGACTCAGATGTTTATTAATTCTTATCCATGTTATAGCCTTACAAGCTGTGAGTTCCAGCTAACAAAGGGAAAAATGGTTCTGTCTCTATCTCTTTTCAAGGTCTTTTAAGCACTAATTGTCCAATTACGAAATTATACCCAGATTGTTTTTACTTTTAACCCAATAACCAAACACTCGTGGCCCACAATGCAGATTTTTCTACCCATTTATAATACACCACCCAAACCCATGAAGAAGAAGGAAAAAGAAGAAGAACGTAGCCTACACCCTAAATCCTCCATCTTGCTTTATATATATATTACTGTATATTAAAACCTTAAACTCTAAAGTTTTCCACCCTGTGATACCACACACTTCTATCAAACTACACACCCATAATCCCAGTGCTATCACTCAATTTTGGAAGCTCCTTCCATGGCCTCAGGTCAAATGTAGTGCTCTCCTGAGGGTCAGTGCCTGTTAGAACAGAAAGCCTAAAATTGTCAGCTTCCAGGGTTCCAACAGGTGAGGGAGGCAAGGATGGGCTGGCACTGTGGGACACTGGGCAGCTCACAGGAGCTCACCAGGAAACTCATTGGACAGCTCACTGCAGGCTGGCCACCCTTGGGTTTGTGGGAAGAAAATCCAAATCCAAAAGGATCTGCCACCCGGGAGAGGGATGCAGGGGTTCCTTGAACCTTCCAGCTTGTGGTGAGCTGAGCTCAGGGTGTCACTCATGTCCTACAGCAAACAGTCCTGTAGTAGTTGGATTGAAGGTGAGAACACCAAGGCTGAGCTCTTCCCTTTTTCTGGCATTCAGAGCTAGGCAGGAAAGGGGGCCAGGCTGCTCACAGGTGGGAAAAAGTCCCCAGACAAAAGCAGAATCTGATGGGTTCATGTCTCCCTGTGCAGAAAGGATTTGACGTCTTCAATGCACTGGATCTCATGGAAAATAAAACCTTCCTGGAGAAGCTGAAGTTTGGGATTGGGGATGGGAACCTGCAGTATTACCTGTACAATTGGAAGTGTCCCAGCATGGCACCAGAGAAGGTCAGTGCTGTGAGGAGGGGTCTGGTCCCCACAGCCCTGGGGACATGGGTTTGCTGTCACCCACACCTCAGCATTGCAGCCCAGCCAGTCCTTGCAGTGTCACACGGTGATGGGTGAATCCCTGTGCCATCTCCCGTGCCTGCACAGAGCATGTCCCTGGGGAGAATCCCTCCACACTCATCTTCCAAAGCTAATTTTATTCCTGGACTAGTGCAGGTTCAGTCCTTCCCCTCACATCGGCCTCTTCCGTCTGAGGAAGGAGGCCAGGCACAGAGGAGACAGCAGAGGGCTGCAGGGTGACAGAAGTGACACCAGTGGTTGTGACAGTCGCCTGTGATCCCACACAGGACACGGGTGTCACTGCACAGTCCTGGTGTCAGTGTGTCCTGGTGAAGTGAGAGGAACAGCCACACCTCTGGAGAGAGCAGACAGGCTAGAGCAGGACCTGTGACAAAGGGAGCTGAGCCATGGGACCCCAGGATGTCATTTGTCCCCAGAGCCAGCAGCCTGTTCCATGCTGACCTGCTCCCAGAGCTGTCCTGCAGCCCCATCTGCCTGCCCTGGGCCATTCTGGGGCAGCACCTGGTTACTGCTGTCCCTCCACACCAGAGATGTGATTCAGCACCTGTCCAGTCCACAGCCACCTTGCAGAGGATGGCGCTTGAGAACCAGAATCTGCCCAGCTACATCACACCTAATTAATGCCTTAACAGCTAATTAGTGCCTTGATGGCGGTCACAGGGCTTTGGTTCCCTGGTGTGAAGCCAGCTCTGTCTCTGGGCACAAGCCCTGTGCCCTAAACCAGCCTCACTTGCCTGCAGAGCCTCTAGGAAGGCCCAGGAGGTGTCAGCAATCCCTTCTTTCACTGGGAGAGCTGGGGTGTGGGAGAGCCTGATGCTGGGAATGTTCCCTGTGGTGGGGCTGCCTCTGGGTCACTGGGTCAGAGTGCATGACCAGCCACCAGCACGTCCTGGAGAGTCCCCAGCAGTGCCAGCTGCCCGCAGAGGGACATGGCCAGGGACCAGGCTCTTGGTGAGTGGATTCTCCCAAGTCACAGAATCATGGAATGATTTATGTTGGAAGGGGCCTTAAAACAGTACCTTGTTCCATCCCTGTCACAGGCAGGGACGCCTTCCACTTTCCCAGGCTGCTCCAAGCCATCTCCAATGTGGCCTTGGACACTTCCAGGGATGGGGCAGCCACAGCTTCTCTGGGCAACCTGTACCAGGGTCTCTCCACCCTCACAGGGAGGAATTTCTTCCCAATATCCCATCTAATCCTGCCCTCTGGCAGTGGCAAACCCTTACCCCTTGTCCTGTCACTCCAGGCCTTTGTCCAAAGTCCCTCTTGGAGCCCCTTTTGGCACTGGAAGGGGCTTTAAGGCCTCCCTGCAGCCTTCTCCAGGCTAAACAACCCCAACTCGTAGGAGAGGTGTTCTATCCCTCTACTCATCATGAGCTGAGAAACATCCTTGGCTCATGAATCAAGGCTGTGTCATAACCTGACGGGGCTTGTCACACCCCAAACATTGGTCACCTCTCCAGATCAGAGGGATGTGATCCCCACATCACAGGGGCAGGGCCTGTGTGCCCATTCAGCCAAAACCCCAGGGCTTTGCTGCCCTCAAAATCCCAATACCAGTGGGGAAACCCACACAGACAACACCGAGCTCTTCCCATGCAGAGCTGGGAACAGAGCGGAGGACACATCCTGACCCCTATTTCCATTGCTCCCAGGTTGGATTGGTGCTGCAGTAAGGGAGCCCTTGCCAGGAGAGCGTGGAGGAGCCGGGCCTGTGGAGGTGCTGCCCTCATCCTTTCTGCCAAAGCCGGACCCACGCCGGGAGAGGGGGACCAGAGCCACCGCCCCCGCTGCCATCAGCCATCTCCTTGTGTGATTTAACTGCATCCTGGTAAAGACATGATCAAGGAAATGTAACTGCTGAAACTAGATCATGATTGGCATATAATGGATTTAACGGGTGAATAATAAAAGTATATATTATATATATTTTAAATCTTTCCTGTTCCCAACTGCCATGAGTTGCATTCAGCTGCTGAAGGTCACCACTGGGCTGCTCGACCGGGACTTTTCTCCGTGGGGACAGCTGAGGTTGATGCTGTGGCGCCGGCATGCTGGAGCACTGGGACGTGGTGGCTGCTGGCCCAACCCTCCTGCCTGCCCCGAGGGTGCTTCAGGCTCTCCCCTGCTCGGCTCTTTGCCCCCGGTTTGCTCCTGGCTCCATTTAACAGGATCCCCCCACTGCAGGCTCAGGAGCACGCTGAGGTTCCTTTCCAAGGGCTATTTGTGCAAGCGATGCCTTGTCCCATCTCCTGCCCAGCCACGGAGACTCCGACCCTTCCTGCTCGACGCTGAACCGAGGGGCAGCAGCGCCTGAACATCCAGGGGGAATTCAGCTCCAGAGCGTGTCCAGCACACCCTGCTCTGCTCAGATTCCTGGGGCTCCTTCCCCTCAGCCTCCCCCACGGGGCTGCGGGCACCAGGGGATGCTCCACTGCCACTGCCACACCTCCAGCCACTCTGCTCTGCTGCTTTTCTCTGGAAGCATGGAAATACAGACACACCCCATCAGCATCACCCCGGAGTTTCAGCCTCCCCTGCCCCCAGTGCCTCCAGCGCCAGCTCCCAGCGTCACCTCGTGCTGTGGGATCCACCAAGAGAAAGGAAATGTTCCATGGAAAACCTTCATCCCATCGAGATCTTTTGGGAAAGGAGTGCCCGGACAGCCTCCTGCCATGTCATGAACCTTGTCCACCCAGAGCTCCGAGATGCTCCTGCCCGCCCAGCCAAAGGTTTCCAAAGCTGCACACCAAGGCCAAGACCCCGTCTATGCACTCTCATGCCTCCCCGTCCCTGCGTGTCCCTGTCACACCCCGGGGCACCACGGACCCTGAGAGCCTGTGCCCAGCCCAGCCTGGACCTGTGGGGCCTTGGTGGGGACCAGGAGCCCATCACATCCCCCTGGCAGTGCCATCACGTCGCCCCTGCTCGGGGTCCTCTGTCACCTATGCAAGTACCTCTGTGTCCCCTCCTGTGTCCCTGCTGTCCTGGGCTAGGGGAGGCTGGGTGTGGGTGGGGGACACCCCATGGGGCCCTCCCCCTGTCCCCATGGCAGGTTTGAGGGCTGCTGCAATGAATCCCCCCAGCTCCCATGGGTGCAATACTCATGGGTGCTTGGCTGCTCCCCAGGACACCGCTGATTTGGGAGTGGGCTCAGCCCTGATCCACCCACAATGGGCCCTGGGGGGTGACAGGGACACTGGGACAGGCTCTGTTAAAATAAAACTTTTATTTGACTGGCTTGATCCCGGGGTGTACATCTGTGACTGTCACTGGTGCCAGAGCAGAGGTTGGCAATGTGTCCCCAATGGAGTGTGTGGTGGCAGGGTCCCCTCAGGGACTCCAGGGTGATGGCACCATTCTTGCCCCCTGAGAGAGGGGCTGGGATCAATCGTGGCCAGGACTGGTGAAATCTGGTGATTGCTGTCATCCATGCCACCCCTGTGGGGCTGGGCTGGGCCGTCGGTGGCCCAATCAACCCATCCTGGTTGTCACAGCATCTGTCCCCTCAAGGGCAGGAGGAGCAGGGCACCAGCACATTGGGTGGCACTGGGGAACAGGGAGGGGACCCCCACCCCTCTGGGTCCTCCCAGCCCTGCTGTCACCACAGACAGGTGAGCGGTGTCCCCTGGGCTGTCCCCACACAGGGTCCCCACCCAGGGAGGAGCCTGTTGTCCCCCCACAGAGACACAACGTCCCTCCCGTGGGCACCTCGGGGACACAAGGATGTCCCTCCTGTGGACGCCTCACAGGCTCTTGCATCGAACATGCACGAAGAGCGTGGCGGGGGACAGGGATGCCCCGTCCTTGGAGAGCAGGTGGATGTGGCGGTACCCTGGGGACAGACGGGGGCTCAGCGGGTGGCAGGGGGCTGTCCCCATGCCCGGAGGGCAGCGGGGTGGCAGCTGCACCCACCTTGGCGCATGCTGGGCAGGGGCAGCGTGAACTGCCCCACGAAGTCGTTGCAGGAGGTGCTGTCGTAATCCTCCACCACGAAGCGCACCAGGGCCAGCTCGGGCACCCGCACCTGGAACCGCAGCGTCTCCTCCCAGCGCGGGTTNGAGGCCACCAGGGCCACCCAGTGCCCCGCAGGGACCAGCAGGACCCACCCCGTGCACTGCCCCTGCCCGGCTGAGCTGCTGTTGTGCACTGGGGGATGTGGGGACTGGGAGTGGGGGTGATGCTGGGGCCACAGTGGGGTGTACTGGGGAAAAGGGGGCCGTGGTGGGGTACACTGGGGGAATGGAGGTCATAGCAGGGGACTGGGAGTGATGCTGGGGCCATGCTGGGTGTACTGGGGAAAAGGGGTCCTGCTGTGGCTGCAGTGGGGTAAAGTCTGGAAACAGGGATCATACTGGGGGAATAGGGATCATACTGGAGCCATGATGGGGTGTACTGGGGAAAAGGGAGCCATACTGGTACTGACTGGGCTATACTGGGAGAATGGGGGTTGTATGTGACTGTGGTGGGGTGTAGTGGAGGGATGGGATCATGCTGGGACTCTGAGGGGATATACTGGAGAGGTTATGTTGGAGCTGAGCTGGACCACACTGGGAGAATGGGGGTAACACTGGGGCTGTAGTGGGATATACTGGGAGAATGGGGGTCAGACTGGGGCTATGGATACTGGGGAGAATGGGCATCACACTGGGCTTGGGCTGGGTGTGCTGGAGGCTGTAAGGGAGCAGCACTGGGAAGAACTGGGACACGATGGACCCTGTCAGTGGTGGGGATCTGGCTGTGCTGGGGAGGGGCCACTGTGGTGCACGGAGGGGACTGGGATGTCCTGGGCACTGGTTCAACTGGCTGAGAGTGCTGGGCTGTGGGTACCCAAGGCACTGGCCCTCATGGAGATCAGGGTGCCCCTGGCATCAAGGTGTCCCTGGATCAGGGTGCCCTGGGGTGTCCAGAGGGGAACCCTGGGGTCAGGGTGTCCTGGGGCACCCCTGAGATTGGGATCCCTGGGGTGTCTGCAGGGATCAGGGTGCTCCAAGGGACCCTGGAGACCAGGTTGTCCTTGGGCATTCCTGGGAGTAATAGGGTTATGAGAGGTAATAGATAACTGGATGTCCCTGGGGGTCGGGGTGCCCTGGAGTGTCCCCATGGGTCCAGATGCCAGCACCCCTTGGGTCCAGGGGTGCCCAGGGGCCAGCACTCACCGTTGTTGAGCTTGTGGTGGGTTTGTTGCTTGGCACAGTCAGCTGGGATCCCGTGGATCTCCACACGCACGAAGGGATCCACGATGGAGCTGCCCTTGTCCCTGTTCAGCTTGGGCAGCTGCTGGGCTGTGATCACCTGTGGCACAGGGGACAGGGGCCATGGCAGGCCCAGGGGGATGTGGGTGAGGGGGAAGGACTGGTGCCCCCAGGAGAAGGGGTGGCACTTGGCTGGGCTTGGGGACACGGTGAAGAGGAGGGAGGTGGCTGATGCCACCCAGTGGCTGACACCAGCTGGATTTGGGGACAGGGTTGGTGTCACCCAGAAGTGTCCTGGGTGGCACAGTCAGGAGTGTGGATGGGGTGAGGAGGAGGGAGGTGGCTGGTGCCATCCAGGAGAAGGGACATAGGTGGCACATGGCTGGGGACAGGGTTGGTGTCCCCAGAAGGGAACCGATGGTGCCGAGCCAGGAGTGGGGATGGGGTGAAGAGGAGGGAGGTGGCTGGGTCTCCAGGAGAAGGAACATGAGTGGCATGTGGCTGCATCCCCAGAATGGATATGGATGGGCACTTGGCAGGGACTGGGGAGGGATGGGGAGGAGGGAGGTGCCTGATGCCATCTCAAAGAAGGGACATGGCTGATACCAGCTGGATTTGGGGACAGGGTTGGTGTCATCCAGGAGTAGAGACATGGGTGGTACCCAAACAGACGTGAGGGGAGGGTCAGTGTCCTCAGCAAAAGAGAGGTTGGTGGCACCCAGGAGAAGGTGTGTGAGTGGCTGGACATGGGGTTGGCATCACCCTGAGGGGACATGGGTGGCACCTGGCTGGACCCGGGGTTGGTGCCACCCAGAAGAGTTTGAGTGGCACCTGTTTGGGACCTGGGGTGCTGTCACCGTGGAAAAGACACAGGTGGCACCTGGCCAGGCATTGGAATGTCATGGGTGTGACCCAGCAGGGACATGGGTGGCCCCCAGCTGGCCCATGGGGTGTCCTCACCCTGATGTGCAGCGCCAGGCGCCGGGAGCCGTCCCCGGGGGGGCTGCGCAGGCAGAGCGGCTTCAGGACGTAACCACAGCGCCCGTTGGGCAGGAAGCGCCCGGCGTTCAGATCCATCTCGTACCCCGGCGTCTGGAAGTTGAGGGCCACTGTGGGGACAGCAGGACGGGGTGTCAGGGTTGGTGACAGCTCCAGAGCAGGGTGCCAGGTCAGGGGGGGCCCGGGGGTCTCACCCAGCTGGCAGCCAGCGTTCCACATCTCCTGGGGGTTGTAGTTGGCAGAGTTCATCTTGAGCCCCAGCGGGTACACGCGGCTGAGCTGGCGGGCGTTGTACCGGACCAGCGCCGGGCCTGCGTGGGGGACACGGCTCAGTGGGGCCACTGCACCCTCCAGTGCTGCTGGGGGGCCCCAACAGTGGGTGATGGGCCCAGGGACACGGACAGAGCCTGCCCAGCTGGGTGGACTGAGCCTGAAATGTGACCCAGGCCCTGAAACCAGACCCTGGGGTTCAGACCCCAACCCTGGACCTTGAACATGGACCCCTGACCCCAAACCTCTGACCCCGGATCCTGATCTTGACCCCACACATTGACCTTAGACCCCTGACCCTGGATCTTGACCATGGAATCCAGACTCTGACCCCAGATCTTGACCCTGATCCCTGGACCTCAGACTCCAAACCAAAACCTCCAAGCCTATTTCCTGACCCAGATCCTAATCCTTTACTCCAGACATTGACCCTGGCCCCAGACATTGATCCTGGATTCCAGACCCTGAACACTGACTCAGATCTTAATCTCAGGCCCTGACTTCACATTCTGACCCTGACCCCCAGTCCCAGCCCTTGATCCCAGACCTCAGCCCCTGGACTCTGACCCAGACCTTATTCCCAGCCCCAGGCCCTGGACCCAGATGCCACGTCCTAAACCCTGATCCCAGACCTTGATCCTGGCCGTGTGACCCCAACCCTGGCCTCTGGCCCCAAGCCCTGCCAGCAGACCCCAACCTCACCCATCCAGGTCAGCCTGGGTCAGGCCAGTGTGACCCTGCCTACCACCCATGGAGCCACCCTGGAGACAGAGTCCGTCATTCTCAGCCCATCCTGCATCCCAGTGACTCAGGACTATGGACCCACCCTGCCCCTATCTCTGTCTCCATCCCTGTCCCCATCTGGTGGCCCTCACCTGCCTCCTTGATGAGTTTCCGTGCCTTCCTCTCGCTGAAGGAGGACATCTGGCAGGGCTGGGGGTGGCGCAGGGCCTGGGCCAGCCCGGGGAAAGGGACAGCCTGGCAGTAAACCACCAACGCCGACAGCTCCGGGGACACCTGCGACGCGTCCTTGGCCTGCCAGAGCCACCGTGGCATCAGGGACAACCTGACCCCAGTGGCCACCTGCCAGCCCAAGGGTCTACAGCCCCCCTCCCCTGCTGAGTGCTGAGTGCTGAGACCCTCAAGGCCATGGAGACCCTCACAGCAGTGGAGACCCCAAGGCGGTGCAGAACCTCAGACAATGGAATGATGGACCATGGGCTGATGGGGAACTCAAGCAGGCTGAGAACCTGAAGTCATGGAGAACCCAAGGGGATGGACAGCCCAAGATGTTAGAGACCCCAAGATGAGGGAGACCCCAAAGTGCTGGAGAACCTGAGGTGATGGGCACCCTGAGATGATGGAATACTTGAGGTGACAGAGACCCCAAAGTGATGCAGACCCCAACAGATCACCCTGGATGGGATGGAGGCCCAACATGATGGAGAACTTGAGAAATCAGAGAGTCAGAAACCCCAGAAACCCCAGGCCACCCAGCCCAATAGGAAGAGAGGGGGACAGCTGAGGGGTCCCCAAGCTCAGCTCCTTCTTCCAGGCAGTGACAACCACTCAGTGGCCCCACAGCACCCGCTCTGTCAGCCCCCCCAGCTCCATCCCATGACCCACCTGCAGAGGTTTGATCTCCTGCAGCGACTGCAGCGACTGAAAGAGGAGAGAGCAGGGCTGCAGAGGGGGATGGCAGAGCTGGCAGTGCTCAGCTGGGACAGTGTCAGAATGCTGTGGTCCCCCAGCACCACCAGGATGCTCTGATCCATCAGGACCACCAGGATGCCGCGGTCACCCAGAACCACATCCCTGGGGAAGTCTCCTACCCGCCGGGGGCTTCTCTCCTGCACCTTCTCCTCCTCTTCTTCTTCCTCCTCTTCCTCTTCCTCCTCCTCAGGGTCCAGAAGGGAGGTGACACCCTGGGGCTCCTGCCACAGCTCTGGTAGCTTCTTGCCCTTCACCAGGATCTTTTCTTTCAGCTGCTACAGGAGGCAGATCGAAACTCAAGGCTCAGAGGGGACATGGGGACACTGAGGTGGGCGTGCAGGTGGCCTTACCTCTGGTGAGGGGAGACTGTGGGGGTCCTGCCCCTGCAGGGGCTGTGTCAGCAGCCTGTCCCCCAGGATGGCCTTCATGTGCCTGGCCATGGTGGCCTGCTGCTCCAGCCCGCAGTGGTTTTCCAGGGACAGGATGACGGGGTAGGGGGATTTCTGGGCATAGGGATGGGCAGCCCTCAGCACCTGGCACCCAGCACGGGGCACACGGCACCCCACACCAGCACCTGGCACACAGCACCCAACACTCCACACCAGCACCCAGCACGGGGCACGCAGCACCACACCCAGCACCCCACACCAGAACCCAGCACCGGGCACGCAGCACCCCACAGCAGCAACCCACACCAGCACCTGGCACGCAGCACCCCACAGCANTGGCACGCAGCACCCAGCACCCCACAGCAGCACCCCACACTCAGTACCCAGCACCCCACAGCAGCACCCCACACCCGGCGCTCAGCACCCCCAGGGCTGCCGGCCCTGCCTCACCTCGAAGGCGGAGTCGCGGATGCTCTCGATGACGTCACGGAAGAGGATTTTGGAGGTGAGGGTGTGACCGTGGTAGACGACAGGTTCCCCGTCCGAGCCCTCCCAGCAGTCCAGCTCCACACAGCGGCATCCTGCCCTCAGCGCCCTGCCACCACAGTGGCACCAGGTGAGTCCCTGTCACCCCTGAGCCACGGGACCTTCCAGGGCTCCACGGGGACCAGGGACACCCACCTGACGTAGGCTTCGGTGCTGCTGCTGCCGCCGATCTGGTTGCGGGTCAGGTAGGTGTTGTGGGAGGAGGAGATGAAGTAGTGGCTCAGGGGCTGGCTCATGTCCTGGTGCACCTTGGTGTGCTCCTGGTTGAGGATGTCCCCGGCAGCTGAGAGCAGGTACATCATGAAGCCATCCAGCATCATCAGGTCCTGCTGCTTGGCTGTGGGACATGGTGGCAGGTGTCACAGAGGGTGACATGGTGCTGGCAGGGTGGCACCCTGGGGACTTTCCCCACTTGGAGGTCCCAGTGGTGCCATGTTCACCCCTGCCCTGGCACTGTGGCACCCAGGGGACATGCAAGTTCCCTCAAGTGTCTCATCTCCATCCTGATGTCACTCATCCTGCTGGTGCCACATTCACTCTGGATGTGTCATGGTGACACCCACGAGGCGTGGAGGTTCTCTGTCCCCACCCTGATGCCCTATGTCCTCCCAGTGCCATGTCACCCCAGGCACTGTGGCACCCAGGGGAGGTCCTCTTTGTGTCCCATCTCCCCTCTGATGTCCTCCATCCTCCTAGTGTCACATCTACCTTAAGGGTGCCACTGTGACATGGAGGTCCTTCACCCCTACCATGATGTCCCCTGTCCTCCTAGCACTATGTTCACCCTGGACCTGCCATGGCAGGACCTGAGGAAGGCAGAAGTCCCTCAGCAGTGTCACATTCATACCACAGCTGGCATCACATCACCCATGAGACATGGAAGTCCACCTGCTGTCCATCCCCACCTTCATATTCCCTGTCCCCACGGTGTCACATCCACCAGGTACCAGCCAGGCCATGGCTGACACTGGGGCACCCTGGCAATGGACACCAGGACAGTAATAGAAGCCTTGGAGGACCCCACACCCATTTGGGGGGGTGATGCCACCAACCAGAGCCCCATCCCTACATCCATGACCTCCCGTGGCTCCGGCAGTGCCCATCCCGTTATCCCACACCCTCAGCCCCACCCTTCTCGTTGAGCTCGTAGGTGCGGATGATGGCGCGGGCCTGGCGCAGGCTGGAGTCCTCGCCCTGATCCCTGAGGAAATCCTGCAGCTCCTCGGCCGACAGCACCCGGTCCTCGCCCGAGTAGCGCCCGAAAAGCTCCTCCAGCTCCGGCCGCCGCAGCAGCCGCCGGCAAAACTCCTCCAGCTCCCGGCCCTCCAGGCGCTCATTGCCCGAGTGGTCACACTCCTGGTGGGACACAGCCCAGCCTCAGGGACTGTCCCCTCCCTGTTTGGACGAGGCACAGCCACCCCCTGCCTTGTTCTGCCTGTCCCTGGAGCTGGCAGTGCGCAGTTTGGGGGGCTCAGCATCCAGAGCCCTCTGACCCTGCACTCTGGGATGGAGCAGAGCAGAGCTCTGTGCCTCAGTTTCCCTAGGTGGAAAGGGGCCTTGGGAGATGCCCAGAGGGACAGCTCTCCACAGGGGAGAAATATCCCACCTTGAGGACACACAGAACAGTGGTTGGGACGGCTCACCACACCTCACCCCTCCCCACCATGTGCTCCTGGTGGACCCAGCCCTTGGTGGCAGTGGGTGGCTTTGGTGTGAGGAGTTTGTCAGTTCTCTGTGCTGGGGAAGGAGGTGACAGCAGCGGGCACAGCTGGCAGTGCAGTGCAGGATGGGTACCTTGAAGAGCTTGGAGGCATAGACATCGTCCATGTCGATGTTGAGCATCCTCAGCATGCTCTTCACCTCCCGGAAGGACATCTTGTTATCCTTGTTCCTGTCCGCCCTCTGCAGGACCCCATGGATCCAACTGCCCCGGGATAAGGAAGCCACCGGGCGTCACTCGCAGCCGCCCCCGCCCTGTCCCCAAGCCCCCAGAGCTCCCTCCAAGGATACTGGTCGAGCTTCTCCATCTGGCTCATGGCCTGCAGCCGCCCCATCAGCTTGGTGAGCCCCTGCACCCAGTGCCGGGCGTCCTCCTCGCCGCGGGCGGCCAGGTCGAGGTTCTTGCGGCGGCCCTTGAAGGCGAGGGTGAAGCAGTGGCGCTCGGGGAAGGCGGCCCCGTGCTGGCGCAGCCCCTCGGACTGGCGACCCTCGCGCACCCGCTCGATGTGCGCCACCGAGACTGCGGGGACACGCGCGGGGTGGGGAGGGACCATGGACGGGCTCCCCCGGCGGGTCACCCACCCGCCAGCATCCTGCAAGACACCCTGGCTGCTGATGGACCCCCGGCGGAGCCCCAGGGGACAGGGCTCGGCTCCTGCCGCTGCCGCAGCCCGGCTTAACCCGCTAATCCCAGGCGAGACAGGAGCCGCTGTCCCTGCGGGGATGGGGACGGGGACGCTGGCAGGGGATGGAGCCGCCTCGCAACGGTGCCAGCTCCAGGCACCCATCCCAGATGAGAGGGTGCAAAGAGACGGGTGACACCAGGGAGGGGGACAGGATCTGGCCGGGATGGAGACGGGACCTTGTGCCAGGGGAATGGGGAAGGGTGGGAGCTCCTACAGCTCTGCACGGGGTGTACTGGGAAGCACTGGGAAATGTTGGAAGGCTCTGTGAGCCACGGCATGAAGAGGGTTGGAGTTCAGGTATGGGTGGGGATCCATATTCTGGATTGGATTCATATCTCAGGTGAGGGTCTGGATCCCAGGCTTGGGGTACAGGTCCTGGACAGGGGTCTGAGTGCTGGGAGATGTCTGGGTCCTGGGTGGGGATCTGGGCTCCAGGTCACAGATGGGGATCCAGGAAGGGATCTGGGTCCCAGGGGGCATCTGGGTCACAGGTGGAGGTCTGGGTGGGGTCTGGATTATGGAGTTCCATGTCCCAGAGTGGGGTTTGGTTCTCATTGGGGGATTTGGGTCCTGGGTTGGGGTCTGGAACTTGGGAGGGGTCTGGGGTCTGAGTTCTGGGTGGGGATCCAGGTCTTGAGTGGGGGTCTGGAAACTGGGCTGTGGTCAGGGTGGGGCTCCAGGTCGGGTTCTGGATGCTGGGAATGGATCTGGGTCCTGGGCAAGGGTCCAGGTCCTGGGGTAGGGTCTGGGTCCCAGGGGAGGCTCCTGGATTGGGGTCTGGGTCTCACATGGTGTCTGGATTTTGTGTGGGACTCCAGGTCCAAGGTTGTGAACTAGATCCTGGGTTGGGATTCAGGTCCCAGGTGGGGGTCTGGGTAAGGGTCTAGGGCCTCGGTGAGGGTCTAGGGGTGGGTTTGGGGCACCGCCCAGGTCCCGGCCCTCCCTGCAGCTCATGGCAGTGCAGGATGTGCCCTGGTGTCCCCAGGTCCCCGTGGGACAGTGGCAGCACTCACAGCTCTGGGGGGAGCGGGCGCGCCCGAAGCGTCCCTCGAAGCAGACGGTGACCCCGTCCTCCTGCAGGCGGAACAGGCGCTCCCTGCTGCCCCCCTTGGCCTTCACCTTCCAGAGCACAGACCCCCGGAGCATCCGCTGCACATCCTCATCCTCCGTCAGCCCTGCGGGGACCAGCCCTGGGCTACCGGTGGGGTACTGGGGGTACTGGGGGCACTGGGGGGGTCTGAGGGTGTACTGGGGGTTCAGGCTGGGAGTGGGGGCTTGGTGCACATCTGTGTGCACATCTGTATCCTATGGGATGGCATGGGACAGGAGGGACAGAGGGGATGGGATGGGATGTGATGGGACGGGACAGGGTGAGATGGACAGGAGAGGCTGATGGGATGTGAATGACACAATGTGACAATGCAGATGAGACAAGATGGGACAAGATGGGACAAGTAGGATTGGACAGGATGGGGTGAGGCAGACTGGACTGGATGGGACAGAGTGGGCAGGACAAACATGACAGGACAGGATGGGACAGGGCAGGCAGGGACAAAATGGGGCAGATGGGATGGGACAGGACAGGACAGAATGGGATGGGATGGGACAGGTCAGGATAGAACACCATAGGACAGGGCAGGCAGGGCAGGATGAGATGTGATGGAACAGATGGAATGGGACAAGAATGGGTTGGAATGGGACAGGACAGGCAGAAGAAGACAGACAGGACCAGCCACTGCCCTTGGGCCCCTTTGGAGCACAGTGTGGCTGTTCAGGGGGGCTGGGACAGGACACAGCAGTGGCACAGCCCAGCTGCTAAATCCCAGCAAAGCTGCCTGGATCCTGCATGGAGAGTGCCAGGACGGTGCCAGCAGCAGAGCTCAGGCTGGGAACAATGACGGGGTGGACTCGGGGGACTCACGGGCCCACGCCTCAGCCAGCACTTTTCCATCTATTCACAGAATGGTTATTTCCTCCCTTTTTTGTTTTGGCAGCTATTCCTAACATCCCCCGTGGCCACATCCTGCTCTGGACAGAGATTCCACTCCTGGGCTGGGAAAGGGTGGTTTTGGGGCTCCCATAGACATCCTGAGCCAGCCATAGCCTTGGGAATGCAGCCACCAGCTCCAGCACCTCCTGCATGGTCACATCCTGGCCAAGGTGCAGGATGCAGGGCAGGTATGGACACATGGCTGCACGAGCATAGGGATGCAGGGATGTATGGACAGGTGGATACAGGTCCTTGGGCACAGGGATGGACACGTGGAATGTCACATCCATGGGCACAGGTGTGTGGATGCACAGACCCCTGGGTGCATTGTGCACATGGATGCACAGACACAAGGTACACGTTAATGCATGGATACAGAGATGCAGGGATGTATGGATACGTGGATCTGCTGATGCAAGGACAGATGAACACACGGATATTCAGGTAGGTGGATGCACAGGTGCACGGGTGCATGGATACAGGCACATATGGATGTATGGACACAGATGTTCAGTCATGTGGAGTCACAGGTGGACACAGGGATGCACTGATGCATGGATGCATGGAGACATGGGTGCAGGGATGCAGGGATACACAGGTGCATGGATGCACTGCTGCCAGGACACATGGGCATGTGGGCATGTGGATGCATGGACAGTCAGACACATGCTGGTGCATGGACATGGGGGTGGGTGCTCCAAGACACAGCCAAGGGAGGCATGGACAGACAGGTGCCGGGATGTAGGGACAGATGGACACACAGCTGTATGGATACAGAGGTACAGGGACAGATGGACATGCAAGGACAAACAGACACAGGGACACACAGACACATGGACACACGGAGCTGCAGCAGCTCCAGGCCCTGTGTCCAAAGCCGTGGGGCACAAGGCCAGACCTGGCCCTTCCTGCTGCTCCCAGGGACACACCCTGACCTTGCTGGGCACCCACTGCCCCTGCCTGGACCGGTGAGCCCCGAGTGCCCACTGTGCCAGGGCAGCACCCCTGGGTGGGGAAACTGAGGCAGGGTGTTGGGGAGAGTCCCAAGGAGTGGAACCTGAGCCTCAGGGACAATAAATACCCTGATCAAGGGGGCTCCTGTCACCTGTGAGGTAGCCAAACCCTGACCCTGCTATCCCCCAATGGCTGGGGTCATGCACAGCTATTTTGGGGTGGCCCTGGGGACCCCTCACATCCCAGGGGACTCTTCCCTGTGTGGGGGAACCTCCCCACCTGGGGGACCCTCCCTGCCACGGGGACCCTTCTGTCCCTGGGGACCCATCTCTGCCATGGAGGCCCCCACCCTGCCATGGGGAGCTATTCCTGCCACAAGGGTCCCCACCCACTTCGGGGACCCTCCCGGCCACGGAGGTCCCTCCCGAACCCCTCTGGCACAGCTCTGCCGGAATTTCTGCCCGGTTCCCTCCGAACTCACCCATTTTCTTCAGAGCCCTCCCGGGCCGGCGGGAGCCCCCGGCACCGTCCGAGGGGGCGCGGAGCTGCTGGGCGGGGGGCCGCGCCTTCCTGCCGCAGATCATGACGCGGGACCCCCGGGACCGCCGCTACTCCCGGTGTTCCCGGCACTGCGGTGCTCTCGGTGCTCCCGGTGCTCCCGGTGCTCCCGGTGCTCCCGGTGCCCCGGGTAGTTCTGCTACTCCCGACCCGCCCGGTGCCCCCGGCCGGTGTAACCGGGCTGGGCGGTGGCGGAGGTCGGGGCTGGGGCTGGACTGGGGCTGGGCGGCCGGGCCGTGACCGGGGCTGGCCGCGGGGAGGGAGCGGGAGGAGCCACTCGGCAGCCCGGGCTCTGTTAACCATTTGTGCCGGCCCGGGGCGAGCGGGGCCGCCGCTGGTGATCGGGGCTGCCCGTGGTGGCCGGGGCTGCTCCCGGTGACCGGGGCTGTCCCTGCTGACCGGGGCTGTCCGTGGTGACCGGGGCTGCTGCTGCTGACCGGGACTGCCCGTGCTGACCGGGGCTGTCTCTGCTGACCGGGGCTGCCCGTGGTGGCCGGGGCTGCTGAGGATTGGGACCGCGCCGGGTCCGGGCTGCGCGGGGCTCGTTCAGCACCGGGTCGGGCCGGGGTCCCGGCGTGTACCCGGGAATTCGTTCTGAGCAGCGGGTCCCCCGCTCTGTCCGAAGGGCCGGCCCGTCCCGGGACAGACCGGGAGTCCCCAGCGCTCCTCGCGGCTCCGCCTGCACCCGGGACCGGCCCAAGGGACACAGCGGTCCCCACCAGGGAACCCCACTCTGCCCGGGGCCACCCTGGCAGCTCCGGTGGGCACGCAGGGCACCCCCTTTGCCATCACACCCGGTCCTGCCGTGCCAGCCCTGAACCCAGCTCATGGGCTGGGTGGCACCAGGCTGAGGGACCACAGGCAGGTGCTGAGACCTCCAGGTGACTGTCCCCAGTGTGGAACACCAGAGAGGAGCAGCATGAGCTGGGGAGTGCCAGTCCCAGAGGCCCAGGTGTGTGTGGGTATGGGTGTGGGTGTTTGTGCAAACAGAGCCCAGAATCGTTTAGGGTGGGAAAGACCCCCAGGATCATCGAGTCCAGGCTGTGCCCAAACCCCACCCTGTCCCCAGGCCAGAGCACTCAGTGCCACACCCAGCTGTTCTCGGGCACCTCCAGGGATGGGGACTCCACCACATCTCTGAGCAGCCCCTTCCAAGGCCTGACCACCCTCTCCACGGACAAATTCCTCCTGATGTCCAACCTGAGCCTCCCCTGGCACAGCCTGAGGCCGTTTCCCTTGCTCTGTCCCTGGTTGCCGTTTTCCAGGAGCCACCACTGAGTGTGGGTGGGGCAGGAAGGGATGGGTGACTCCAGGCTTCTTCCAAAAATCCAGAGTGCCCAGGGGAGCAGGGAGGCCATGCCAGGCCTGGCTGGGCTGTGGGGACCAGGAGCTGCAGGACAGGAAGAAAAGGTGACTTTTCCCAATGGCTGCAGGTGCTGCCAGCCCCTGGGTGGGACACTTGGGCATCCAGAGTGAGAGCAGGACAGACTGGAGCAACATCTGGACAACATCTGGGCATCTTGAGTGATACCTGAGTATCCTGGGGTGACATCTGGACACTTAGGGCAGCATCTGGGTACCCTGGGACATATTGGAATGTACTGAGGGAACACTGGGGCATCCATGGCAACATCTGGGCATCCTGGGTGATATTTGTGTGTCCTGAGCAACATCTGGGCACCCAGAGCAATAAATGGGCATCCCTGGGACAATCTCTGGTTATCCCAGAGCAACAGCCGTACCTGCAGGGAGACATCTGGGCAGCATCTGAGCACCCTGGGACAGTATTTGAGTGCTGTAGTTCAAGACCTGGGCAATTCCTGCAACATTTGGACAGCTGGGGACACATCTCTGCAGTCCCTGGGCTGGTTTTGGGGGGAATAAAGCTCTTCCTGAATACTTTGGGGACAGGAGGACACCAGAGTCACCCCAAAAATGCCATTGACACTCACATAACCAGGCTCTGCTCCAAGTTCTCTTCCTCCCATTGAAACTGCCTTCCCAGGAATGCAGCAACAAATCCCTCGACCCGGGGAGATGACCAGGATAAACACCTCCGGCTGCAAAACCCGCAGCACGAACAAATCCCTGCGCGGTTCCTCCTCTCCCGCGGCGTTGCTATTTTCTCCCGCCCGCCAGCGGGTTGGAAGCGATCCCATGGAAAGCTGCAGCTCGCATTCCCGGCCGCTTATAGCACAGCACGTGTCCCGTGAATCAGCGCCCGGGATTCGGGGCCGGCTCTGCCGGCAGCTGGAGCCAGCGAGGCCCTGTCGCTGTTCCCAGCAGGAATCCTGAGTCAGAGCTTGGAAATGGCCGGAGGTTTAAAAGGCTTTACTGGTTTTATTTAACATATTTAATTTTTTAAAATATATTATTTACTCGGTTTTATTTATTTATCTTCAATTGGCAAAGGAAATGTTTCCCAGGTGATGTGGATGAGATTTCGAAGGGTTGGAGGGGATGTTGACCTGCCTGGATTTGGGATTTGGAGGCGGGATTAAGGTTGGAAAACTGGAGTGTGAGGTAAGGATGAAGCCAGCACAGGGATGCTGAGAACTGAAAACATCCCAATCCCAGGATCCAGGTGCTCCCCAGGGCACCCCAGAACTTCCCCAGGGCACCTTGTTCTGCCAGGCCACACCTGTGCCCATGTCCCCACAGCTCTCTGCCTTCAAGGAAAGCCCTTGGAGCAGAGGGGGAAGGAGCTTCACCTTGGGGGCTCAGAGACCCCAAATTCTGCCCCTTCCTTACTATCATAGTTAATTAAGTTGGATAATAATTAACAGTGGATAAAAGTATATGGTGAATAAAAGAACAGTGGATCAAGTTGGGTAATAATTAACAATGGCTCTGTCTGACCCAGCTGTCCCCTCCCTGTGCAATGGCACCCTGCTCCTTCTCAGTGCCCCAGTGCCACTGTCCCAGTGCCATATTCCACAGCCCCAGTGCAGTGTCCCAGTGCAGCATCCAACTCTCCCAGGGCAGTGTCCCAGTCTGCTCACCTGGGACCCTTGGTAGGTGGTTCCATGCATTGTCCCCACGCCTGGTGCATTGTCCTGGTGTCACAGTGTCCCCATGTGTGGCCCCTGGATGATTATCACAGGATCCCAGAAAGGTTTGGGTTGGGAGGGTCCTTAAAGCCCATCCAGTCCCCCCCCCTGCCATGGGCAGGGACACCTTCCACTGTCCCAGGTTGCTCCAAGCCCTGTCCAACCTGGCCTTGGACACTGCCAGGGATCCAGGGGCAGCCACAGCTGCTCTGGGCACCCTGTGCAGTGTCCCAGAGCATCCCTGAGCTCTGGCACTTCCTTGTCCTGCTGTACAGCCCAGCTGGGTGAAACCTTGTGGCCCACTGAGCACTGTCCCTGTGCCTGGTGCAGTGTCACCACCCCGTTGCACTGTCCTCTTGCACAGGGTCCCTGTCCTGGGATGAGGCTGCAGTGTCACTGCACTGCTCTGGTGCATCAGAGAATGTCCCAAAGCACTGTCCCGGGGCTCTGCCCCAGTGCTCCATCCCTGGGCTCTGCCTGGGGCACAGCCTTGCTGTCCCAGCACTGCAGCACTGTCCTAGGGCACTGTCCTTAGACCCCATCCCACTGTCCCCATGCAATGTCCCAGGGCACTGTCCCCAAGCCCTATCTGGGTGCACCTGTCCTGGTGCAGTTTCTCTGTCCCTGTGTCCTGTTTCGCTGTCCTGGTGCACTCTTTAACTATCCTGGAGCACTGCCCTGTGCACTGTCCCTGTCCTGTCTCACATCGTCCCACTGTCCTCTGTGCACTCCCATTGTCCTGGCTCACTATCCCTGTGCACTGTCCCCTGTCCCACTGTCCCTGTCCCTATCCCACTGTCTCAGCACTGCTGTCCCAGTCCCACAGTCTCTGTCCCACTGTCCTCCTGTCCCTGTCCCTCTGTGCCACTGTCCTGCTGTCCCTGTCCCCCTGTTCCTGTCCCACTGTCTCAGCCCCGCTGTCCCAGTCCCACATTTCTGCTGTCCCTGTCCCCCTGCCCCACAGTCCCTGTCCCGCTCTCCCCGTCCCTTTCCCTGTCCTTGTCCTACTCTCCCTGTCCCTGTCGCTGTCCCTGTCCCTCTGTCCCTGTCCGTGTCCCTGTCCCTGTCCCCGTCCCTGTCCCGCCGTCCCCAGCGCTGCAGTCCCTTCTCGTCCCCGCCAGGCGGCGCCCCGGCCCCTCGCGCTGCACTGGCTGGCCGGCAGGGGGCGCGCGCGCCGCGCTCGGCGCTGGCTGTGCAGGGGCGGGNCGGGCCGGGGCCGGTTCGGGGCCGGTCCCGCCATGGAGGAGCCGGGCTGCGGGGCGCAGTTCCGCGCCGCCGTGCAGGTGATCCAGGGGCTGCCGCGGAGCGGTGAGTACGGGCCGGGACCGGGGCCGAGCAGCCGCGGCGCCGGCGGCTCCGCTGACCGTGTCCCGCAGGTGCGTACCGGCCCTCCTACGAGGAGATGCTGCGCTTCTACAGCTACTACAAGCAGGCGACGGCGGGGTGCTGCCAGGGCCCCCGGCCCGGCTTCTGGGACCCCATCGGCCGCTACAAGTGGTAAGAGCGGGGGAGCCCCGGTTCCGCTCCGGTTCGGGTTCGGGTCCGGTTCCCCCAGCCCCGCTCACGGCCGCCGGCCCCGCAGGGACGCCTGGCACAGCCTGGGCACGATGTCCAAGGAGGAGGCGATGGCCGCGTACGTGGCGGAGATGAAGAAGGTGGCCCAGAAGGTAACGGGGCGGGCGGCGGGGCCGGGCCGGGCGCTGCGCGGTGCCTGTGTCCAGCCGCGGCCCTCCGCAGGTCATTGACACCGTGCCCATGGACGAGACCACGGAGGAGATGTTCCGCTACTTCGAGCCGCTCTACGAAGTGATCCACGACATGCCCCGGCCCCCCGAGTCCTTCTTCAAGAGCAAAGGGGGTGAGTGGGGGCCGCTGTGCCCCGGCTGTGCCCGGCGCATCCCTGCCCTGGGCGCTGCCCTGCAAGCACAGCGCTCCCGCTGTCCCCGGTTTGCCGCTGCACCGGCACCGGCAGTGCCTCCGGGTCCCGTTCGTCCCCAGTCCTGCTGCTGCTCCCTGAGGGGGCACGGGATGGACACACCACATCCCCCTGACCCTGCCGGGGCACTGCTGCTGCCGAGGGGCTCTTTGGGCACACTGGTGTCCCTCTGTGTGACACAGGTGTCCCTTTGAGTGACTCAGTCTGGGCTTTCTCTCCTCCAAAGTTTGAGGCGAGGATTTGCACTCTGGCTTCCAGGCGGCCCTTGGCTGCTCTCCCTGTGTGTGGTGGGGCAGGGATCAGCTCTGGGCAGGTTGTGCTTCCCCTTGGCTCTGCCCCACTCTGGGCAGGGCTCCGGCTCAGCTGCTGTAAACATCTGGACGGGCCAGCCCGCTCCTGCGTGGAGGGGATGTGGAGAAACAGGGCTTGGGAAATGGGATTATTTGGACCGGTTTGTGCTAGAGGAGAATCCTTCCCAGCCCTTTCCATGCCTCTGGCTGTGGCCTGGTGCCGGGAGGGGGCTGGGGACCTGTCCCACCCCCAGTGCAGGGCTGTGCTGGGTGTGTCTGACTGCTGAGGAGCACCCGGGGGACCGAGGAGTCAGAAAGGCACCACCAGCAGATCAGCTCAGCAGCACAGGGGCTTCCAGGACTTATTCACAGTGGGTGTGTGACCTGTCAGTGGTGTGGGAGAGCCCTGGCTGACAGACTCGCTCCTGAGGTATCTGTCCTGTGCCTGTCACCCCCTGCTTCCAACAGGGATGCCACAACCAGGTGTCTGTAAGGTTTGGCCCCAGGATGGCTGCTGGTGGCTGGAACTGAGTGCAAAGTACTGAGCTCTGAAGGTGTTGAGTCATTTGTGTTAAAGGTTCCCAAACCTTTCCCAAATCCACCTTCAGACACTGCAATCACAGCTTTGGTTGCTCTTGACCGGATCAGAAAGGGGATTTCAGAGTGTGGAGGGTGGCAGGTGCCTCTGGCTGCTTTTGGGCACAGAGCTGGGAGTCTGGGCAGCTTTGGGTTTGTTTATTTACAAAGACAACACATTTTCAAGTGCCACTTGGAACCCAAATCATGGATGGTTCCAGGTCCCAGCAGGTCTCCAGTGAGTGATGCTTTCACCAGATTGTTGTGGACGTGGCTGGCTGGAGCCAGGTGTGTCCTGGTGCTGTGTGAGGTGACAGGACCCTGCCCGCACCCACCGCTCTGCAGGTCACAGCACAGCCTGAGGAGGATTTGGGAATGGGGAGGATCCCAGAGCAGAGCAGCCCTGGCACTGCCCTGTGTGGGTGCACTGCCCTTGTCCCCTCAGTGTGTCCCCTGTGATGCCAAAGGCAGGCTGGGGACAGCAGAGAGGTGCAGGCAAGGAGCAGCAGGGCAGCGTTGCCACACTCCTGCCTGCCCAGGAGCACAGTCCTGGGGACCACTGGAAATGTGGCTGGGATTAACCCTGAGGGCTCCACGGGGTGCTGGGGAGGGCTGGGCCCCAGGGTGCTGCTGCCCACACAAGGCTCTTCCAGCCAGTGCTTCTTGCATTGTGCTCTTTGTTACCGTGGGTGTGCCAAGGGCCATTGGCACTGCCAGGGGACAGGACTGTCACTGTCACTCACCAGTGCTGATCCCTCTGCCTGCTGCCACAGGGGCTCGGGGACAGGGATGCCCCAGCCTCCCCTGGGTGAGCAAGGTGGGCTGCACAGGGTAAACCCACAGGAGTTCACATGGATTCCTGGGCTGTCAGCAAACAAAGCTGGCTCCTCTCCTTCCCTGCCAGCTGCTGGTACCTCCAGAGCCTGCTGGTCCCTGGCTGGTCCCTGACATTGGTGTGTCCCCAGCTGTGCTGGCAGGGCAGCCCAACCACAGGGAGCCAGCACTGCAGGGACAGCAGACTCTGACCCCACAGAATGACCCTGCTCTGCCTCTTCCCTCCGTGCAGAGCGCCAGGGGCAGCTGGACAGCCGCAGCCAGGATGTCCCAGCGAGCAGCCCAGCTCCAGAGAGCCCCAGAGACACCGTGCCTGGGGAGCAGCAGGACAGGCAGCCCGTGCCAGGTGGGTGTCCCTGGTGTGGGCAGGCACCAGGGCTGGGGCTCCATCCATCCACGGGACTGTTGGCTTCAGGCCCATGTTCCAGGCACTGCCCACAGCACAAGGCTGTTTGTGGGTCCAGCTCTCACTGGGGTAACCCTGCACATGTGGGGTTGGCTCTGCCTCACACCTGCCTGTGCAAAGGGGCCTAAATCTCCTAAACTGCGAGGACAAGGGGAGGCTGTTGCCTCATGGACTGGGAAAATACCACCCTGGAAGGTCCGTGATCCATGAGAAGATGTTCTCCCTTGGCTCAAGCCACGTTTGCTGCTTCCTTGGCATTGGGATTCACAGTGCCAAGCCCTGGCCCGCCCTGGTTACGCCTCAGCCCTGGCTTTTCTCTCACAGCCCCTTGTACAGTCACCCTCTGCCATCCTGTGCCCCCCTCGAAGGGCCCCTGGCTGTGCCCTGGGGTGGGCAGGGTGCTGCAGGGACGTTCCTCCTCCTGTTGCTGCTCCAGCCTTCCCCCAGGAGCAAATATGGTCACAGAGTAAACACCAGTGTCCCTGCTGTGCCAGCCTCCAGGGCTGGGGCTGGCAGTGCCCAGGGAGCTTGGCAGTTTCCCTGTCTGTGCCACCGCTGCCCCAAGGGCTGTGGGTGTTGTGCCAACGGGACACCGTGGGTGACAGAAGGGGGAATTCAGTCCTTGGATTCATGGCCACGATCTGGGCCACGTTAACAGAGCTGCCTCCACCCCAGCAGTGCCTCAGTTTCCCTCTCCTGCCTCACCCTGGGCATGCACATCCCTTGTTCCACCTGCTGCCCTCCAGACAGAGCTGGGCACCCCTGGCCTGCCCAGGGCTCAGCCCTGTGCTTCCCTTCCAGGAGCTGGGCTGGCTCCTGCCCCCAAGGCACTCGAGGGGAGCCAGGTGACAAATGACTCTGAGGGGGACACGTTCTGTGACACTCTGGAGCAGATGGAGCTTGAGAAGGTAATGGAGGAAGCGCTGGAGGCTTTGCCATCCCTGCCCTGCCTGTGCTGCAAAGCACCACCAGCCTGGGAGCCTCACAAAACCTACAGGGACACCCTCCTGCACCCTCTGTGTGCTGCTTGTCACTCCTGGAGCCTGGTCCCTGTCACAGAGGGGCTGCTGAGGAGCCTCCCCAGCCCCCCCATTGCTGTGGTGCAGCTCTGGTGGGGCACAGGGGGCTGTTGGGGCTGGGCAAGACCAGCAGCTCCACGTGGGTGCCACCACCTGGATTGTTCCCCTGCCACTTCTTCCTGCTGCCACGGGCCACGTTTGGCACTTGAGGTGCCATGGTGAGGCCAGAGGATCTGGTGGAAGGAGGGAGGAAGCCCCCCTCTTTCGCCCCCTCAAGTCTGGGCACCTCACTCCCCTCAGGTGTCACCTCCCAAGCCACGTGCTGGCTGTTATTACCACTGGGATTCAGCTTCACTCAGTGCCATGCACCCTCCACCCCCCCAAAAAATGCCACTACAAGGCAGAGAAGGACTCCACTGCTGCCCTGGCATCCCCCTCCCTGCCCTGGGGAGGGGAGCAGGGGTCTCAGGGCCCTTCTCTCCCATCTCCTAGGCTGGGCAGGTGCAGGGACTCACCCCAAATGGGCTCCAGGCTGGGGCTGAGCCCCCAGTGCCCCTCAGTGCTGGGCAGGGCCAGCGGGGCGAAGGCAGAAGAGCCGAGGGGAGCAGCGGCAGCGACCTCACAGCCCTGGGCTCCGAGAGAGGTGGGTGCAGAGCTTGTCCCTGTGCCCCTTCCTGCTGCTGCCCCACCTCCCATGGGCTGGGCTGGCCTGGGGGGGTGGGCAGCCCCCACCACCCCCAGGGGACCGAGTTTGGCTCCAGAACCTGCAGTTGGGTTGTTAGTAGCTGAAGAAAGTCACAAGTGTCCTATGTCTGCACCCCTTGGTTCCCAAGCCATTCAGTGGCTTTAGTCCCCCAGGACACAGCCCTTCCTTTGCCCATTTCTTGCAGTGGTACTAATTTGCCTAAATTTGGAGGATGCTCTGCTGGCATCAGCAGCCGGGCAGAGAATGCAGGACCCTGGCTCCTGTGCCCAGCTCCTGCCCCAGCTCCAACCACATCAGCGGTGCCTTTGGATGTGGGTGGTGCCAGGGGTGAGCTCTGCCCAGGAGGGCAGGCGGTGAAGCTGGGCCCTGTGCCCTGGAGGCTTTGGGGACAGCAGTGTCACTCACCTGATTCCACCCACCACTGCTGCTGGTGTCTGGGGGCCACTGCAGGGAGGAGCCTCCTGCCACCCTCTGTGCTGTCCCCAGACATACTGGGCTGCCCTGGGGGTGGCATTGCCACCCTCAGCCGTGGGAATGGTGCCATTGCCTCACCTGGGCACAGCCCACATGTCTCACCCTTTCCCCTGTTACTGTTCTGAGCTGCTTGACCTTGGCAGTGAACGATCAGGCCAGGCTGGGCTGTCCCCAGGGGCTGGCAGTGAGCCTGTGTCCCACTCCCAGCCTGGATTATCCAGGTGATTGCCAGGCTGGTTTGGGGCCTCTGTTGGGCCTGGGGGAGGAGGGCAGGGAGGAGCTGACCTGGCCCTGGGTGTCCTGCCCGGCGGTGGCACCTTCACCAGGTGTCACAAGGTGACCCACACGCACCACAGCACCCACCCTGTTGGTGGGCTGCCCACCCACTGCCACCACCACGGCACTGGAGGGACACAGCGGTGCACGGCCCTGGGGACAACCTGGGGGCTGCCAGGCTGGGCTGGGAGCCTGTGGCACGGGCAGCCCATGGCAGGTGCCCTGTGGAAGCTGCTGCTCACCCCTGGGTGACAGCACGGGGTGGGCAGTGCTCAGCCTGCCCTGCCACTCGTGTGCCCGTCCCTGTGCCCGCAGATGTCCGGCCGGCCGGGGGGGACCCCGGGAGCACCCCCGAGCTGGCCCCGGGGCTGGCGGCCGAGCTGGAGGCCCACGTGGCCAGCACGGTGCGGGCGCTGCAGGAGGAGCTGTGGCGAGTGCAGGAGCGCCTGAGCCGGCTGGAGACGCTCGGTGCTGCCCAGGTACGGGCCGGGCTGGGCCGGGGGCAGGGCTGGGACACCGCACCGGCCCGGCCGGGGCAGCAGGGCTCAGCTCCGGGCCCTGGGATGGGGCTGGCCCGGGTGTGGGGATCCCCCCGGTGGTTGGTGACACATCCTGGCAGAGCTGAGGGTGTGCTGCCCTGAGCCGGCCCACGGTGCAGACAGGGAGCTGCTGCCCCTCGCTGCCATTGCCTCCCTCCTTCCCACTGCTCCCCTCATTCCCCTGGGGTCCTGGCCCAGCTGCGCCTTTTGCATCCCTCGCAAGAGCCCTGCACGGGCTATCCAGGCCATTCCCTCCCTCTGACAGGGGCTGGAAGGGGGGTGCCAGCCCCACCTGCACCCCAAACCCTCTCCTGTCTTGCAGGAGGACACAGCTGGGACAGACCCCGGCCTGGCACTTGCCCCACAGGTGAGTTGGGGGTGGAGGAAGGGGTATCCCTGCTGTCCCCCTGCCCACCGGGGCCTGGGGACACAGCTGGGGGAGGTCAGGAAAGGGATCCCCTCAGCTGGGGAGCAGGTGACATCCATGGGGACACGGCACCCGG
Source organism: Pycnonotus jocosus (assembly GCA_013400435.1). Classification (NCBI taxonomy): domain Eukaryota; kingdom Metazoa; phylum Chordata; class Aves; order Passeriformes; family Pycnonotidae; genus Pycnonotus; species Pycnonotus jocosus. The sequence goes on from VWYP01029792.1 coordinate 319,040, forward strand.
GATGCCGGTGTGATGCATGATCTCCAGAGGAGAAGGGATGTGACCAGGACCACCGAGCAGTGGCAGCGGTTCCTTTCAGCAGAGGGCTGAGGGGGTGTTTGGTGACATCGGTGACACCTTTGTCTCCTTCCCCACGCCAGGTGATGTCCCCATGGCGCCTGACCGTGTCCCCGCGCACGCTGCTCTTCCTGGCCACCTGGCCCTTCGTCACCCAGTGGCTGCTGCGCCACTGGCAGGGCAGGAAGAGGTGACCCCCACGTCCCCGCTGCCACTGCCACCGCTCCTTCCCCATCCCGCTTCGCACGAGCCGGGGAAGCGCCACGAAACCACGCGGGAATCGCCTCACCAGCCACGGGGCTCTGCGGGCCGGGCCCGCCCGGCGGGGGCACCCCGGGCACCGGCACCACCCGGGCACCGGCACCCACACTCAGGGCCGGCACCGGCGCCGGGAGCGGGGCTGACACTGCCC